>JAAWVA010000030.1:34127351-34184284 GCA_015227895.2 Colaptes auratus
ATACTGTGCATATTTTATAACTAAGGCTTTAGTGACACCAGCAAGAAATAGCTAACCCAAGCAACAGCTGGAAACATAACTTTGCAAGCAGTACTGCAATCATCTCAGCAAACAACAGCACAAGAATCAAGAGGACAGGACAAAGACCACATCCCATGGAGCTGAAGATCAGCAGAGCTACCTAACACCCCATCACAATGACTGCTGTGATAATCTGAGATCAAAAGCATCAATCAGAAGAATGTACCAAAAACCATCTGAATTAGGACTGAATATCATGATTGCTTCATTGTTGTGTGATTAGGAGTATGTTCACATGGGTTGAGTGGTACTCACCAGTCTGTCATAACTTTAAATAGTTAAAGGGAAAGTCAAATTAATTATAACACAGAAGACCTTTTCATTTAAGGTTACAAAAACCAAAAAAAAAGGGAATTCAGGTATTATGTCACAAAAGAGAATGGTTCAAGAATGTTATGTTTTCAAATTTTCCTTTTATATGTGGTTTCAAATGTAATTTAACAAAATTTATGGATGATATGAGAGTTCTGGAAGTTTTAGCTAGGAGAAATTCAAAAGAAGCACAAACAACATTAGGCCAGAGTCAGTATCAACAGGACTCAGTGCCTTTCCTTAGCAAATACAAAGCATCAGCAGATCAGTATGTTAGGGTGAGTAAAAATGGATTATTGTGTTATGTTCAGTTTTACATTGGGCAGAACCATGAATGTGCAGGATGTCATCCCTGACCCAGCCAAGGAGCCTTTGTATTCTTGCTGTTTGCCTGCAAGTGTTTTCCTTCTCTGTGGAGATGGAGCCTGGCCAGCTCTACCCTCATGGATCAAGGAGAATCTTGCTGACATTAAACACCACCACCACAAAGTGCAGCAGCCAGGCTGGGCCTGCACTGAGTGACATCAGAACTGCTCTGCAGGAGAAGACAAAGAGTTTATTGCTGCTGAAAGCATCCAGGGATCAGTTAGCTCAGGGCAGCCTTCAGCTCCTGGTTCCTCAGGCTGTAGATCAGAGGGTTCACTGCTGGAGGCACCACTGAGTATACAACAGCCACCAACAGGTTCCAGGATGGGGAGGAGGTGGAGGGAGGCTTCAATCCCTTCTATGATTTTTGACCATCTTAGAAGAAAAGAAATCAAGATGTAGCACACCTTTGAAGCAGATTGTAAAAGGCAGTGCTGGAGATTGGGTTTGCTGTGTTTGTAGCTCTTTGTATCTTGATTCCTGTGTACAATGTGTTCAGGCTTGATCAAGTCTCCTCTGTTAATAAGAAAAGGGAAATGTAAGAATTGGAGCTAGTAAGATCTGAGTTCTCCTTTGAGAGATCAGGCAGGTAACAAAGAAATAAGTTCAAAACTGTGGGATGAAACTTTCTGTCTGAAAGAAGCAACTGTTCTGTTTGTGTTCTGACCTTGTAAGATAAGTGGAAAGGAATGTGAGCTTGTTACTGAGATGCAGCTGGAAGTTCTGTTATCTTTAGCCATATATTATGCCAGTTCTGTTAGATTGAGCTAGTTCATACAACCTGAGCATTGTGCCTTGCATGGGTTACACCAGTCTGTTAGACACGCTGCGCTGCACAACTTCTGCTTTTGCTATAGAGTTAGTTTGAACTTGCTTGCTGCTGTGTATGCAGAGTGTGTTAAAAAGGTCAATCAAAAGTGTTGTTTTATTAGTAAACAAAAAAGGGGGAGATGTTGGAAGAGGTTTTTGTATAGCTTTAGAAGTCTACAGGAAGGTGTAAAAGAGGTTGTTTTCAGATAGCTTTGTAGGACAGTAGGGAAGATTTGCCTTTGCTCGAGTTAGAGCGAGCTATGTTCTGTCTTTGACTCTGAGGGGAATGTAAACACCTTGTAACCAAAGGAAAGAAATTAGGCAGAATTTGGTGTGATGTGTTAAAATATTGTTTTGTTATTTTGGCCTATTGTATGCCTTAATCAGACACTTGCCAGTAGAAAATGAGCAGTTGAGATGTGACACCTGTGCCTGCTGACAGACTAGAGAACCTTGCTCTATGATGTAATAAATGTCTTTGCCTGCTTACAACTTGTCCTGGAAGAGCTGCTCGAGGTGAATTTACCATCTATATAAAACCTATATTAATACACCATTGTTCCAACCCTTGGCCATAGATTCTCATGTTGAGTTTGTTTTATCAAATTCCTTCCCACTAAAGCCACCAAAAAACTTAAAATCCTCCATAAATGTTGTTGAACCACACTAAAAACACATCTAAAATGAAAAAAGCCTCAAAAGATTGCTGTGTGCAGCTACCTGAAGGGAGGCTGTAGCCAGGTGGGGCTTGGTCTCTTCTCCCAGGCAACCAGCACCAGAACAAAAGGACAAAGTCTCAAACTGAACCAGGGGAAGTTTAGGGTGAGGAGAAAGTTCTTCTCAGAAAGTTGTTAGCCATTGGAATGTGCTGCTCAGGGAGGTGGTGGAGTCACAGTCCCTGGAGGTGTTCAAAAAGAGATTGGACATGGCACTTGAAGCCACTTTAGCAGTCATGAGGTGTTGGGTGACAGGTTGGACTTGGTGATCTTTGAGGTCTTTTCCAACCTTATTGATTCTATGATTCTATGTCATGCTTGAACAATTCTTTCCTGTGATACACCTGCACTGCCCCTTTTTGCTTTTATAACCTAAACAATGAAAGTGTCTTTTGTGCCAGAATCCATTGTAACCATCCCTTTAGCCATTTGAAATTGGTATCTAACTATGACATCCTGGTGAGCTAACACACAGCCCCATGGGAACCTGTGCCCCAATCACACAGCAATAAAACAATTATGGTATTCAGTCCTAATTCAGAGGTCTTCTGGCTCCTCCACATGTGATCAGCCTCAGAGCAACTCCATCAGCCTCAGTTCAGCAAGACAGCCTCAGGCCTGCTGATTCCCAGCTTCAGGGCACTGCCTTGATTCCCATGCCTTGATTCCCATGCCTTGATTCCCATGCCTTGATTCTTGCCTTGTCAGCTGAGATGGTTGCAGAACTGAGCTGCAGAACTGATCTCTGCAGCTCCTGACATGGTTGACTTTTCCTTGCTGGTGTCACTAAGAACCTGTGGGTGATCAAATGTGCTTCCCTTCCTACACCAACAAATCCATTTGCCTTTCTAGGCTAAGCCTCTCTGGATGATGGATCAAAAAGCTCTTTGAAGCCTCTGAGATCCTCATTCAGATCTCTTTAAATCTCTTAGCAGCTAATTCTGAAGAGCTGGGAGCACTGGCAGCCATACTGGGAGGGAACTGGGAGCCCTGGGATCCATCCTGGGAACACTAGGAAGGAACTGGGGGTATTGGGGTCCAAATGGGAGCCAAACTGGGAAAGAACTGGGGGCTCTCAGGATCTGCCTTTCCAAGGCCTGAGGCTCAGAGCTTGGCCTTTCTCTTTCCTAAACCAAGGCCAGGGTTTTTTTCAGCTGCACTTTGCTTTTGTCTGCCTTCAATCATGGCCTCCATGGAGCTTCTCTAAGCACCCCTGGGAGGCTTTGTTGCTAATGGCCCTCAGTGAGGCCAATTCAGACTTGAAGGAATTTTTGTTCTGCTTCTGACTTCTTGAGCAGATTTCTTCAGTCTCCTCTCAGTGTGTGAGGCTCAGGCAATGATCCCCAAGTGCCCTAAGAGCTCTTTGTGTCTCTGTAGTTTCCTTCAAGGTTTCAAAGTGCTCCTCACAAAGCTCCTTTATTATTAATTTTTTTCAGCCACCTAGTGACAGAGTGGATAAGGACAGGGCTGACCCTGACTGACTGCAAGGGATCCTGAAGTCAAATCTCTTTCTATGGCTGTGCCTGGAGGGAAGCACAAAATAGAAACACAGGGACAGAGCTGGCTGGGTCCAGTGCAAGATAGAAACCTTGACCCTGGTGACAACAAAGGTGTCTGTCTGAAGACACAGAGAGGTGGAGAGAAGGCTGCCAGAGGGTGCCCTGGACTTCAGTGTCCTTCTCCTGGAGGTCAGGGCAAACACAAAGCTTTGGCATACTTAGGGCACAAGAACTGATCCTGGAGAAGTCTGACTTGGTGCTGGCCCTTGGTGCCAGCTCCAAGGCTCTGGCTTGAGGGTCACTCTTTTGAGAGGTGGAGAGCATTGACTTCCATCAGGTGTTTCTCTGATCTGGAGAACCTTGGATGCTGAACCATCCTGGGATCTTTTGCCACTTGCACAGACCCTGAAGGTTTTGACCTCCAAAGTTTTCTATCAGCTCCCTGTTGGCTGTGATCCAAGCACAGATGCACTGAGCTGGCAGGAGGTGACAAACCCCCAAGCCATAGGGAGGGAAATGCAAGGCTGGGAGAGCCCTGGTCAGGGCTGAGCCATTCCTTGCAGGTCAGTCCTCTCCTCTGAACCCTTGGCTTCTCTCTGGCTGGGATCATATCCTTCTCTCCATCAGCCCTGCTCCTCTGTGCTGGGAAGAAGCAAAGTTTGCAGATCTGCTCCTTGGAACAGGCCAGAAGGTAAAGAACCCAACTTTGGCACAGCAGCAAGATCCCAGGCTCCAGCTGATCCTTGAGCACCTCTCAGCCCCCTCCAGACCCTCCTCCCAAACCACACTTCACCACTTGTGGAGATTGAGGGTCATTGGCTGTGATGGGAATGTAGGAGTTCACCTGCCTGAGCCCCGGTGGTCAGGTATCAGTTGCATGGCCAGAGGGGGATGGTTGGGATGGCTTGTCCTGGGGTGTCAGCCCCATCAGCACTACAACCAGGGGACTCAGCACAGGAGTTAGGGCTCTGATCTCTCCATTGCAAGGAGTCACACAGTGTCCTTACTTCTCAGCCACTTGGTTCCCAAGGATTTGCCCAAGAGCAGAGGGGTGACCATTCCTCTCAGCAGCATGGCCTCCCAGAACGCCCTGGACTAGATCTGGGGAGGAGAAAAATAGATAAAGAATAGTTTGGAGGAACCAAAGCTCAGCCTTGAGGAATAGTAGAAGTGGTTGATGGAGACATGGCTGAGGACAGCAAGGATGAAGTGTATGAGGATTAGGAGGAGGAGGATGACAATAATTATGTGGAGGACAAAGGGGATGATGTGGAAGAAGAGGACGATGACATGGAATAGGAGAAGAATAAAGAGAAGGAGGAAGAAGATGAACAGGAAGAAGATGGGAAACCCATATCAGCTCCTCTGTGCCACCCAAGCAGCCACATTAGTGCCCTGAGGGTGGGCAGAGCTTCCTTCCCACCCAGCTTGGAGCTGGTAAAGCCCCACTGCCCCCGGCCCAGTGCCCAGCACTCTGTCAGTGGTGACTACGGCAACAGGTTGACCCTCAGCTCCAACCTCAGCCGGCACTGCTGCGTCCACAGCCAGAAGCAGCTGCACCTCTGAGCTGCCTGAGGCCAGAGCTGCACTCAGATTGCCACCCTGAGCCAGCACCGCTGTACCCACACCGTTGCCAGCCCTTTACCTGCACAGGCTGCTGCAAGGGCTTCATCCGCAGCTTTGCCCTCACCTGGCATAGTCACCCCGACCATGCCGGTGACCAGCGTGCCCCAGGGGACACAGCAATACACCGACCCCGGCACTGCCAGGCCAAACGTGACACCCCTGGGGGGGACCTTCTCCAGCAGCTCGAACTGCAAGCTCCTCTTTTACACCTTCTTTCCCTCAGAAGCAAATGTGCCCCTGCCCTTCTCTGCACCAGCCAGTGCTGAGGAGAGGAATGGCAGTGCTGAGTCAGCACAGCCAGTGCCACCACTGCAGCTGGGCTGGGATTTGGCTGCTTTCCCCCCAACACTATGGGTTTCCTAGAGGTAAAAGAAAAACCTCATCCCAAGATAATGCCTAATTAGAAGGGAAACCCCAACTCTAATAAAGTATTGTCTTGGTGGTTTTTTTCTTTGACATTTCTTTCCCAAAAGGCCACTTTTGGGGACATTTCTTCCCCAGGGCCAGGGATGAAGCCATGTGCCCACTGCAGGGAGGTGTCCTTGAGGGGTCCAGGGAGGGTCTTGAATGTGAAGTGAGGAAATCAAACTCAGTGCCTGCCATAGCCATTCAGCAGTATCCTTCACTAACCTGCATGGACATGGAATGATGGCTCCAAAATGTACCTGTGCTGGAAAGGTTAACCATGGTCCTCAGCTAGGACTCAGTCACACACAGGCAGGAGAAGGATAAAATCTGATAAAGTCCTTCCAAGTCTTCATCTTTGCTGACACCTCCTGTCCTTTTTGCAACATTGCAGTCCCCATGGCTTCTGTCATGTCTTTTTCCTGTTGGTCCTCTGCCAATCCACAGAACTGTCCTTCTCTTGTTAGTGAGGCCAGGGCTGTGAGAACCCAGCCTGCTTTCCAGACTCAGCCTTTTTCTTCTGTCTAGAGCTGCCACCTGCTGTTCTATCCCTGTTTGCTCTCCCAAGCTCCAGGATTACTTGATTGATGTCAGAAAGCTAAGCTCTGAACTAGTGGAGAGTTTCTAACAGTTAGTGAGAAAGTTCAGAAGTCTTCTTCCTCAGCTGTCCTGCTGAGTGTTCTGGGAAGGGCTCAGCTGAGGGCCAGTTCTGAGAGGCAGAGGTTGGGTTGTAGCTGAGTTGAGGCATGGGGTTTACACCAAGGGTCAATGCCAAGGGTAAAGGCTGGAGCCAGGATGAGCAATGGGGCAGAATCAGGGTCAGGAGTGGGTTTGGGAGGGGCTGAGGTGTAAGGGGTGAGGCGGGGGCTTGGCTCACCTGCACTGCACTGGAGCAGGGTGTGATGAAGGCACATTCTGCCCAGATACTAGATCTGGTCCCAGCATGTGGACAGTTTCCCCTCCTTCAGGAGGAAGACAAAAGCCAAGGCATTAGCCAGGCCAGCATGCACTCAGCGCATGGAGGTGCTCGTACAACTACCAAGTATGGCATAATCCTAGCTTCACGCTTTCTATAGGCTCAAGGCAGTTGTCTATGAGAGTGCCCATTGGTCAAACCCAGCCTCGAGGAATCTATAATTATTACCCCTGTTGGTAAACAAGTTGCCCTTTCTTTCACTTTGTCTCTGTGCTTGCTCGAGAGAATAACTCTCAAGCCACAGCCTCTGCCATTGAGCTTGTTGTTGTTAGCTTCTATCATCCACCCACGCATACTGAAGCCTCTGCATTGTGAGAAGCACTTTGATTGTGAGGATCACCCCAGAGGGAGGACCTTCGCTGAGCCCGAGAAGCCAGCGTCGCCACAGCCAGTCGTACCGACCGGGAAAGCCCACCGTGCTACCGGAGGACTGGACCAGCCCCCGAGGGTAAGATCTGCCCAGCTGTCGGGGAAGAAGGGACTTACTAGAGACTAAGTCCGCATACACCTAGCCCTGCCATAGCGGGAGAAGAGCCGCCACGTGTGCCGCTCCAAGCCCTGTAACCGCAGGGAAGACTAAAGCATTGGTCGTGCCTATACTGCACCAAACCCGGGACTACCTCGATTGTCCCGCTGTGCCCCTTTAAGCCCAGTAACAGAGAAGCCGCAGCTCAGCGCAGCCGCATTCTCTCTCCGAGGCTGTTTACCTCAGCCCCGAGATCCGTCGCCACGGGGCCGACCCCATAGCTATTGTTGTCCGACCGGGAACCTCTGAACCCGCCTACCGGCAACCGTCAACCCGCCCTGCCGTGCGAGCCGACTCCCAGGGCCGACCCCACGGGCCGAACCCGACCAGGACCTATTCCTATTGTCTGGAGGGAACCGACCTAGTCCTGAAGGGAACCTGCTTCTGAGCTAAGCCCAGGTCCCATTATTCCTTCTCCACTGCTGCGGAGAGAGGAGATAATACCCAACACCACCGTCCAACTCAACTAGGAACCAGTCCAGCGGCAGTAGTCAGCCGGACCCCCACCATGCTACAAACAACAGCTACAGAGTATCTCCCACGTGCTTTCCACCCACTAGCACTCAGTTCAAAGTATCCGCGTGTAGCAGAGTCATCGCTGACGCACAGAAAAAGATTGTAATATTGTTGTACATAGCCAGAAGCCGCCCGCGTTCCGCCGAGTCGCCATCTAGTGGCCAAGCGGCGGAACTGCACCCTTCATTATATAAACCATACGAATAGTCTGTAGATAGTTTAAGTTCTAATCATAATACTAAGCCACTTATGAAATGTATTTCACGAACGTGCACTAGAACATGTATATAAGTTGTTGATTCATTGGTTATTAATAATTTTATAATTAATAAAATTAATATTTTCATAATTCATATTTCATATTCATAAATTTAATAACCACTTCACAACAACTGCTGAGGCAACTTTCTCAGCCTTGGCTTTGCTCTGCTTCAAAAGAGCAACAATTCTTCTCTGGCTGTATGCAGGCAGTTCTCTAAGGAGAGCAGGGGGCAGCTGGTGCCATGGAGCTGTGAGCTCCAGCTGCAGAGAGCACTGGAGAAGTCTGAGGCAAGGAGCAGGGATGGAAGGCCCAGGTGGGCAGGGACAGCAATAGGGAGGTTGTGGAGGGTGAGGAGCAAAGGTGTCCACTGAATGTCAGCCCTCAAAGGACAGCTTCTCCTCCCAGTCCAGACCTCCTGAGCAGACAGCCTGCATCATTCTGGCTTAGTGGATGCTGCTGTCACCTCTGCCCTCATCTGAGAAGGAACCAAATAGTTTACCATCAAAATCTGAGCTTTGTGAGGTGCTCTTTGAAGACACAAAGAGCTCCTCAGGGCACTTGGGGATCATTCCATGAACCTCAGGTACTGAGAGAAGAGTGAAGAACTGTGCAAGAAGCAAAAGACAAAGTCCCTTGAAGCACTGATTGGCCCCACTGAGGCTTGTTACTGCCAAAGCCTCCCCAGGGACTCGTTAGAGCAGCTCAGGAGAGGCTGTGATTGCAGCAGGCAAAGGCAAAGTGCAGGAGAGCAAACTCTGGCTCTGGGTTCTGCAGCACAAAGGCCAAGGTCTGAGCACAGCCCCTGGGCAAGCACCTCCTGTCCCTCATGTGTGGGTCAAGGCTCTTCAGGTGCAGTGGGGGTGGGGGGTGGGTTTCATAGCAGCATAGCAGGGCCTAGGCTGGAAGGGACCTCAGAGCTCATCTCCTCCAACCTCCCTGCCATAGGCAAGGATGCCTCTCCTATAGACTCAGCTGCTCAAGGCCTCATCCAGCCTGGCCTTCAACACCCTCAGGAGAGGGCATCCTACCTGGGCAGTCTATTCCAGAGTCCCACAACCCTGACCAACTGAAGAACTTCATCCTAAGGCCCAGTCTAAAGCTCCTTTTCCTCACCGTCAAACCTTTCCCTCCTGTCCTGTCACCAGACACCCTCATGAAAAGTCCCTCTCCAGCCTTCCTTTAGCATCCCTGTAGGGTTTGTGATGCTGAGTGGAGAACAAGGCCCTGACAGTCCCCAGCCTTCCTGGGGCTCTGGAAAGAGGCAGTGAGGCCCTCCCAGTGCCTTAGGACAACATCTCCTCACAGGCCTTGGGGACAGAGAATTGCCATAGCCAAGAGGGCACAGCCTTGGCTTCTCTTCATCACTCCCACCACTGCCATTGCCCTTGGCCAGCTCTCCCACGGCTTTGTCCTGCACTGTCTCACAGCTGCTTCTCCTGCCCTGCAGGCTGCAGACACTCCTCTCACTTCCCCACCTTGGCCTTCCCATGCCTTCACTGACACCTGCCCACACTCACCCTCTGCTCCTGGGGACACAAAGAGAAGGGCTGATCCCAGACTCCTTCTGCAGAACTTCCCAGGCCACAGCACTGCCCTTTGAGAGAGGTTTCTTGCTCCTCATGGCCAGGCTGCACCTGTCAGGCTGCACCATCTGGCAGTGTTCCTCTCTCCTGCTCTTGCCTACCTCAGCAGGAGCTCCCAAGGCTGCTGGCCTTGCAGTTTCTTGGCTGGACAGCACCAAGCCCTGTGCCTGCTGCTGTCCCATCAGGTCCTCAGGCAGCAGAGACACAGCAACCAACCCATCAGCCCCTTCCTGCAGTCAGCCCAGGCCCTTTGGCAGAGGCCATCTCACAGATCACTCTGCCCATCTGCCAGCCATGAGCCCAGGGCTGCCCTAGCAGCTGCTGCAGACACACCTGACCTCACAGTCCCTTTCCCAGCTCTGTTCCTGCTCTTGGCCAATCCTCTCAGGAGGCAGAAGTGGCCTCACCTCCCCCTTCCCAGTCCTTGGCTTCCTACTGAATGGTGAGTTCCTGAGAACCAACTGAGCACAGGATTGCACACTCAACCCTCAGCCTCCTTGTGGCCAGAGCCTGAGCTCTGAGCTCTGAGTTTCACCAGATCCATCTGGCAGATTTCCTACCAAGGCTTTGAGTGGAGACGTTTCCTTGAACGTGTCCAGAAAAGGGCAACAAGGCTGGTGAGAGGCCTTGAGCACAAGCCCTATGAGGAGAGGCTGAGGGAGCTGGGATTGTTTAGCCTGGAGAAGAGAAGGATCAGAGGTGACCTCATTGCCTCTACAACTTACCTGAAAGGTGGTTGTAGACAGGAGGGGGTTGGTCTCTTCTCCCAGGCAACCAGCACCAGAACAAGGGGACACAGTCTCAAGCTGTGCCAGGGGAGGTTTAGACTCGAGGTGAGGAGGAAGTTCTTCACTGAGCGAGTCATTCATCATTGGAATGGGCTGCCCAGGGAGGTGGTGGAGTCGCCGTCCCTGGAGGTGTTCAAGGGGAGATTGGACGTGGCACTTGGTGCTATGGTCTAGTTGTGAGGTCTGTTGGGACAGGTTGGACTTGATGATCCTTGGGGTCTCTTCCAACCTTGGTTATACTGTGATACTGTGATACTGTGATACTGTGAAGCCTTCCTCAGAGGACTTGCTGTATCTGTCCTGGTACACTTGTGGAAGAGATCCTTGCACATCATCTTGTCCAGTGATCCTGCTCAGTTCTGCATCTGGGAAGGAAGAATAAACTGCAGCTGTATAGGCTGAGAGGTGATCTGCTGGAGAGGAGACCTGAGAGTCCTGGTGGATAACAAGTTCTGCATTGGACAGCAATGTGCCCTGGTGCCCAAGTAGGCCAATGGGATCCTGGGGTGATTCAGAGAAGTTTGTCCAGCAGAGAGAGGGAGGTTCTCCTCCCCCTCTGCTCTGCTCTGCCATGGTGAGGCACACTTGAATATTTCCTCCAGAAGTTTCCTGCAGTTTAATAGTGATGGGACACTATTGGGAAAGTGTCTGCAGGCTGTGGTTGGAGCAGAGAACTGGAGGCAGTGCTGACAGGTCAGGAAAAGCAGAGGATGGTGTCTCTGATGCTGAGCAAACCTGGAGGTGTTTCATTAATGAAAAGAGTCAAGCCCTGACCCCAAACACTGGTAAGAGAGCTCCTGTCCCTCACTCACCCCTCAGAGCTCTTCCTGGCACATTAAGATACAGACAGGAGCAATGCCAAGGGCAGGGACTATGGCACAATCCCTTTCAGCCTCCTGAGGAAGGACAAGGAAGCAATCAAGGAGGCAATGAGGGCCCCAGGGCTGGAAGGAGGAGTTGTCTCCTCAGAGGCAGCAGTGGCACAGACCACAGCCAGAACCCAAGGCAGGAAGAGCTTGGCTCTGCCAGGAGCCTTTCAGCTCTCCCACAGCCCTCTGTCATCTGCCCCTCAGGCTGTCCTCTGCTGCTGCATCAGCTGAGCCTCTTTCCCTGCAGGCTGTAGTCACCCAGCCAGCTGCCCCACCTTGCTGCCACCTTCCTTTGCTGCTCTCTCTCCATCCTCCCTGGGTGTTCCTAGAAACTCCAAGCCTTGGAGTGCTCCAGGCTGCTGCTGGGGGATGTCTTGCAGTGACATTTCGTTCTCCTCATCTCCAGCCTGGAGCTCCCCAGGTACCTTCTCATCAGCAAGCCTCTCAGCCTCCCTGCAGTAACCCACAAGGGCAGGGCCAATGGGAGCAGGTCTCTGCCCGACGGAAGAAACGCAGACGGAGCAAGCCTGGTCTCCAAGCTGGTGACACATGGGTTTGATGGGTGACCACCAGATGGATAAGGAACTGGCTTGATGGCCGCACCCAAAGAGTGGCTGTCAATGGGTCCATGTCCAGTGGAGGCCAGTGACAAGCGGAGTCCCTCAGGGATCAGTCCTGGGACCAGTCTTGTTCAACATCTTTGTGGGTGACATGGACAGTGGCATTGAGTGCACCCTCAGCAAGTTTGCTGATGACACCAAGCTGTGTGGTGCAGCAGACACACTGGAGGGAAGGGATGCCATCCAGAGGGACCTTGACAGGCTGGAGAGGTGGGCACAAGCCAACCTCATGAGCTTCAACAAGACCAAGTGCAGGGTCCTGCAGCTGGGTCGAGGCAATCCCAGGCACAAATCCAGGCTGGGCAGGACTGGCTGGGGAGCAGCCAGAGGAGAGAGACCTGGGGTGCTGGGGGACGAGAAGCTCAACAGGAGCTCTCAATGTGCACTTGCAGCCCGGAAAGCCAATCAGATCCTGGGCTGCATCAGGAGAAGTGTGCCGCAGGTCAAGGGAGGTGATTCTCCCCCTCTACTCAGCTCTGGTGAGACCCCACCTGGAGTACTGCGTCCAGTTCTGGAGCCCCTATTACAAGAGGGATCTGGAGGTGCTGGAGCGTGTCCAGAGAAGGGCCACGAGGATGATCAGAGGGCTGGAGCACCTCTCCTATGAGGACAGACTGAAGGAGTTGGGGCTGTTCAGTCTGGAGAAGAGAAGGCTCCGAGGTGACCTCATTGTGGCCTTCAGTATCTGAAGGGGGCCTACAAGAAGGCTGGGGAGGGACTTTTCAGACTATCAGGGAGTGATAGGACTAGGGGAATGGGATGAAGCTGGAGGTGGGGAGATTCAGGCTAGATGTGAGGAGGAAGTTCTTCACCGTGAGGGTGGTGAAGGCCTGGAATGGGTTGTGCAGGGAGGTGGCTGAGGCCCCGTCCCTTGCAGTGTTTAAGACCAGGCTGGACGAGGCTCTGTCCAGCCTGATCTAGGGTAGAGTGTCCCTGCCCATGGCAGGGGGGTTGGAACTAGATGATCCTTGTGGTCCCTTCCAACCCTGACTGAAACTATGAAACTATGAAACTATGAAATAATAATAATGATAATGATAATGATGATAATAATAATGATAATGATAACAATAACAATACAATAATAATAATGATGTAATGAAGGGTAAAAATTGTCAATTCAAAGACATTTTCAACTTCTGTGAATGTTTCCCCAGTATATCAGTAGAGGAGGCTCCCATGATGGCCTGGCCAATGGAGGATGGGAACAATCTGCCTGAACAGTCTGAGATCAGTGATGGGAAGGTAGAAAGTGTCTTTGGGGCTTGCAAGACTTAGCGTGGGCTGTCTAGGAAAAGATGCAAGGAGGGACAAAGTGGGGTCAAGGGTGGTTTATGGGGGACAAGAATGGGAAAGAGAGGGAAATGGGAATCAAGCAGCTGGTCCCGCATAAAGAGATCACTTCCCTGGCTGTGCCTGTAACTGATGTTGCTGGGCCCCATCCTCTTCAATGTCTTCACTGACGATCTGGATGAGGGGATTGAGACAGTCATCAGTAAATTGGCAGATGACACCAAGTTAGGAGCAGATGTTGGTCAGTTGGAGGGCAGAAGGGCCCTGCAGAGGGACCTCGACCGACTGGACAGATGGGCAGAGTCCAATGGGATGGCATTCAACAAGTCCAAGTGCCAGGTGCTGCACTTTGGCCACAGCAACCCCATGCAGAGCTACAGGCTGGGGTCGGAGTGGCTGGAGAGTTCCCAAACAGAGAGGGACCTGGGGGTGCAGATGGACAGCTGCCTGAACATGAGCCAGCAGTGTGCCCAGGTGGCCAAGAAGGCCAATGGCATCCTGGCCTGCATTAGGATTAGTGTGGCCAGCAGGAGCAGGGAGGTCATTGTGCCCCAGTACTCTGCTTTGGTTAGGCCACACCTTGAGTCCTGTGTCCAGTTCTGGGCCCTCAGTTAAGAAGGACATTGAGACACTTGAAGGTGTCCAGAGAAGGGCAACAAGGCTGGGGAGAGGCCTTGAGCACAGCCCTGTGAGGAGAGGCTGAGGGAGCTGGGGTTGCTTAGCCTGGAGAAGAGGAGGCTCAGGGGTGACCTCATTGCTCTCTACAACTACTGAAGGAGCTTGTAGCCGGAAGGGGTTGGCCTCTTCTCTCACAACTAGCACCAGAACAATAGGACACAGTCTCAAAGCTGTTCCAGGGAAAGGTTAGGCATGGAGGTGAGGAGAAAGTTCTTCGCCGAGAGAGTCATTCGCCATTGGAAGGGAATGGCTGCCCAGGGAGGTGGTGGAGTCTCCTTCCTGGAGGTGTTCAGAGGGGATTGGACGTGGCACTTGGGCCATGGTCTAGTCATGGGTCTGTGGTGAACAGATTGGACTCAATGATCTTTGAGGTCTCTTCCACCCTTAGTGATACTGTGATACTCTGATACTGTGATCACGCAGTGTCTGTTTCTTCTGGAGGGGAAGAGAAGAAGCCACCACCTATCAGGGCAGGCGGGGACCTGACTGGCTGAGTAGGGACCCTGAAGACATGGACCTGGGCACTTCAGGGATGCAAGAGGAGCCACCAGTGAATGCTCACCATGAGCAAGGCCAGGTGCATCTGGGACTGCATTAGGAGTGTGGGCTACCTGGCAGGGGAGTGGTGACTCCCTCCATTGAGCCTTAGCATCCTGATCCACTTCTGCAGAGCAGGAGGTTTTCTTTTACAGACCCTGCAAATGAAACCAAGAAGGAACCAAGCAGTTGGTTGAGAAAATCCCCTGGCTTGTGCTTCACCTGCATGGGCAGGAGGAATGTTAGAAATACAGAAGAGGAGGGAAAGTAGGAAATAAGAAAAGCAAAGAGAAGTCACCACCATGGCTGCCAGCAAACACCTCCAGGCTCTGAAGGTCTCAAAAGCTGGGGGAGCTCCAAACTTCCCTGTACCCTTGCAGCTTTATTGCCTTTCCAGTCTCAGAGGTGGTCACAGTTCCTCAGCCAGCTGCCATGCTACAGCACATTCAACTCCTGTCAGCACTGTCACAGAGTTATGGGGGCCATGCATGCTCTTCTGGCTCTGAAGCTGCCTCACTCATCCTCAGGGGCTCTGTCCAGCAGCAGAGCCACAAAACTCTCAACCCAGTCATAATCTGGGTGCAGTCATGCAGGGAGCCTCAGCTTGCATTGCAGCACTCTCCAAGGTGGAACTGTGGCCTGTCTGCTTATCAGCTGCTGCAGTTTGGTGGTTTGAGCCTTAACTGGGATTTAAGAGCTCAGATGCGGGGCAAAGCTGAGAATCCCTCCCCCACTCCCCCCTCCTCTTTCCCCATAGAGAGGAAAAGAAAAGGAAGGCTGAAATCCACTGAGAATAATTTGGAGTGGGTTTGGAAGCAGAGAGGTAAAAGTTGGCTTTCAAAATACATATATATACACACCTAGAACTGTAACAGGAAGGGCTCACAAGGGTAAGGAACAAGGAGGGATAGGGAGATAGACAAAACCAACAGTCCTTTGGAGAAAGGTGGATGCAGCAGGGAGAAAGACCAGGCCTGACCACGTGGCAGAGAGCCAGGAAGCCAGCAGTGACTCTCTTAGTCCTCTTTCCGGTGAGGCGAAGCAAAAGAGCACCAAAAGGGTTGCTGTACTCTCCCCTTTATAGGCTTGGGCAGAGAGGGGGAGTGGAACAGACTAACTCAGCTTCCTGGGGATGATCCAGCTCCAACCCCCCTGCCATGGTCAGGGACACCTCAGACTAGAGCAGGTTGCTCAGAGTCACATCCAGCCTGGCCTTCAAAACCTCCAGGGATGAGGCTTGCACCACCTCCCTGGGCAACCTGTGCCAGTGTCTCACAACTCTAATGGGGAAAACTTCTTCCTAATATCCAGTCTGAATCTACTCAGTTCTACTTTTGTTCCATTTCCCCCCCAGTCACTCCCTGACACCCAAAGAAGTCCCTCCCCAGCTTTCTTGTAGCCCCCTTCAGATACTGGAAGGCCACACGAAGGTCTCCTCAGAACCTTCTCTTCTCCCTTTTTCTGGATAACCTTTTCCAGTGTCCTGCCACCCACACCATAAAATATTTCTTCCTTCTATCTGATCTAGCTCTCCCTTCTTTCAGTTTAAAGCCACTGTCCTTTGACCAGGGATTTGAAGGCATCTGACATATGACCACTAGGTAGTGGCTGAAGCCCCTGAGCCCAGTGGTGTGGAGAATGAGAAGAGTAGAGGAGTAGCTTGGGAGCGCTTTGAGACATAAGAAGATTCCCTGACTGGTGAAGAGCAGCAGGAGAAAGAAATAAAGCCACAAAGTGGAGCAGGAGAGGCTCAGACTGGACATGAGGAGAAAGAAATGTCACTGCCAGGGCAGTGCTGTGGTGCAAGATGTCACCCAGCAGCACCTTGGATCAGCTCAAGACTTGATATTTCAAGGAAGAGCCAGGGAGGATGGAGAGAGAGCAGGAAAGGAAGGTGGCAGCAAGGTGGGGCAGCTGGCTGGGTGACCACAGCCTGCAGGAAAGAGGCTCAGCTGATGCAGCAGCAGAGGACAGCCTGAGGGCAGATGACAGAGGGCTGTGGGAGAGCTGAAAGGCTCCATGGCAGAGCCAAGCTCTTCCTGCCTTGGGTTCTGGCTGTGGTCTGTGCCACTGATGCCCTTGAGGAGACAACTCCTCCTTCAGCCCTGGGGCCTCATTGCCTCCTTCTCCATCCTCAGGAGCTGGGGGGGTTGTGCCATAGTCCTGCCCTTGACATTGGTCCTCTTCACATCTCACTGCTCCAGGAATCCCCTGAGGGGTGAGTGAGGGACAGGATCTGCCTGTCCAGGAGCCAGGGCTCAGGGCTTGACCTTTGCATTAATGAAACACCTCCAGGTTTGCTCAGCATCAGAGACATCTTCCTCTGCTTGTCCTGACCTCTCAGCACTGCCTCCAGTTCTCTGCTCCAAACCACAGCCTGCAGACACTTTCCAGCAGTGTCCTCACTGGGACCCATCAACAAGAGAAGAAAGTTCAGAGTTGGAAAGTGACTTCAACTTCTGGGAGGTCATCATCTCCCTCTCAGTCTCTGATGTTTACCTGGCTCCAAAGCCACCAGAGGGTCATTAAAATGCCCTTGGGTTGGTCCTTGCTGCTCAGCTGGGCTGAGCTCCATGGCTGGAGGGAGCTGCTGGCAAGTAGGCAGCACTGAAAAGTGTCAGCTGTGACCCAGGGCAGCTCTCTGCTCTGCACATCAGGGCTGAGGGCACTGCCAGTGGATCTCAGCAAGACAAAGAGTCAAAGAAAGCTTGGAGGTGGCCAGGAGGGTGACTGAGAGCTGACAGGAGGAGAAGTCTCTGAAGTCACTGACAAGGTGAGTCTGTGGGGGCAGGGCAGTGCAGCTGCAGCTCCTGGAGGCATCTCCTAAAGCTGGCAGAGCCACAGCTGCTGGGGGCTGGAAGGAAATCTTCCTGGCAGAGGCTCTTTTCAGGCTTTTCTGAAGAGCTGTGGAGGCCTGGGTGCAGGCAGGGGTGGTGGGGCTGTCCTTCAGAGCAGGGTCCCTGCAGCCCAGGGGCTGTGTGCTGGGGCAGGGACTCTGCTGCCTGCCAGGCTCAGCTCTCAGCCTGCCCAGGGAGCTCCACACAGTGCTGTGGGGAGAAGCTGTGAGTGGCAAGAGACAGCCCTGGCAGGGCAGGGCAGGGCAGGGCAGGGACTTTCTGATGTGGGGAGGGGCTGTGTTGGCCAGAGCTGCTCACAGTTCTAGCTCCCCGCTGGACATTTCTGAGGAGGCTTTCCAGAAGAGCATCAAGTCAGCATTTTGCTGGAAGGGAAGGAGTTTTGGCTTTAAATGTTGATCACTGTGGTGTGCTGGGTGAGCTGTGTGAGACTAGAGATTATTTCACTGCTGTTAAAGACTCTGAGACCAAAGGTCTCATTAACCTTTGTCTGAGCTGTTCCTGAGACCCTGCACACCCAGAGCTGCCTGTGGGCAGTGCCCTGCTGCTGGGAGGGGTCTGCAGGGCAGAGCTGAAAACACAGCAGGTTGGATGGGCTCTGCCAGCAGGGACAGAGAGGAGAGCTGGGCACAGAGAAGCAGCTCCTGGCAGGTACAGGTGCAGGCAGCAGAGACTTGAGCAAGGAGGGAGAGGAATCTGCTATCACTGATACCCCGGCAAGGGGGATCAGGCAGCTCTTTGCCTTTCTCTGCACTGCAGACACATTTCCTACTTTTGCTCACCTTTTATTCTGACACTGACTCTGCAAGTCCTGGTCCAGAGGTGTCTTCATGGAAACTAAGAATCCAAACTGCGTTGGATGCTGTGCTGAACAACCCACAGGTTGGGTGCAGTGAGGAATGAGCTGAGCCATTCTTCATTCAGCTCAGGCAGGAGGTCTTCTATGAGCACTGCAATCTTTACTCTGAGAGTGTACCCTAACTGTCATGCCTTTTCCTCCTTGCACAGGTCTCCAGGGCAGCGGCAGAAGATGGCCAACAGCAGCTCCATCAGCCCACTTCCTCCTCCTGCCATCCCAGGCACAAGGCAGCTGCAGCTCCTGACTTCTGCCTCTCCTGGCATCTACCTGGCTGCCCTGCTGGGCAATGGCCTCATTCACACACCATAGCCTGGGACATCACCTCCCACACCCCCATGTACTTCTTCCTTCTCAACCTCGCACTCTTCGACCTGGGCTGCATCTCCACCACTGTCCCCAAATCCATGGACAATTCCCTTAGGGACACCAGGGACATCTCCTATGCCGGATGTGTTCTCCAAATCTTCTTTTCAGTATTTGTAATCAGGCAGAGTTTGCTCTCTCACCACCATGTCTACGATCGCTACGTTGCCATCTGCAGACCCTGCTATGAGACCTTCTGGGCAGCAGAGTTTGCCTCCACATGGCAGCAGCTTCCTGGGGCTGTGGGGTTCTCTATGCTGTGCTACATACAGCCAATACATTTTCCCTGCCCCTCTGCCAGGGCAATGCTCTGGAACAGTTCTTCTGTGAAATGCCCCGATCATCAAGCTCTCCTGCTCCACATCCTACCTCAGGGAACTTTGGGTTATAGTGGTCAATGCCTGTTCAGTTTCTGTCTGTTTTGTGTTGATTGTGGTGTCCTATGTGCAAATCTTCAGGGCAGTGTGAGGATCCCCTCTCAGCAGGGACGCCACAAAGCCTTGCCACCTGCCTCCCTCACCTGGCTGTGGTCTCCCTTTTTGTCAGCACTGGATTCTTTGCCTACCTGAAGCCTTCCTCCATCTCCTCTCCACCCTTGGACTGGTGGTACAGTTCTGTACTCATTGGTTCCTCCAGCAGTGAACCCTCTCATCTACAGCCTGAGGAACCAGGAGCTCAAGGCTGCCCTGAGCAAAATGATCCCTGGATGCTTTCAGAAGCAATAAACTCTCTGTCTTCTCACGCAGAGCAGTTCTGGTGTCACTCAGTGCAGGCCAGCCTGGCTTCTGCACTTTGTGGTGGTGGTTGTGTTTACTCTTTCTAAAACTGCCATCCCTTTTCTAACACATTCTCTGCTTTGCTGACCAAGAGTTTGTGCAGCAGACCGCTGCTCTTTTTGGTTAATAAAATAAAAGAACTTTTCATTACATTTTCCTTCCTGTGATTCTTCCTCCAGGACTTCTCCAGAGCTTTCAAGCCAGGTCCTGTGCATATTTTGGGGGGGAGGGGGAAAAGGTCCCAGCACAGCAGCACTTCCAGGGAGCGCCAGCACCTGGATTTCCAGGGCTGTTCTCTTCCAATTCCAGACTTTCCTGGTCAGTACAAGGCCTGAGTGCTGTGGCAGCTTGGTCAGGCTCTGCTGCATGCCAGCCCTGTGAGCACAGGCAGGGACAGGCCATGGGAACTACTCTGACTGAGCTGGCCCCCAAGAGCAGTTCACAAAGACAGGATCTGCTCAGGGCAGGTTGAAGGCTTAGGGCTTCTTCCAATGTTCTTTCAAGAGCAGACCCTAGAAAGTGTCCCAGGGATGCAAACAGCAGGGAACAGCTCAAGTGTGAGTGTGCAGGGCTGGGGCACACAGCAGTGTGCTGATACAGAGAGGCCTCCTGCCAGAGGCCTGAAGGAGCAGCAGAGCAGGCTCTGATCTGTGTCTGTGTTCTCTGCACAGCCTGGGGAAGCTGTCCCAGGGTAATCATCCTGCTCTAGCCACTCACCACCACCATTTCCACCTCTGGCCTCTCACCACAGCTTGGAAAGTTTCTTTGTCCCTCAGTCGCAGGTCACAGGATCAGGAGGTCAGCAGTGTCTGCTGGCATTGCACAGATGAGATGCAAGCATGGCCATGGTGTGTGGGGTGAGAGGACCTGAGTGAGCACAACCACCATCAGCTGTTGCGCGGGGTACCAAGGCACTGGAGGTGTGAGGAGCCTCCCAGCCTTGCAGGGGCAGCAGGAGGCCAGGACACTCTGCCGCTGCAGTGCAGAGCCTGTGTGAGGGATGGGAAAAGACTGTCTTGAACATCCTGAGGTTTTAAAGGAGTTCATGTGCCTGGCAGAGCCCTGACAGTGGATGTAATCTTCCTTGACCTTAGTAATGCTTTTGACACTGTCTCCCATAACATCCTTGTGAGTAAGCTCAGGAAGTGTTGGGATGGAAGAGGAGACAGTGAGATGGATCAGGAATGGTTACAAAATAGGGTCCAAAGAGGGGTGGTCAATGGGCCAGGTCCAGCTGGAGAGCTGTAACCAGTGGAGTCCTTCAGGGATCAGTGCTGGGTCCTGTCCTGTTCAACATCATCAATGACATTGATGAGGGGATGTTGTTAAGTAGATGGTTCTAATCACCCAGAGCAAAGCTTCCAGGACAAGATGTAGAGAGGGGGAAGACGGTTATTCCGTTATACAGCAAATTCTCTAGCCTATCAGCAGGCACAGGAGTCACATCTTCATTGGCTATTCTCTGCTGGCAAGCTGTCATTAAGGCATAAATACATACAACAATACAATACATACACCACCAGGTTGGAAGAGACCTTCAAGATCATCGTGGCAAGCCATCAACCAATCCACCCACTAAATACAATACAATACAATACAATACAATACAATACAATACAACCCAACCACCTAAACAAGTAACCCATGGCACCAAGCCCATCAAGCCTCTTCCTGAAAACACCTCCAATGAAGGGGACTCCACCACCCCTGGGCAGACCATTCCAATGGGCAATCACTCTCTCTGTGTAGAACTTCCTCCTAACATCCAGCCTAAACCTCCCCTGGCACAAGCCTGAGACTGGTCCTCTTGTTCTGGTGCTGGCTGCCTGAGAGAAGAGACTAACCTCTGCCTGGCTACAACCTCCCTTCAGGTAGTTGTAGAGAGCAATAAGGTCACCCCTGAGTCTCCTCCTCTCCGGCTAAGCCACCCAGCTCCTCAGCCTCTACTCATAGGGTTGTCTTCCAAACCCCTCACCAACTTTGTTGCCCTTCTCTGGACATGTTCCAGCAAGTCAACCCCTTCCTAAATGAGGGGCCAGAACTGGACACAGGACTCAAGGTGCGGCCTAACCAGTGCAGTGTACAAGGGCAGAATGACCTCCCTGCTCCTCTGGCCACACTTCCTGATGCAGGCCAGGATGCCATTGGCCTTCTTGGCTGCCTGGGCACACTGCAGGCTCATGTTCAGCCTACAATCACCCAGTGGCCCCAGGTCCCTCTCTGCCTGACCACTCTCCAGCCACTCTGACCCCAGCCTGGAGCTCTGCATGGGGTTGCTGTGGCCAAAGCACAGCCCCTGGCACTTGGATGTGTTCAATCTCCTGCCCTTGGACTCTGCCCATCTGTCCAGCCTGTCCAGGTCCCTCTGCAAAGCTTCTCTACCCTCCAGCAGATCAACTCCTGCCCCCAGCTTGGTGTCCTCCACAAATTTACTGATGATGGACTCAATGCCCTCATCCAGATCATCAATAAAGATGTTGAAGAGCATGGGGCCCAGCACTGATCCCTGGGGCACACCACTAGTGACAGGCTGCCAGCTGGATGTGGCACCATTCACCCCCACTCTCTGGGCTCAGCCCTCCAGCCAGTTCCTAACCCATACAACAGGGTAAAAAACCAAAACAATATTTTAACACATCCACCAAATTCTGCCCAGTTGCAAGGTGTTTACATTCGTCTCTGAGCTACAGGCCAAACACAGTCTTCTCTAATTTGAACACAGGCAAATCTTGCCCTCCATTTCCCCTCCTTGTTTTTCTCACAAGAACACACTAGTCATTGACCTTTCCAACGTTTTTCACATACATAGAAGCAAGCAGGGTGAAATTAGCAATATAACAAAAGCAATTAATAAAATCAGCAATCCAGTTTTGATGAAAGATTTTATCCATCCAGGGAAGCTCCATCCATGGAAGACCTTCTCCAGTCCAAATAACGTTTGGTCTTGGTGAATCTTTGCTGTTCGACCCATCAGGGTTTTTATTCGCTGGTGGATGGAGCTAGATTTGTCAGTAAGATTGATGCAACACATCCCATCAAAATCTTAGTTTCATAGTTTCATAGTATCAGTCAGGGTTGGAAGGGACCACAAGGATCATCCAGTTCCAACCTCCCTGCCATGGGCAGGGACACCCCACACTAGATCAGGCTGGCCAGAGCCTCATCCAGCCTGGGCATAAACACCTCCTCACTATTCTCTGAGTCAGTAGTGCCTCCAGGAGGATCTGCTCCATGATCTTTCTGGGCACAGAGGTGAGACTGACTGGCCTGGAGTTCCCTGGTTCCTCCTTCTTACCCTTTTTGCAGATGGGAGCAATCCTCACACCCATGACCATGGAATAGTAACAAGACAATCTATGGCAGCCCTATTCGGTAAAGTAGCATGTCTAGCAGATTGATGCTCAGTAGCTGAATCACTTAATATCTCTGATGTGACATTGTTTTGTTTTCCAACCAACAACTCATTCTATTTAACTGCGAGAGAGCTTTCGCAGCAGCTGCTCCAGGAGTCAAGATGCTACCTGCTATTATTTCTCGTTTAGAATCATAGAATCAATAAGGTTGGAAGAGACCTCAAAGATCATCAAGCCCAACCTGTCACCCAACACCTCATGACTAACTAAACCATGGCACCAAGTGCCACGTCCAATCCCCTCTTGAACACCTCCAGGGATGGTGACTCCACCACCTCCCTGGGCAGCACATTCCAATGGCTAACAACTCTCTCTGTGAAGAACTTTCTCCTCACCTCAAGCCTAAACTTCCCCTGGTGCAGCTTCAGACTGTGTCCTCTTGTTCTGGTGCTGGTTGCCTGGGAGAAGAGACCAACCCCCACCTGGCTACAACCTCCTTTCAGGTAGTTGTAGAGAGCAATGAGGTCTCCCCTGAGCCTCCTCTTCTCAGGCTAAACAACCCCAGCTCTCTCAGCCTCTCTCACAGGGCTGTGCTTGAGGCCTCTCCCCAGCCTCGTTGCCCTTCTCTGGACACTTTCAAGAGTCTCAATGTGCTTCTTAAATTGAGAGGCCCAGAACTGGACACAGGACTCAAGGTGTGGCCAACAGTGCTGAGTACAGGGGCACAATGTCTTCCCTGCTGCTGGCCACACGATTCTTGATGCAGGCCAGGATGCCATTTGCCTTCTTGGCCACCTGTGCACACTGCTGGCTCATGTTTATTCCACAAATCTATGTCATCCCTACATTTACTGTTCATAATGAGGCTTCTCCTGTGTCTGTGAAAAGCCAGTTGGGTATGGTTTAATATCATACTAATATTAGGTGTTACCAGCGTAAAACGTCCACAGAACAAGGTCATAGTATCATAGTATCAGTCAGGGTTGGAAGGGACCACAAGGATCATCTAGTTCCAACGCCCCTGCCATGGGCAGGGATACCCCACACTAGATCAGGCTAGCCAGAGCCTCATCCAGCCTGGTTTTAAACACCTCCAGGTATGGGGCCTCAACCCCCTCCCTGGACAACCCATTCCAGGGCTTCACCACTCTCATGGGGAAGAACTTCCTCCTCACATCCAGCCTGAATCTCCCCACCTCCAGCTTCATTCCATTCCCCTTAGTCCTATCACTCCCTGATAGACTGAGAAGTCCCTCCCCAGCCTTCCTGTAGCCTCCTTCAGGTACTGGAAGGCCACAATGAGGTCACCTCGGAGCCTTCTCTTCTCCAGACTGAACAGCCCCAACTCCCTCAGTCTGTCCTCGTAGGAGAGGTGCTCCAGGCCTCTGATCATCCTCCTGGCCCTTCTCTGGACACCTTCCAGCACCTCCAGATCCCTCTTGTAATAGGGGCTCCAGAACTGGACGCAGTACTCCAGGTGGGGTCTCACCAGAGCTGAGTAGAGGGGGAGAATCCCCTCCCTTGACCTGCTGGCCACACTTCTCCTGATGCAGCCCAGGATCTGATTGGCTTTCTGGGCTGCAAGTGCACATTGAGAGCTCCTGTTGAGCTTCTTGTCCCCCAGCACCCCCAAGTCTCTCTCCTCTGGGTGCTCCCCCAGCCAGTCCCTGCCCAGCCTGGATTTGTGCCTGGGATTGCCTCAACCCAGATGCAGGACCTGCGCTTGGTCTTGGTGAGGTCCTGAGTTTGGCTTGTGCCCACCTCTCCAGCCTGTCCAGGCCCCTCTGGATGGCATCCCTTCCCTCCAGCCTGTCTGCTGCACCACACAGCTTGGTGTCATCAGCAAACTTGCTGAGGGTGCACTCAATGCCACTGTCCATGTCACCCACAAAGATGTTGACCAAGCCTGGTCCCAGGACTGATCCTTAAGGGACTGTGCTTGTCACTGGCCTCCACTGGGACATGGACCCGTTGACAGCCACTCTTTGGGTGCAGCCATCAAGCCAGTTCTGTATCCATCTGGTGGTCCATCCATCAAACCCGTGTGTCACCAGCTTGGAGACCAGGATGTGGTGTGGGACAGTGTCAAAGGCTTTGCTCAGGTCCAGGTAAACGACATCAGTTGCTCGTCCCTCATCTATTAATGTTGTCACCTGTTCATAGAAGGCCACCAGGTTTGTCAGGCAGGATTTGCCCTTGGCAAAGCCATGCTGACTGCTCCCAATCACCTCTTCACTACTCTTCTGAGTCAGTCACTTGGATGTGTTCAATCTCATGCCGTTAAATTCTGCCCAGCTGTCCAGCCTGTCGAGGTCCCTCTGCAAAGCCTCTCTACCCTCCAGCAGATCAACTCCTGACCCCAGCTTGGTGTCGTCCGCAAACTTACTCATGATGGACTCAATGCCCGCATCGAGATCGTCAATAAAGATGTTGAAGACCATGGGGCCCAGCACTGATCCTTGGAGCACACCACTAGTGCCTGGCTGCCAGCTGGATGTGGCACCATTCACCACCACTCTCTGGGCTCGGCCCTCCAGCCAGTTCCTAATCCAACACAGAGTGCTCCTGTCCAAGCCATGGGCTGCCAGCTTGGCCAGGAGTTTGCTGTGGGGGACAGTGTCAAAGGCCTTGCTGAAGTCCAGGTAGACCACACCCACAGGCCTCCCCACATCCACCTGATCATAGAAGGAGATCAGGTTGGTCAGGCAGGACCTACCCTTCCTAAAGCCATGCTGGCTGGGCCTGATCCCTTGGCCATCCTGTAAGTGCTGCATGATCGCACTCAAGATGAGCTGTTCCATCCCCTTGCCTGGCACTGAGGTCAGGCTGACAGGCCTAGAATTCCCTGGCTCGTCCAAGCGGCCCTTCTTGTGGATGGGCACCACGTTGGCCAGCTTCCAGTCTTCTGGGACCTCTCCAGTGAGCCAGGACTGTTGAAAAATGATGGAGAGCGGCTTGGCCAGCTCATCTGCCAGCTCTCTCAGCACCCTAGGATGGATCCCATCCGGTCCCATGGCCTTCTGGGGGCCAAGCGGCTCAGAAGATCTCTAACTGCCTCCTGGAGCAGCGGGAAACTATGCAGCTCCCTGGCTCCTTCTGCCAGCTCTGCAGGCCAGCTGTCTGGAAGATGTTCTGCCATGCTAGGATAGATTGAGGCAAAGAAGGCATTAAGTACCTCTGCCTTTTCCTCGTCCTTTGTTACAACGTTCCCCTCTGTGTCAACCAAGGAGTGGAGGTTGTCCTTGCCCTTCCTCTTGCTATTGATGTATTTATGGAAGGACTTTTTGTTGTCCTTCACAGCAGAGGCCAGTCTGAGCTCCAAATGTGCTTTTGCCTCCCTAATTTTCTTCTTACATGTCCTAGCAACATCCCTAAACATTCCATAGGTTGCCTCCCCTTTCTTCCAGAGATGGTACACCCTTTTTTCCCCTTAGTTCTTTTAGAAGGTCATTACCCATCCAGGCTGGCCGTCTGCCCCAGTGGCTCATCTTCCGGCACGTTGGCACAGCCTGTTCCTGAACCTTCAAGAGTTCTTCCTTGAAGCAGCTCCAGCTCTCCTGGATCCCTTTATTTTTAAGGGCTGTATCCCAAGGAACCTTCTGAGTTAGTTCCTTGAGTAACCTGAAGTCTGCCCTCCAGCAGTCCAGAGTGGAGGTCTTCTGCTACCCTCTTAGCTTGACTGATACTGAAAATTCAATTATCTCGTGGTCACTGGTGCCTAAACACCCTCCGACCACCACATCCCCCACCAGCCCTTCCTGTTGGAAGAGGAGGTCAAGCAGAGCCTTACCCCTGGTAGGCTCACGCAGCACCTGGGATAAGAAGCTGTCCTCCATGCACTCCAGGAACCTCCTAGACTGCCTCCTCTCTGCTGTGTTGAGATCCCAGCAGATATCAGTCAGGTTGAAGTCACCCATGAGAACGAGGTCAGGTGATCTTGAGACAGCCTTAAGCTGCCTATAGAGTGCTTCATCGACATCTTCCTCCTGGTTGGGTGGTCTATAACAGACTCCAACCAGGATGTCTGCCCTCCCGAACTTCCCTCTAATTCTCCCCCACAAGCACTCAACCCGATCATCCCTGATCTCCATCTCAACGGCATCAAGTGCCTCTCTGATGTACATAGCCACCCCTCCACCCCTTCTTCCTTGCCTGTCTCTCCTGAACAGCCTGTAGCCGTCAATTGCAGCGCTCCAGTCATGTGAGTCGTCCCACCATGTCTCTGTGATGGCAACTACATCATAACTTTCCTGCTGCAACAAGGCTTCCAGCTCCTCTTGTTTGTTGCCCATGCTTCGTGCATTAGTGTACATGCACTTCAACTGGGCTGCTGGTTTCGCCCCTGACTCCAGCTTACCACCCTCAGACTCCTGTCTGGGGGGATTGGTTTCAGCCCCTTCTCCCTTCGAAGCTAGTTTAAAGCCCTGTCAATGAGACCTGCCAATTCCCTTCCCAGAATCTTTTTCCCTTTGGGGGACAGGCCATTCTCTTACACTGTGACCTTTCCCCTCCTCTGGGACAGATGTACTCCATCTGTTACCAGCTGACCTGCTGCAGTAGAAAGTTTTTTGAGATTGAAAAACCCAACATTCTTTTGACTGCACCAGCCTCTGAGCCACTTGTTGACTGCAGCTGCCGACCTGTTCCTTATCGTATTCCCTCCTGCAGCTAACGGTATCGATGTACAAATTATTTGTGCACCTGACCCCTCCGCCAGATCCCCCAGGGCCCTGAAGTCATTCTTGATAGCCCTGGGAGTTCTGGTTGCAACATCATCATTCCCTAACTGTGTAACTATTATGGGATAGTAGTCAGAGGGCTGCACCAGACTAGGCAGCCTTCTGGTAACATCTCTAACCTTAGCTCCTGGAAGGCAGCAAACTTCCCTGTGAGAAGGGTCTGGCTGACATATGGGGCCTTCTGTTCCCCTCAGGAGGGAATCACCAATAACAATTACCCTCCTCTTTTTTTTAAGGGAGCAAGTCCTGAGGCTGGGGGAAGGCTGTTTAACCTTAGGCTGTTTTGCCTTAGCCTGTTTAGCCCCAGGGAAAGCCCCCAGATGGTGTCTCCTCTGGCATCAGAATCACCTCACCCTTGACCTCCAGTGCCCCATACTCTTTTCCCAAAGGCAGTGGGGAAGGTGGGGGGAGGCAAGGAGGTTTTACTTTGCGTCCTTTGAGAGGAACCTGTGTCCATTCCCCTCTGCTTTTTTGGATACCCAGCCTCTGCTGGGGGAGCCTGCAGAGCCAGCTTACTCAAGTTCATCTCCCTTCTACATTCCCTTACAGCTCTAAGCCTAGCAACCTCGTCCTTCAGTTTGGCCACCAGGTTAAGCACACAGTCAATCTGCTCACACCTAATGCAGGAGTTGCATTAGGTGTGAGCAGATTGAGCAGAATGCCCAGAGCAAAAGGGAAGATCTTTTAGTAAATGGGTAGGAGAAACCCCCTGTAAACAGACATTAAGATACAATGGTGCCCACTCTGCTTGATGACCTGCAGACCCTTTATGGGACTGGTCTAGGAAGAATGCTAAAAATTGTATGAACACCACTGAAAGTGACACATTCAATGGTTCAGGGACAAATCCACCTCAGGGAATATCAAGTACCTCAAAATTTTAGCAAAATATAGATACTGCATCTAAAAATTGGTGGAAAGCCCCAGAGGGATTATTTTGGCTTTGTGGACACACAGCTTTATCCAGAACTACCAGAACACTGTCGGGGGGTTTGCACATGAGGGATCATCCAGCTGGAATTTCTCTTGTTACCTCTTCAGTAAAGCAATGAATTGGTGTGGCAAGGTGAGAGAAAGTTCTCCCCACACACAAAAAACCAAACAAACCGCAGCTAACTCAGTCAGAGAAGCAGATGAAGGTGCTGTATTTACAAGCAGGAATGAAGTGCAGTGAATATGTACACAATATACAGTATTTACAAACTATACAGTAATACACAGCAATGAACGTAATACAGAAGACCCCCCAGCCAGGAGGGTTCCCCCCAGCTGTACCCCCCTCTCCCTCCCTACCTCCCTTCCTCCCTTTTTTCCCAAAAAGGGTTAGAGAGAGAGAAAAAGGTAATTAAGAAGGAAATTCTGTTAGCTCAAAGCCTGTGCAAGAATTAGTTTTCTTATCTAGTTAGCTTTGTTAATTCAAGGTCGACTCCATCCAGCAGCTGTTGCTTCAGAGAGAGACAGAAACAGAGAGGCCGACAGGGAACAGAGAGAACAGACTGAGACTGAGACTCAAACTGAACTAAAACTTAAAGTTGAATTCTACCAATCTACCAATGAAATTAGTTTAGAATATCTGAATGATTTCAAAACATTCAGCCAGAGTGTTCCAGCAACTGTCCCTTTCTTAAAGGCACAGCCTAAAACGGTCGCACTGTGCCAGTACAAAGTGCATCACTTGGACCCCTTCCCAGTCCCACCTGCACCCAGCACAACACAAAGTGGATATCCTGATCCCAATGCAGCTGCAGCCTGATCCTAGTACCTGAAACCCTGGTTCCATCCCAGCACAGACCAGGACCCTTCCCTGCAAACTGAGCCCCTGATGCCATCCCAGTTCAGACTGGGGCCACCTCCAGCTACAAACAGAACCTCTCTGACCTCTCCCAATACAATCTGGGCTCCGTCCCAGTACAAACTGGATCTCCTGGCTCCTCCCAGCAAAGAGTGAGCCTACTTGCAGTACTAAACTCCATCTCCTAACCCCCACCAGTACAGCCTGGACCCCTTACACTCTCTCTAACCACTCCCCACCAACCCCACTGCTACCCTCTGCTCCTCCCTTGAACTCATTCCCCACCTCTAACACATCACAGCTCAGGACCAACCTTACTCCTCCACCTACCCTGACCCTGACTTTGCCATCATTGCTCAACCTTCCCCAGCCTTTAGCATGGGACAACAACTCCCACCCTTGAATGACTCTGCTTCACCCCTGGCACAGGGCTTGTGCCAGCATTGGGACATCAGGGATGGCTGAGAAGTTCCTAGGGCAGGAGGAGCCACATGGCCAGGAGGTGAGTGTGAGCTCACTGCAAACTCCAATCCCTTTGTGTCATTGGCCAGCAGCAAGCCCAGGGCTGGGCTGGGGACAGTGCCATCCCTTGTGCCCTGCTAAGATGAGAGGCAGCAGCAGGGAGGTGCCTTGGCTGTTTCCTTGCAGCTGGAGGTTCTGCTTTGTGCCTAGGCAGAAAGGCCTCTGGCAGAGACCATTGCCAATGGCCTGGGATGGAGCAGAGGCTGAGCAGAGTGAAGAAGGCCAAGTGCAGCTGGGCTGTGGTAGGAGGACTGTGGCCACCCAGGCACAGAGGTTGTCCTCCCCTGCACTCAGCACTGCTGTGACCACATCTGCAATATTGGTGTCTGGCTTTGGGACTTCTATTCTGAAGGAGTTTTGAAGAGCATGAGAGGCTTCAGAGGATATCTGCAAGGACTGGGGTGGAGAGCCTGAGGGACTGGGGCTTCTGTAACCTGGTGAAGTCCAAGCTTAGGGCACTACAGATGTAGTGTGGTCCTGCTTGAAATCTGGGGATGCTGCAGCTTCTGGTAGTTGTGGGACAGGAAGATAACCTCCACAGAGTGCAAATTTTAGGGTCCAGAGTGGAGGTGTCCTGGTTTGAGGCCAGGCAGATCCCTCTCTTGCCCCTGAGAGTGTACAGGAGGTAAGGACACAAAAAAGTCACTCAGAGAGGATCCCTGTGGTCCAAGAGGCCCCGGCTCTGTGTTTCAAGAAATGGCCATGGAGAGTAGAGACAGAACAGGGAGGGTACAGAAATGTCATGGTGAGAGTTGCTAGGAAAGCAAGACTGGTGTCAAGAGCATGAAGGGAAAGAGCTGCAGGCAGGGGGCAGTGTAGCACCACCTGCAAGGCTGAAAGCTCAGCAGCACTGAGGTCTTTCTCCTCCTGTCTATGGCAGTTGCCTCTCCCACCAAGGCCAGGGAGATGAAACTTTAGCTTGAGCCTCTCTGCATCTGACTGCCCAGGCTCTGTGGTCAGGGCTTGGCCTTTCTGCTGCAGAAACCAAAGCCAATGTGGGGGACAGTGTAGGATAACCTGTGGTGGGGATGGCAATGGGCACTGGCAAGGCTGGAAGTCATCAGGAGAACCCAAGGCTTTGCCTTCTTGGCTATGGCAATCATCCACCACCAAGGGCTGTGAGGAGACTTCCTAAGGCACCAGGGGGTCCTCAGTGCTTCCTTAAACACCCCCAGGAAGGCTGGGGACTCTCATCCCCTGTCCTTCCCTCAGCATCACAAACCCACAGCCCACAGCACCTGAGCAGCCTGACCCATGATGAGGGACAGGAGCTGCATGCCCAGGCACTGTGCTCAGGGTTTGGCCTTTCTGCTCCATAAAACCAACCCAGAGTTTGCTCTCCTGCACTTTGCCTTTGTGCTGCAATCATGGCCTCCACTGAGCTGCTCTGAGGAGCCCTTGGGAGGCTTTGTTGGTAATGCCCCTCAGTGGGGCCAATCAGTGCTTCAAGGCACTTTGTGTTTTCCTTCTGACTTCTGAAGAACTTTCTTCAGCCTTCTCTGAGCACCTGAGGTTCCTGCAATGAGTCCCAAGTGCCCTAAGGAGATGTTTGTGTCTCTGCAATCTTCTTCAGGATTTCAAAGTGCACCTCACAAAGCTCAATTTTGTATCTCATAGATAAAATATTTCACTCCATTTCAGTTTAGCTCAGAGATGAGACTTCCCCAAGTGACACTGACCCAGGCTGTCTCAGCAGGCCATCTGCACTTGCAGGAACATCTGTCCTTCAGGGCTGACATTGAGTGGAAAACTTTGCTCCTCACCCTCCCCAACCTCCCCATTGCTGTCACTGCCCACCTGGGGCTTACAAGGTGATTCAGCAGAATGTGTTCTAATCCAAGAGCCTCTGAAGGACAGAGTGGATAAGGACAAGGCTGACCCTGACTGACTGCAAGGGATCCTGAAGTCAAATCTCTTTCTATGGCTGTGCCTGGAGAGAAGCACCAAGCACAGACAAAGGGACAGAGCTGGCTGGGTTCAGTGCAAGATAGAAACCTTGACCCTGGTGACAGCAAAGGTGTCTGTCCAAAGACACAGAGAGGTGGAGAGGAGGCAGCCAGAGGGTGCCCCTGGATTTGAGTTTCCTTCTTACAATACAATACAATACGATACAATACAATACACTTTCTGGAGCTCAGGGCAAACACTCACAAAGCTTTGGCATTCTTAGGGCACAAGAACTGAGCCTGGAGAAGTTTGACTTGGTGCAGGCCCTTGGTGCAGGTTGTGCCTGAGAGATGTCTGAGTTGGGGAGAGGCTGGACACAGCTGCTGTGATCCAGGGGAGCCCCAAGGCTCTGGCTTTGGGGTCACTGTTTTGAGAGGTGGAGATCATTGACTTCCATCAGGAGTTTCTCTGATCTGGAGAACTTTGGATGCTGAATCATCCTGGGATCTTTTGCCACTTGCACAGACCCTGAAGTTTTTGACTTTCAGAGTTTTCTATCAGCTCCCTGTTTGGCTGTGATCCAAGCACAGATGCACTGAGCTGGTAGGAGCTGACAAACCCCCAAGCCATAGGAAGAGCAGTGCAACGCTGGGATAGTGAGGGTGCAGCACACCAAGGACATCTCTCAGGGCTCTATTTCACTCTGTCCTGATCCATACCTGCCTTACCCTGGGCTAGTTCATGGCCTAAGCAAGGGGGGAGGGGGAATCCCATCAGGTCTTGAGGAGGTTAGCAGTGACAGGGGGACTGTGCCACCACAGTCTGCTCTGTGACTTGAGTCCATTTCTCTCAGCCAGAGAGTGGCTGTGTGGTTGCCTCTTGTCTCTGTGCCTCTCAACAGAGAATGTCATCATCCAATCAGAATGGAAAGGACATTTTGGTGGTTCCTTAGCCTCCAAAGTCCTCTTCAATGCCATTCAGTGACACAAAGCACACAGGAAACACTGATGATGGGAAATGAATGCAGCAGTGTGACTTGCTTTGCCATCCTCCTGACTCTAACTGCAAACCAATGCTGAACAGCAAGCAGAGAGCAGAGCAGGCAGGAAAATCACAGTGGCTGTGCCACCAGGGGCAGTGTCCCAGCTGCTGCTGGACACCATCCAAACAGGACTTCCCACCAGCAGTGTTCTCCACTCCTCTTGGTTACTTCTAGCACTCAATGGATTGCTTCAGTGTCAGGGTGGGCTATGGGCAGAGACTTTTGTCCTGCTTCTCCTGGTTGTTGTAGCAGGCTGATGGAATCAGGGTGCTGGAGGAGTTGTTGGGTTGCAGTGAAATTCTTTCCAGTGGGTGTAGGTTGTAGCTAACCATACAACATGTGAGCAAAGACACATCCTGGTGAGCAGTGATTGGCACAGAGAATTTCCAATCACAGCCAATGATTACAGAGACATCACACAGACAGAAACTGAACTGATTGCTGGGGTGGTGTTCCAGAACTGTAACAAATACTGTGGTGCAGGCCCCAGCTGGTTCCAGCACCATGAGCTGAGATACAAACTAATAAAGCAGTTGAGAGCAGGACCAGGGCTGCAAGGGGAGCCAAGGGGCCTAGACCTGCAGAGCCTGTGGCTCCTTCTTCAGGCAGAGGTGAATGTTACAACTCCCCTTTCCCACAGCCTATCCCCACTCAGCTCACTGTTGCATCTGGATTTGAGCAGGGGCTCTTCTCCCCTCTTGCCTTTCCCAGCTGCTTCAAGGATGCAGCACTTGGTTCTTTTTCACTCCCAGCCTTTCTCACATGGTTTGGTTGCACATCTCATCCCCTCCAGGGCCTCACACAGACATGAAGGCCATCTCAACATTTCATTACCACTCCCTTTTTGGGTTCTTATAGATTGATTCTATTTCAAACTAAGTCATTGATCACCATGGATCTACAGGCTGCAGCCCAGGCTCTGGTTGTCTCTCAGGGCTGCAAGTGCTCACTGCTGGCTCCTGTTGAGCTTCTCATCCACCAACACCCCCAAGGCCTTTTCTTCATGGCTGCTCTCAAGCCAGTCCCTACCCAGCCTATGTCAGGATCCATGTACATGGTCTCTGTGCACAGTGTCCTGTGGGGTGCATGGGGATTGTGTTTGGGACTGTCCATGGAACCCCCAAATACAAAACCCAGTTATGGGTTTGGTCATGGAGAAGTTACACCAACCACCTGAATCTGGTTGGGCTGTAGTGTTACAATCTTTGTGCTCTGGGTTGGTAGAATGGGTGTAGAAGATTCTCCTTTCATTTGGTTCCTGGTGAGTAGATCCCATTGACTCCCTGCATCCACTCTGCATTTGCTCTTCTGCCATGGATTGCAGTTGAGCCACCTGAGGAGAGCTGCCCCAGCCCCAGGCAGCTTTGCTGTACCTATCATTTCCAGGGAAAACAAGAGAGAGCTTAGCCTGCCTTGTTCTGTGGTGCTTCAGCACTTCCAGTGGATCCCAGCAGCACCTGGTCCCCAGGAGCTTGTGCTTGGGCCATGGTGAGTGTCCTTACTGCAAGGAGGAGGAAGAGAGGAGTGGGCAAGTGGTGTACATCATACACGGAGTTGCCACTGGTGTCTCCCCATCCGATCCATCCAGTGAGGACAGAGTCTGCTCTCAGCACTGGCTTGGTGACAAATCCAAAGCACAGCACCCTTAACAGCATGCTCCTCACCTGTATCTTCAGCTGGAGTCAGTGGTCACCCAGGCACTGGTTCTGGAGCTGGGTCAGAATTCTTCCAAAATATAATCTCAGAGACTTGATCAGGGAGAGAAGGAAACAACAGCCCTTCAAATGAGGCTCTCTGGCCTTCATGTGTGTCAATGGGATGTGCACATCCCCTTCTTTGTCTCCTCAGGGCTTCTCTCATCTTCTCTTGAGGAGTAGACAGCACAGTCCCCCTTGGGCAGAGCCCTGTGGGCAGGAGATGCTTGCAGGGCAGAGCTGAGCACTCAGTGGGTGTGGTGTGCTCTGTGAGCAGGGTGAGGGATGACACCAGGGGCCAGAGCAATAGAGTTGCCAATAGAGTTGCAGGCAGCAGAGCCCTGAGCAGCAAATGGGAGGAACCTGCAGGCAGTGGGAGGAATCAGCAGCCAAGGCCTGGGAGAGGCTGCCTGCAGGCCTCTCACTTGCGCTCCTGCCTTGCAGATTTGTGCTCTTGGTTGTCTGCTGGGCAAGGAGCTGAGTCTCCACAGAACACCTCCTATCTTCAGGAGCCCTGCCTGCTCTGCTGTAGAACCCTGGTCAACACTGAGCTATCCCTTGCAGTTCAGTCCTCTCCTCTGAGCCCTTTGCTTCTCTCTGACTGGGGCCATACCTTCTCTTTATCAGCCCTGAATCACTGGGCTAGGCAAGAGCAGAGTTTGCAGATCGGTCCCCTGGAGCAGCCCAGAGAGTAAGGAACCCAACTTTGGGACAGCAGCAAGACCCCCAGTCTCCTGCTGACCTCACAGCACCTCTCAATCCCCCCCCCAGACTCTCCTCCCCACAACATCTAACCTCTTGTGGGGTTTTGAGGATCATTGTGCCAGGAATTTAGGGGGTCAACCCCCTGAGCTCTAGGTGGTCAAGGGTCAGTTGCATGACCAGAGGGGTGTGGTTAGGTACCAGGGTGTGTCATCCCCACCAGCATTGCAACCAGGTGACTCAGCACAGGAGTTAGGGGTCTGATCTCTCCATTGCAAAGTCACACAGAGTCTCCTTAAATCTCTGTCACTGAGATGACATCTGTTTGTAAGATAAACTGGATGGGAAAGGAAGAGCTAGTGAGAAGGGAGTTGTCTGGGAATGTACACAGAGCCTTTGATATTGTACACAGACATAATTGCAGGTGGGCTGGATATTATAATGTTGCCTTCAGTCAGGGACCAATAGAATAGTGACACTTGTGCATACTTAGCTGAGATGCTATATAAGCTGTGTATCCGGGCAATAAAGTTGAAGCGTGCTTATCAATCACATTGATTGCTGCTGTCTTCCCTCGCTGCTCTCCGATATCTGGCGCCTGAGAACAGGGACGGACGATCCAGTGGGGTAAGGGAGAGAACCCCCGACGCGGGATAGGAGGCCTGCGGAGACCTTCTTGCAGTCGGGGTGGTGGCGAGCCCGGAAAAGCATCGATTAGCAGCGAATCGAGGGGCAAAAGTGCGACTCAACGCTGGCGTAGGGAGTTCGTACCGTGCCTGAGCTGGGTTTCCTGAATTGGAATTAAGCTCGCCGTCCAGGTAAGGGCTGCTACTCGACTTCCACGGGTTTTGAAGGCTGCACTAAGGGATGGAAAGCGAAGTAGCTCTTAACTTATTTTTAAGTTTCCTTGAGAAACGCAGTGTAGAGGATGTGGATTTAAAGAAGCATCCTGAACATTTATTACAGTTTGGTAGGGAGAATGGTTTTTTCAAGTCGTCAGAAGATGTGTTTAGTGTTGATGTGTTGGAGAGAATATGGAAACAAACTGTGGGACTTGATCATAGATGGTGACAAAAGTGCCGTAAAGCTGCAAAAGCGGCCGGGGAGAGGCACGGCGAAGTACTCCGCGAAATAGAAGAGCTGTGCTAAACGCCCTCCAAACTGTCCTCTCCGAGAGAGGTATTCCTGACAATTCTGGCATTTTGAACGGGCTAACTATCCTCTCCGTGAGAGGTGTTACTGAGATTACTGGGATTTTGAAAGGGCTATTAGCATGGGCCCGGAATCATGATTTTATCCCCAGAGCAACTGAAGCTTTTACTACCGAAGCACAGGACAAAACTAGAGCCCAGCTGTGGGATGAGGTGCTAAACACCAGCCACCATCCCAGCAGGGAGGAAGCGATAAAAAGGCAGCGAAACTTGTGGTTCAGCGTGTTTGATCCCATTCATCAACATCTCCTTCTAATATCGCCAACGACAGCTCGGATTCGGAAGAGATAACACCGACGCTGAGAAATCAAACAGTGCCAACTTTGTTTCACAGTCCCTTTTAGAAAAATGGAGTGCTTGGAGGCTCGCGGTTACGGCATTCTTACAACCGCACCCCTTCCGCGAGCCCCGACGGCCCCCATGGGCACCGACGGCTCCGACCGAGGCGGCACCGACCGACGCACCACCGACACCAGCAGCACGGACTGTAGCGGCCCCCGCGGTGGCCCCCACGGCAGCAGCCACGGCAGCGGCCCCAGCGGCCGTCCCCGTGGAGGCGGCCCGGCGGAGGCCCGGCAGCGGCCAGCACCAGCGATCACCTCACCATCCCCCCGCCTCCTACGCCCCAGACATTGTCAGCAGAAAACATCACTACGACGGAGGCTACACTCGAATTCCGAAGGGACGATAGTGTAAGATATCGGGAGGTGGGAGGGACGGGGAACTGTCCTGCTGCGCCGCTGGAAAGGTATTGTGAGAAATGCAGTAATAGAAGAGAATCTGTAGATTTTTCCTGTACATGTATCTCCTGTGGTATTATTCTGGCATTTGACAATGCTAACGAAAAAACTAAACAGGTTCTCAGCATTTTACCAATAGGTCATTCTTGAGTCTACAAAATGTTGTTGTTGAGTCCCATCAACACGGTCCTCTGGGTCACCAACCCTGTGCTCTGTTAATTGGCAGATCGTCTTCCTCTAGACAGGGCATCCTTATAATTCCTGGTTTAATAGATTCTGATTATGATTGGGTTAAGAAAGTTATGTTCTATAGCATTACCCCTCCTGTTAGTACTCTTGTTGGGACAGAAATTGTTCAGCTAATACCATCTGAGTCCTGAGTGCCTAAAACTTTTAACAGGATTTGAGGATAAGAAGGCTAAGGGAAAATTAGAACAGATTGTGACTATCAGGAGCTGATGTCACTATTGTATCTCGTCATAAATGAAATGGTCTCGAGTTTAAAAGGTTTAAAGGGTTTTAAATGTATCCAAACAACCTGGGTCAGCAAAGAGCCAGTGCGATTAGCTTTTACGACGGCAAATCAATCACTGTAAGACCGTAGGTGTTAACCCTTCCAGTTACTCTATTGGGTTGAGACACCTTAAGTTAGCTAGGAGCAAACTTGTTTCTGTTCCTTTTCTGTGGCGGCTACTGGTCAGCAACCAACCCTCAAATTAAATGGAAAACAGCTAATGCAGTAGGGTGGAGCAGTGGTCGCTCAGGCATGATAGGCTGCAAGTTGTTAGGACCCTTACCGCAGAAACAATTGCAACTACTGCACACCTTGCCCCCCCTCGTCTCTTTTCTGGTACGACTAGTCTACCAAAGGTCTGTTCTGATTTAAAGCAACAGTGCTAATTTCATAATTTCTGATTGTAATGTCTTTTAGAGTTTGGTTATTTAGAGTTTTGTTAAGTTTTCCTAGTAAGCATAATGAATAGTAAGCATTTGGTATTTACAGGTACTTAGTACATAGTAATTGTAGCAAGGTATAAGGACTTGGTTAATCATATTGATTATGTACCAGCCCTTCTTGCAACAAGTGGAGCCCGAACAGGATAAGCTTTGGAAAACGTCCGTAGCAGTGTTCCGCGGGACGAAGGGATTCGTTCGGTGACGTGGGCAAGAAGCCGGCCCGGGATAGCAGTACCGGAGGTCGCAGGATAAGGACGACCTGAGGAGCCGAAGACGTGGTGAGCCAGACTGCTATTGGGACTGTGTGCACAGGTACTAACGCTGAGGAAATGGATAGGCAGGCCACGTATGATTTAATGACATGCTTTTTAGAAAAGCGAGGTTGTAAGCTAGATGTTCAGAAGGTGTTGAGACCATCGTTTGACTATGCTGAATCGTTAGGATATTTTAAAGATCCTAATGAGATTTTTGAACGGGGCGAGTGGAAGAAGTTTGGTCAAGATTTGTGGCTAAACGCTATAGATGATAAAGGCAGCCAAGAAACATAGTAGACCCTGGAAAGAGGTTAAAAGGAAAAGAGGATAAAGAAAAAAACTAATAAAGGATAAAAGGAGAAAAATTATTGAAGGATAAAGGAAAAAAGATAAAGGAAAAAGGCTAAAGGAAAAAAGATAAAGGAAAAAGGTATAAGGAATTAGTAATGAGTTCACATTGTCAGATTTGTTATGGTTCGAACCTTCTTAGTTGTGTGCCTCGGCATTTCAAAGGAGCTCCATGTAATATAGTTAAGCTTTGTAGTAAATAGTAATATAGTTAAGGTTTGTAGTAAATAGCTATTAATTTTAAAAGTATTCCTTAGCTAATGTGTAGAACCATCAAGACTATGAGGAAACAGCATTTCCCATGAAGTTGAACATAGATCACAATAACTGTTATGATAATCTGGGATCAAAAGCATCGATCAGAAGAATGTACCACAGCACCATGTGAATTTGGACTGAATATTATGGTTGGTTGATTGTTGTGTGATTAGAGAAAATGTTCATATGAACTTATATGTTATCTCACCAGTTTGTTATAATATTACGCACTTACAGGGAAAATCAAAATTCATTATAACATAACATGCATTTTCATTTTAGGTTGGAGACTGCAACAAACACATGCATGTCAAAAAGGAAAAAAGGGAAAAAAAAAAGGGAAAAAAAAAGGAAAAAAAAAAAGGAAAAAAAAAAAAAAAAAAAAAAAAAAAGAAAAAAAGGGGAAAAGGGGGGAAAGAGAGAACACCCCATAGCAAAGAAGTTTTTTAATGGGACCAACAAGAAATAGTTAGTTCATGTCAACACCTAGAAACATAAACTTTGCAAAGTGCTGCAACCCTCTCACCACAAGGCAGCACGAACGTGGCACGGCTGTCATGAAGTGACGGTCAGCAGGGCTGCCTAGCGCTGACCTCAACGCCTGTCACAATGATCCAAGATGTCAACAGAAAGTATCTAACTTATAACTGAGTGTCATGACTGCTTAACTGTTGTGTGAACATTAAGAGACCAGTATTACTAGGATGAGCAAAAACACATTATTATGTGTAATTTTCTATTGGGTAAAGCAATGAAGCCATTTTGCTCTTGCTGTTTGCCTGCAAGTTTTCTGTCTGTGAAGCTAGAGCCTGGCCAGATCTACCTTTACAGATTAAAGAAATCTTGCTACCATTAAACAATTCATGATTTTTGACCATCCTAGAGAAAATAAAGATGCAACAAACCACTAAAGCAGATTGTAAAAGACAGTGCTAAAGATTGCATTTGTGTCTTAATCTCTGTGTGTATTGTGTTTAGGCATAATCAAGTCTTCTCTGCCAATAAGAAGAGTGAAATATGAAGATCGGAACTATTACGATCTGAGTTCTTTACAAAGTTTGCTATTTGCTTTTGCTATACAGCTTAGCTTTAACTCATTTGCTTCTGTGTTTGCAAGTAGCATTTTGTATGGGATGAGAACAACTCCCATGACCAGATTGCTCACAAAAACAAAAAGGGGGAATTGTGGCAATGTAGATGAAAAGTGCAGTGTGAGCAGTCTGGCAGTGTAGGCTGTGCCTGCATCATGTAACTAAAGCAGGACACTGGTAGCTATAAACACAGCAAGTCATCTGGGAATAACAGGACACACACCTGCATCAACAACCTATAATAGCGCTATGTGTGGTCACTCCTGTGGTGACAGAGTATAATTGTATTATGAGAAAAGTTAATCAAATGACTAGGAGTTTTGTAATCATTAAAGAAAACGGGGGAATTGTGGATGACTGGGCTAGAAAACGTGGTGTGGACATGCTCACTCAGATTACAAGCAAGGACCTGCAAAAGAAGAGAGCTGAGCATAAGGAGCAGATGAATAACCCTGAAGTTGTTTATGTCCTTGAAGAGCAGTGGAAAGTCCCCGGGGGCTGAAAACAGGATGTTGTGGTTAAAGAATGTGGATAAAGAATGTGGAACTGATAACTTGTTAGGGGAGGGGTTGATGTTTAGCAAATGACCAAAAGCATTTTGACTAGTAGGCATAATTAACAGTAACTGTATATAAGTTGGAGTGTTACCTTAATAAAGTTGGACTTGCTTAATCATACTGATTATATGCCAGCCCCTTCTTGCGACAGAAGGGCTGGTGGGTGATGTGGTGGTCAGAGGGTGTTTAGGGGCCAGTGACCACGAGATAATTGAGTTTTCAGTACTCAGTCAAGCTAAGAGGGGCAGCAAGAAAACCTCCAATCTAGACTTCAGGAGGGCAGACTTCAGGTTACTCAAGGAACTAAATCAGAAGGTTCCTTGGGAAACAGCCCTTAAAAATAAAGGGGTCCAGGAGAGCTGGAGCTGCTTCAAGGAAGAGCTCTTGAAGGCACAGGAACAGGCTGCGCCATTGTGCTGGAAGATGAGCAGCTGGGGCAGACGGCCAGCCTGGATGGGTAATGAATTTCTAATAGAACTAAGGGAAAAAAAGAGGGTGTATCGTCTTTGGAAGAAAGGGGAGGCAACCCATGGAGTGTTTAGGGATGTTGCTAGGACATGTAGGAAGAAAATTAGGGAGGCAAAAGCCCATTTGGAGCTCAGACTGGCCTCTGCTGTGAAGGACAACAAAAAGTCCTTCTATAAATACATTAATAGCAAGAGGAAGGGCAAGGACAACCTCCACTCCTTAGTGGACACAGAGGGGAACACTGTAACAAAGGATGAGGAAAAGGCAGAGGTACTCAACACCTTCTTTGCCTCAATTTTTACTAGCAGGGCAGAATGTCTTCCAGACAGCTGGCCTGCAGAGCTGGCAGAAGGAGCCAGGGAGCTGCATAGTTTGCCTGTGTTCCAGGAGGAGAAAGTTAGAGAGCTCCTCAGTCTCTTGGATTCCCACAGGTCCATGGGACCAGATGGGATCCATCCTAGGGTGCTGAGAGAGCTGGCAGATGAGCTGTCCAAGCCACTCTCCATTATTTTTCAGCAGTCCTGGCTCACTGGAGAGGTCCCAGAAGATTGGAAGCTGCCATCGTTGTGCCCATGCACGAGAAGGGCCGGTTTGGACAAGGCAGGGAACTATAGGCCTGTCAGCCTGACCTCAGTGCCAGGCAAGATTATGGAACAACTCATCTTGAGTGCGATCACACAGCACTTACAGGATGGCCAAGGGATCAGGCCCAGCCAGCATGGCTTTAGGAAGGGCAGGTCCTGCCTGACCAACCTGATCTCCTTCTATGATCAGGTGACCCGCCTGGTGGATGTGGGGAGGCCTGTGGATGTGGTCTACCTGGACCTCAGCAAGGCCTTTGACACCATCCCCCCACAGCAAACTCCTGGCCAAGCTATCAGCCCATGGCTTGGACAGGAGCACTCTGAACTGGGTTAGGAACTGGCTGGAGGGCCGAGCCCAGAGAGTGATGGTGAATGGTGCCACAGCCAGCTGGCAGCCAGGCACTAGTGGTGTGCCCCAAGGATCAGTGCTGGGCCCCATGCTCTTCAACATCTTTATTGATGATCTGGATGAGGGCATCGAGTCCATCATCAGTAAATTTGCGGACGACACCAAGCTGGGGGCAGGAGTTGATCTGCTGGAGGGCAGAGAGGCTTTGCAGAGGGACCTGGACAGGCTGGACAGATGGGCAGAGTCCAAGGGCAGGAGATTGAACACATCCAAGTGCTGGGTTCTGCACACTGGCCACAGCAACCTCATGCAGTGCTAGAGGCTGGGGTCAGAGTTGCTGGAGAGCAGCCAGGCAGAGAGGGACCTGGGGGTGCTGGTTGATGGTAGGCTGAACATGAGCCTAGGAAACCCAAAGTGTTGAGGAACAAACAGCCAAATCCCAGCCCTGCTGCAGTGGTGGCACTGGCTGTGCTGACTCAGCACTGTCATTATTCTCCTCAGCACTGGCTGGTGCAGAGAAGAGCAGGGGCACATTTGCTTCAAAGAAAAGAACGTGTAAAAGAGATTTCAGTTCAATCTGCGGGAGAAGGCCCCCCAGGGGGGTCACATTTTGCCTGGCAGTGCCGGGGTCGGTGTATTGCTGTGTCCCCTGGGGCACGCTGGTCACTGGCGTGGGGGTGAATATGCCAGGTGAGGGAGGAGCTGCGGATGAAGCCCTTGCTACAGCCTGTGCAGGGACTGGACTAGCACCAGTGTGGGTGCAGCAGTGCTGGCTGAGAGTGGCCATCTGCGTGCAGCTCTTGCCTTAGGCAGCTCAAAGGTGCAGCTGCTTCTGGCTGTGGACGCAGCAGTGCCGGCTGAGGTTGGAGCTGAGGGTAAATCTGTTGCCATAGTCCCCACAAACAGAGGGCTGAGCACTGCGTTGGGGGCAGTGGGGCTTTACCAGCTCCAAGCTGGGTGGGAAGATTTTTCCCCCACTCAGGGCACTGATGTGGCTGCTTGGGTGGCACAGAGGGGCTGATATGGGTTTGCCCTCTTTCTCCTCTTCATCTTCCTCCTCCTTCTCATCATTCTTTTCCTATTCCATATCATCTTCCATTTCTGCCACATCATCCCCTTTGTCCTCCTCATAATTATTTTCTTCCTTCTCCTCCTAATTCTCAAGTATTTCATCCTTGCTCTCCTTATCACCCTGTGCTCTTGGGCGAATTCTGGTTCCAGAGGCCTTGGACTGCTGAGGGAACTTTCTCAGCCTTGGCTTTGCTTCCAAAGAGCAACAATTCTCTGGCTGTGTGCAGGCAGCTCTCTAAGGAGAGCAGGAGGCAGCTGGTGCCATGGAGCTGTGAGCTCCAGCTGCAGAGAGCACTGGAGAAGTCTGAGGCAAGGAGCAGGGATGGAAGGCCCAGATGGGCAGTGACAGCAATGGGGAGGTTGGGGAGGGTGAGGAGCAAAGTTGTCTACTCACTGTCAGCCCTCAAAGGACAGCTTCTCCTCCCAGTCCAGACCTCCTGAGCAGACAGCCTGCATCATTCTGGCTCGGTGGATGCTGCTGTCACCTCTGCCCTCATCTGAGAAAGAATCAAATAGTTTACCATCAAAACCTGAGCGTTGTGAGGTGCTCTTTGGAATCTGGAAGGAAACAACAAAGACACAAAGAGCTCCTCAGGGCACTTGGGGATCATTCCATGAACCTCAGGTACTGAGAGAAGAGTGAAGAAACTGTGCAAGAAGCAAGAAGCAAAGACAAAGTCCCTTGAAGCATTGATTGGCCCCACTGAGGCTTGTTACTGCCAAAGCCTCCCCAGGGACTCGTTAGAGCAGCTCAGGAGAGGCTGTGATTGCAGCAGGCAAAGGCAAAGTGCAGGAGAGCAAACTCTGGCTCTGGGTTCTGCAGCACAAAGGCCAAGGCCTGAGCACAGCCCCTGGGCAGGCAGCTCCTGTCCCTCATGTGTGGGTCAAGGCTCTTCAGGTGTAGTGGGGGTGGGGGATGGGTTTCATAGCAGCATAGCAGGGCCTAGGTTAGAAGGGACCTCAGAGCTCATCTGCTGCAACCTCCCTGCCATAGGCAAGGATGCCTCTCCTATAGACTCAGCTGCTCAAGGCCTCATCCAGCCTGGCCTTCAACAGCCTCAGGAGAGGGCATCCTACCTGGGCAGCCTATTCCAGAGTTCCACAACCCTGAACAACTGAAGAACTTCTTCCTAAGGCCCAGTCTAAACCTCCTTTTCCTCACCTTCAAACCTTTCCCTCCTGCCCTGTCACCAGACACCTTCATGAAAAGTCCCTCTCCAGCCTTCCTTTAGCATCCCTGTAGGGTTTGTGATGCTGAGTGGAGGACAAGGGCCTGACAGTCCCCAGCCTTCCTGGGGCTGTGGACAGAGGTAGTGAGGCCCTCCCAGTGCCTTAGGACAACATCTCCTCACAGGCCTTTGGGGCAGTGAATTGCCATAGTCAAGAGGGCACAGCCTTGGCTTCTCTTCATCAATCCCACCACTGCCATTGCCCTTGGCCAGCTCTCCCACAGCTTTGTCCTGCACTGTCTCACAGCTGCTTCTCCTGCCCTGCACGCTGCAGACACTCCTCTCACTTCCCCACCTTGGCCTTCCCATGCCTTCACTGAAACCTGCCCACACTCACCCTCTGCTCCTGGGGGACACAAAGAGAAGGGCTGATCCCAGAATCCTTCTGGAGATCTTCTCAGGCCACAGCACTGCCCTTTGAGAGAGGTTTCTTGCTCCTCATGGCCAGGCTGCACCTGCCAGGCTGCACCATCTGGCAGTGTTCCTCTCTCCTGCTCTTGCCTACCTCAGCAGGAGCTCCCAAGGCTGCTGGCCTTGCAGTTTCTTGCATAGACAGCACCAAGCCCTGTGCCTGCTGCTGTCCCATCAGGTCCTCAGGCAGCCAAGACACAGCAACCAACCCATCAGCCCCTTCCTGCAGTCAGCCCAGACCCCTTTGGCAGAGTCCATGTGACAGATCACTCTGCCCATCTGCCAGCCATGAGCCCAGGGCTGCCCTAGCAGCTCCTGCAGACACACCTGACCTCACAGTCCCTTTCCCAGCTGTCTTCCTGCTGTTGGCCAATCCTCTCAGGAGGCAGAAGTCGCCTCACTTCCCCCTTCCCAGTCCTTGGCTTCCTACTAAGTGGTGAGTTCCTGAGACACAGCTGAGCACAGGATTGCACACTCAGCCCTCAGCCTCCCTGTGGCCAGAGCCTGAGCAGATCAAAGTTTCACCAGATCCATCTGGCAGATTTCCTACCAAGACTTTGAGTGGAGAAGCCTTCCTCAGAGGACCTGCTGTATCTGTCCTGGTACACGTGTGGAAGAGATCCTTGCACATCATCTTGTCCAATGATCCTGCTCAGTTCTGCATCTGGGAAGGAAGAATAAACTGCAGCTGTATAGGCTGGGAGGTGATCTGCTGGAGAGGAGACCTGAGAGTCCTGGTGGATAACAAGTTCTGCATGGGACAGCAATGTGCCCTGGTGCCCAAGGAGGCCAATGGGATCCTGGGGTGATTCAGAGAAGTTTGTCCAGCAGACAGAGGGAGGTTCTCCTCCCCCTCTACTCTACTCTGCCGTGGTGAGGCCACACCTGGAATATTGCATCCAGAAGTTTCCTGCAGTGTTAATAGTGAGGGACACTATTGGGAAAGTGTCTGCAGGCTGTGGTTGGAGCAGAGAACTGGAGGCAGTGCTGAGAGGTCAGGACAAGCAGAGGAAGGTGTCTCTGATGCTGACTAAACCTGGAGGTGTTTCATTAATGCAAAGGGTCAAGCCCTGACCCCAGACACTGGTAAGGGGAGCTCCTTTGCCTCACTCACCCCTCAGAGCTCTTCCTGGCACATTAAGATACAGAGAGGAGCAATGCCAAGGGCAGGACTATGGCACAATCCCTTTCAGCCTCCTGAGGAAGGACAAGGAAGCAATCAAGGAGGCAATGAGGCCCCAGGGCTGGAAGGAAGGTTGTCTCCTCAGAGGCATCAGTGCCACAGACCACAGCCAGAACCAAAGGCATGAAGAGCTTGGCTCTGCCAGGAGCCTTTCAGCTCTCCCACAGCCCTCTGTCATCTGCCCCCCTCAGGCTGCCCTCTGCTGCTGCATCAGCTGAGCCTCTTTCCCTGCAGGCTGTAGTCACCCAGCCAGCTGCCCCACCTTGCTGGCACCTTCCTTTCCTGCTCTCTCTCCATCCCTGCTGGTTGTTCCTTGAAACACAAAGCCTTGGAGTGCTCCAGGCTCCTGCTGGGGCATGTCTTGCACCACAGCACTGCCCTGGCAATGACATTTCTTTCTCTTCATATCCAGTCTGGTCCTCCCCAGCTGCACCTCATGGATTTGTTTCTTGCTCTTGCAGTTGGTCACTATGAAGCAGTCTCAAAGCACTCTTGAAGCACTCTCAGGCTGCTCCTCTGCTGAACTCAGTCTCCACACCACTGAACCCACAGCCTTCAGCTCTATCATGTGCTCCCATCTTGGGAGATCTCTGGGCACTCTCCAAGGTGTTTGCAGATGGAAGTGCAGAGGTCACAGGCCAAGAAAGAGAAGTTTTAGCAAGTGCTGTAGTGTCTGGACAAAGAGCAGTGGCTTTGAGCTGAAACAGGGGAGGCTGAGATTGGATATAAGGAAGAAATATTTTGCAGTGAAGGTAGAGGGCACTGGAACAGTTGCCCAGAGAAGGGAAGGTCCCATCCCTGGAATTGCCCAAAGTCAGGATGTTTATTCAACCTGAACTAGTGCAAGATGCCCCTGCCACGGCTGGATGGCTGAACTAGAGCTCTTTTCCATCCCTTCCAAGCCATTCCATGGTTCTTTGATCCTAGTATCCCAAAGTGGTTTCTCCATGGGACTGCAGAGAGTTACATGCACCATGGGGCTGTTCTCTTCTGACCTGGTCCCCAACACCTTCACAAAAAAGAAATAATTACTATGTCTTGGCCATGAGTTGGTTTTGGAGAAATAATAAGAATGATAATGATAATGATAATAATGATAATACAATAATAATAATGAGGTAATGAAGGGTAAAAATTGTCAATTCAAAGACATTTTCAACTTCTGTGAATGGTTCCCCAAGTCTATCAGTAGAAGAGGCTCCCATGATGGCCTGGCCGATGGAGGATGGGAAAAATCTGCCTGAACAGTCTGAGATCAGTGATGGGAAGGTAGAAAGTGTCTTTGGGGCTTGCAAGACTTACCATGGGCTGTCTAGGAAAAGATGCAAGGAAGGGACAAAGTGGGGTCAAGGTGGTTTATGGGGGAACAAGAATGGGAAAAGAGAGGGAAATGGGAATCAAGCAGCTGGTCCTGCATAAAGAGATCACTTCCCTGGCTGTGCCTGTAACTGATGTTGCTGGGCCCCATCCTCTTCAATGTCTTCACTGATGATCTGGATGAGGGGATTGAGACAGTCATCAGCAAATTGGCAGATGACACCAAGTTGGGAGCAGATGTTGGTCAGTTAGAGGGTCAAAGGGCTCTGCAGAGGTACCTCGACCGACTGAACAAATGGGCAGAGTCCAATGGGATGGCATTCAACAAGTCCAAGTGCCAGGTGCTGCACTTTGGCCACAGCAACCCCATGCAGAGCTATAGGATGGGGCAGAGTGGCTGAGAGCTGCCAAACAGAGAGGGACCTGGGGGTGCTGTTCGACAGCTGCCTGAACATGAGCCAGCAGTGTGCCCAGGTAGCCAAGAAGGCCAATGGCATCCTGGCCTGCATTAGGAATAGCGTGGCCAGCAGGAGCAGGGAGGTCATTGTGCCCCTGTACTCTGCATTGCTTAGGCCACACCTTGAGTCCTGTGTCCAGTTCTGGGCGCCTCAGTTTAAGAAGGGCATCGAGACACTTGAAGGTGTCCAGAGAAGGGCAAGAAGGCTGGGGAGAGGCCTTGAGCACAGCCCTGTGAGGAGAGGCTGAGGGAGCTGGGGTTGTTTAGCCTGGAGAAGAGGAGGCTCAGGGGTGACCTCATTGCTCTCTACAACTACCTGAAGGGTGGTTGTAGCCAGGAAGGGGTTGGCCTCTTCTCTAGCAACCAGCACCAGAACAAGAGGACACAGTCTCAAGCTGTGCCAGGGGAAGTTTAGGCTGGAGGTGAGGAGAAAGTTCTTCACCGAGAGAGTCATTCGCCATTGGAATGTGCTGCCCGGGGGGTGGTGGAGTCACTGTCCCTGGAGGTGTTCAAGAGGGGATTGGACGTGGCACTTGGTGCCATGGTCTAGTCATGGGGTCTGTGGTGACAGGTTGGACTCGATGATCTTCAAGGTCTCTTCCACCCTTAGTGATACTGTGCTACTGTGATCACTGCAGCTTGTCCTGGTTCCTCCTGGAGGGGAAGAAGAAGCCACCCACCTATCAGGGCAGGCTGGGACCTGACTGGCTGAGTAGGGACCCTGAAGACATGGACCTGGGCACTTCCAGGGATGCAAGAGGAGCCACCAGTGAATGCTCACCATGAACAAGGCCAGGTGCATCTGGGACTGCATTAGGAGTGTGGGCTACCTGCACCAGGGGAGTGGTGATCTCCCTCCATTGAGCCTTAGCATCCTGATCCACTTCTGCAGAGCAGGAGGTTCTTTTACAGACCCTGCAAATGAAACCAAGAAGGAACCAAGTAGCTGGTTGAGAAAAGCCCCTGGCTTGTGCTTCACCTGCATGGGCAGGAGGAATGTTAGAAACACAGAAGAGGAGGGAAAGTAGGAAATAACAAAAGCAAAGAGAAAGTCACCACCATGGCTGCCAGCAACATCTCCCAGGCTCTGGAGGTCTCAAAAGCTGGGGGAGCTCCAAACTTCTCTGTTACCCTGCAGCTTTATTGCCTTTCCAGTCTCAGAGGTGGTCACAGTTCCTCAGCCAGCTGCCATGCCTACAGCACATTCAACTCCTGTCAGCACTGTCCCAGAGTTATGGGGGCCATGCATGCTCTTCTGGCTCTGAACTGCAGCCTCACTCATCCTCAGGGGCTCTGTCCAGCAGCAGAGCCACAAAACTCTCAACCCATTCCATAATCTCTGGGTGCAGTCACACAGGGAGCCTCAGCTTGCATTGCAGCACTCTCCAAGGTGGAACCTGTGGCCTTGTCTGCTTATCAGCTGCTGCAGTGTGGTGGTTTGAGCCTTAACTGGGATTTAAGAGCTCAGATGGGGGCAAAGCTGAGAATCCCTCCCCCACTTCCCCCCTCCTCTTTCCCAATAGAGAGGAAAAGAAAAGGGAAGGCTGAAATCCACTGAGAAATAATTTGGAGTCAGTTTGGAAGCAGAGAGGTGGAAGTTGTCTTTAAAACACATATATATACACACCTAGAACTGTAACAGGAAGGGCTCACAAGGGTAAGGAACAAGGAGGGATGGGGAGATAGACAAAACCAACAGTCCTTTGGAGAAAGGTGGATGCAGCAGGGAGAAAGACCAGGCCTGACCACATAGCAGAGAGGCAGGAAGCCAGCAGTGACTCTCTTAGTCCTCTCTTCCTGGTGAGGCAGAAGCAAAGAGCCCCAAAGGGTTGCTGTACTCTCCCTTTATAGGCTTGGACAGAGAGGGGGAGTGGAACAGACTAACTCAGCTTCTGGGATGATCCAGCTCCAACTCCCTGCCATGGTCAGGGACACCTCAGACTAGAGCAGGTTACTCAGTCACATCCAGCCTGGCCTTCAAAACCTCCAAGTATGAGGCTTGCACCACCTCCCTGGGCAACCTGTGCCAGTGTCTCACAACTCTAACGGGGAAGAACTTCTTCCTAACATCCAGTCTGAATCTACTCAGTTCTACTTTTGTTCCATTCCCCCCAGTCACTCCCTGACACCCAAAAAGTCCTCCCCAGCTTTCTTGTAGCCCCCTTCAGATACTGGAAGGCCACAAGAAGGTCTCCTCAGAACCTTCTCTTCTCCCTTTTTTCTGGGTAACCTTTTCCAGTGTCCTGCCACCCTCACCATGAAATATTTCCTCCTTCTATCTGATCTAGCTCTCCCTTCATTCAGTTTAAATCCACTGTCCTTTCACCAGGGATTTGAAGGCATCTGACATATGACCACTAGGTAGTGGCTGATGCCCCTGAGCCCAGTGGTGTGGAGAATGAGAAAAGTGGAGGAGCAGCATGAGAATGCTTTGAGACATGAGAAGATTCCCTGACTGGTGAAGAGCAGCAGGAGAAAGAAATAAAGTCACAAAGTGGAGCAGAAGAAGCCCAGACTGGACATGAGGAGGATGCTGTGGTGCAAGATGTCACCCAGCAGCACCCTGGATCAGCTCAAGACTTGATATCTCAAGGAACAGCCAGGGAGGATGGAGGGAGAGCAGCAAAGGAAGGTGGCAGCAAGGTGGGGCAGCTGGCTGGGTGACTACAGCCTGCAGGGAAAGAGGCTCAGCTGATGCAGCAGCAGAGGACAGCCTGAGGGGCAGATGACAGAGGGCTGTGGGAGAGCTGAAAGGCTCCTGGCAGAGCCAAGCTCTTCATGCCTTGGGTTCTGGCTGTGGTCTGTGCCACTGATGCCTCTGAGGAGACAACTCCTCCTTCCAGCCCTGGGGCCTCATTGCTTCCTTGTCCATCCTGAGAGCCTGGGAGGGGTTGTGCCATGTCCTGCCCTTGACATTGGTCCTCTCCACATCTCACTGCTCCAGGAAGCAGCCTGAGGGGTGAGTGAGGGACAGGATCTGCCTGTCCAGGAGCCAGGGCTCAGGGCTTGACCCTTTGCATTAAGGGAAACACCTCCAGGTTTGCTCAGCATCAGAGACATCTTCCTCTGCTTGTCCTGACCTCTCAGCACTGCTTCCAGTTCTCTGCTCCAACGACAGCCTGCAGACACTTTCCCAGCAGTGTCCTCACTGGGACTCATCAACAAGAGAAGAAACTTCACAGTTTGAAAGTGACTTCAACTTCTGGCGAGGTTTCATCATCTTCCTCTCAGTCTCTGAGGTTTACCTGGCACCAAAGCCACCAGAGGGTCATTAAAATGCCCTTGGGTTGGTCCTCTGCTGCTCAGCTGGGCTGAGCTCCGTGGCTGGAGGGAGCTGCTGGCAAGTAGGCAGCACTGAAAAGTGTCAGCTGTGCCCAGGAGCAGCTCCTCTGCTCTGCACAGCAGGGCTGAGGGCACTGCCAGAGGATCTCAGGGAGATGAAGAAGGCAAAGGGAGCTTGGAGGTGTGCAGGAGGGTGACTGAGAGCTGACAGGAGGAGAAGTCACTGCAGTCCCTGACAGGGTGAGTCTGTGGGGGCAGGGCAGTGCAGCTGCAGCTCCTGGAGGCATCTCCTAAAGCTGGCACAGCCACAGCTGCTGGGGGGCTGGAAGGAAATCTTCCTGTGCAGAGGCTCTTTTCAGGCTGTTCTGAAGAGCTGTGGAGGCCTGGGGTGCAGGCAGGGGTGGTGAGGGCTGTCCTTCAGAGCAGGGTCCCTGCAGCCCAGGGGCTGTGTGCTGGGGCAGGGAGTCTGCTGCCTGCCAGGCTCAGCTCTCAGCCTGCCCAGGGAGCTCCACACAGTGCTGTGGGGAGAAGCTGTGCGTGGCAAGAGACAGCCCTGGCAGGGCAGGGCAGGGCAGGGTCCTTCTGCTGTGGGGAGGGAGCTGCCTTGGCCAGAGCAGCTCACAGTCCAGGCTCATGCCTGGGCATTTCTGAGGGGGTTTTCAAGAACAAGATCAAGGCAGCATTTTGCTGGAAGGGAAGGAGTCTTGGCTTTGAATGCTGATCCCCTTGGTGTGCTGGGTGGGCTGTGTGAGCTGGAGTTTGTTTCTCCACTCTGGAGAAGACTCTCATTAGCCTTTGAGCTGCTGCTGAGCCCTGCACACCCAGAGCTGCCCCTGGGCAGTGTCCTGCTGATGGGAGGGGTCTGCAGGGCAGACCTTAGCAGACAGCAGGTGGGAAGGGTTCTGTCAGCAGGGACAGGGTGGAGAGCTGTGCACAGAGAAGCAGCTCCTGGCAGGGACAGCTGCTGGCAGCAGGGACTTGGGCAGTGGGGGGAGAGGGATCTGCTGTCAGGGATGCCCTGGCAAGGGGGATCAGGCAGCTCTGTGCCATTCTCTGCACTACAGACACATTTCCCAATGCAACCTTTTGCTCTCCTCTTCTACCCAGCAGAGGCAGTGCCCTCAAAGCTCTGGGCTCCAGGACATGAGTCACAACCTTGGCAGCTGACATTCATCTGAAGGCTCCTGGAGTGTGCACACAAAAGGAGGACAAAATCTCTTCAGTTCCATCCTGTGAGCTGCAGAGAGCAGAGCAGGGGAAGGTGAAGGCTTCACCCCCAGCCCCTCTGCTTTTCTCTCTTCCCTTCACTGTCTTCCCTTCAGCTCTCCATGGGACTCCTGTTCTCTGGATTGGGCTGTTGGTCACTTTCTATTCTGACTCCAGAGGAATCTTCATGGCAATTCTGGGTCCCTGCTGCATTTGAAGCTGTGATGAACCATCAGTGGTTGGTAGTGATGGGGAATGAGCTGATCCATTCCTCATGCAGCTCAGGGACAGGGGTTACAAGGAGGCTGAGAGAAGTGTGCCCTAACTTGTCCCTGCCTTTCCCTCCTTGCACAGGTCTCCATGGCCAGAGGCAGCAGATGGCCAACAGCAGCTTCATCACCCACTTCCTCCTCCTGCCATTCTCAGGCACAAGGCAGCTGCAGCTCCTGCACTTCTGCCTCTTCCTGGCCATCTACCTGGCTGCCCTGCTGGGCAATGGCCTCATCATCAGCACCATAGCCTGGGACCACCACCTCCACACCCCCATGTACTTCTTCCTCCTCAACCTCGCCCTCCTTGACCTGGGTGCCATCTCCACCACTGTGCCCAAGTCCATGGCCAATTCCCTGAGGGACACCAGGGACATCTCCTATGCAGGATGTGTTTTCCAGCTCTTCTTTTCCCTATTCCTCTTTGCTGCAGAGTATTTTCTCCTCACCACCATGTCCTACGATCGCTACGTTGCCATCTGCAGACCCCTGCACCATGAGACCCTCCTGGGCAGCAGAGTTTGTCTCCACCTGGCAGCAGCTGCCTGGGGCTGTGGCTTTCTCTATGCTCTGCTGCACACAGCCAATACATTTTCCCTGCCCCTCTGTCAGGGCAATGCTGTGGAGCAGTTCTTCTGTGAAATCCCCCAGATCCTCAAGCTCTCCTGCTCCACATCCTACCTCAGGGAACTTTGGCTTCTTGTGTTTGGTGCCTGTCTATTCTTTGTCTGTTTTGTGTGATTGTGGTGTCCTATGTGCAGATCTCAGGGCAGTGCTGAGGATCCCCTCTCAGCAGGGACGCCACAAAGCCTTTGCCACCTGCCTCCCTCACCTGGCTGTGGTCTCCCTGGTTACAAGCACTGGCTTCTTTGCCTACCTGAAGCCCCCTTCCATCTCCTCTCCTTTCTGGAACCTTATTGTGTCAGTTCTGTACTCAGTGGTGCCTCCAGCAGTCAACCCTCTCATCTACAGCCTGAGGAACCAGGAGCTGAAGGCTGCCCTGAGCCAACTGAGCCCTGGATGCTTTCAGAAGCAATAAACCCTTTGTCTTCTCCTGCAGAGCAGTTCTGATGTCATTCAGTGCAGGCCCAGCCTGGCTGCTGGAGTTTTTCTGAGTTTTGGCAATGTTGTCATCACCTTTCTAATCACTCTCTGCTTTGCTTTTCTGACTGAGGATTGATGTTGGACTAGCTGTGCTCCTTGTTTGGTTAATCAAAATAAAGAAGCTCCTCATCCCACTACAAACTGATCCTCTGTCTCTCTCCCATACCAACTCCATCCATCACAGGACAAATTTCATACCCTGCCTCCTCCCACTACAGTGTGGCCACCTCACAGGGCACAATGGACACCCTGATCCCGTCCCACTAGAGACTGGGCCCCATCTCAGTCCAGGCATGGTCCCTTTAAGCCCTCCATGTGCAAACCTGGCCTTGTCCCAAAATAAGCTGATCCTCCTGATGCCATCCCTGCACAGCTTGAGAGACAGCCCAGAACAAACTGGTCACCCTGTTCCTGTCCCAGTATCAACTGAATCTCACCCAGTGCAGAGAGGATATTTTGAACCCACTCCCAGTTCAGGCTGTGTCCCTTCCCAGTCAAAACTACATAATCTGAACTGCTCCCAGTACAGCTGTGGCCTCCTCCCAGAACAAACTGCATCACCTTCCCCTCTCCCACTACTGCCTCTCTCCTATCCCAGTCCAAAATGCATCTCCAGGCCCCCTGCTGGGACTGACTGCATCCATTCCAGTACAAACTGGACACCTTCTTGCCCTCCCAGTACTGTCTGAGCCCTGTGCTTGTCCAAACAGAGACCCTTTAACACTTCCAAGTGCACATTAGGCCTTCTCCCACAATAGGCTGGATTCCTTTATCCCCTCCCAGTATAGGTCTGTTTATTGTAAATCCACTCCCTTGGTTCCCTCTCTAAGTACAGACCAGACCCCAGTCCAGTACAATTGGGATCCCCTGGCTCCATTCCAGTACAGTCTGGCCTTTATCCCATTACAAACTTGATCCTTTTAACCCCCTGGCAGTACAGACCTAGCCCAGTCTCAGTACAAACTGCATCTCCTGAACTGCCCCCACCCCTGCAGAGATGTGGTCTTGTCCCATCAGTAACAGGATCATTTGAATATCTCCCAGTACAGTCTGAGGCCCATCCCAGTACAAATCACATCCCTGACTCCAACCCAGTGCAGACTGGGCCCCATCTGGAAGAGGCTGCCCAGGGCAGCTGTGGAGTCTCCTTCTCTGGAGATACTCAAGGCCCACCTAGATGTGTTCCTCTGTGATCTGCTCTAGGTGACCCTGCTCTGGCAGGGGGTTGGACTGGATGATCTTTGGAGGTCCTTTCCAGCCCCTAACATTCTGTGATTCTGTGGATGCCCTCCCTGTACAAACTGAATCTCTTTAATGTCTCCCCCTCCCAGTAAAGACTGGGTAAGACCTAGGATAAACTGAAACCCTGGTCCCTCCCAGAACAGACATAGCCTCATCCCAGCACACACTGGATCATCTTGCTCCAGCCCAGTACACATTGGGTCCTGCTGCAGTACAAATACATTCTCTGGTTCCTCCCACTACTACTGCATCCCTCCACGTCTGAAGTAATCTGATTTATAGTTTCATAGTTTCATAGTTTCAGTCAGGGTTGGAAGGGACCACAAGGATCAGCTAGTTCCAACCCCCCTGCCACGGGCAGGGACACTCTACACTAGATCAGGCTGGACAGAGCCTCATCCAGCCTGGGCTTAAACACCTCCAGGGATGGGGCCTCAACCACCTCCCTGCACAACCCATTCCAGGGCTTCACCACCCTCACAGTGAAGAACTTCCTCCTCACCTCCAGCCTGAATCTCCTCACCTTCAGCTTCATCCCATCCCCCTAGTCCTATCACTACTGATAGCCTGAAAAGTCCTCCCCAGCCTTCTGGTAGGCCCCTTCAGATACTGCAAGGTCACAATGAAGTCACCTCGGAGCCTTCTCTTCTCCAGACTGAACAGCCCCAACTCCCTCAGTCTGTCCTCATAGGAGAGGTGCTCCAGCCCTCTGGTCAGCCTCGTGGCCCTTCTCTGGACACGCTCCAGCACCTCCAGATCCCTCTTGTAATAGAGGCTCCAGAACTGGAGGCAGTGCTCCACGTGGGGTCTCACCAGAGCTGAGGAGAGGGGGAGAATCACCTCCCTTGACCTGCTGGCCACACTTCTCCTGATGCAGCCCAGGATCTGATTGGCTTTCCGGGCTGCAAGTGCACATTGAGAGCTCCTGTGAGCTTCTCGTCCACCAGCACCCCCAAGTCTCTCTCCTCTGGGCTGCTCCCCAGCCAGTCCCTCCCAGCCTGGATTGTGCCTGGGATTGCCTCGACCAGATGCAGGACCTGCCTTGGTCTTGTGAAGGTCCTGAGTTGGCTTGTGCCCACCTCTCCAGCCTGTCCAGGTCCCTCTGGATGGATCCCTTCCCTCTGGCGTGTCTGCTGCACCACACAGCTTGGTGTCATCAGCAAACTTGCTGAGGGTGCACTCATGCCCTGTCCATGTCACCCACAAAGATGTTGAACAAGACTGGTCCCAGGACTGATCCCTGAGGGACTCTGCTTGTCCCTGGCCTCCACTGGGACATGGACCCATTGACAGCACTCTTGGGTGCGGCATCAAGCCAGTCTTTATCCATCTGGGGTCCACCCATCAAACCCGTGTGTCACCATTTGGAGACCAGGATGTGGTGTGGGACAGTGTCAAAGGCTTTGCTCAGGTCCAGGTAAACGACATCAGTTGCTCGCCCTCATCTATTAATGCTGTCACTTGTTCATAGAAGGCACCAGGTTTGTCAGGCAGGATTGCCCTTGGCAAAGCCATGCTGACTGCTCCCAATCACCTCTTCACTACTCTTCTGAGTCAGTAGTGCCTCCAGGAGGATCTGCTCCATGATCTTTCTGGGCACAGAGGTGAGACTGACTGGCCTGGAGTTGCCTGGTCCTCCTTCTACCTTTTGAAAATGGGAGAGCAATGTTTGCCCTTTTCCAATCTGTGGGACTGCCCAGGCTGCCATGACTTTTGGAATATAATAGAGAGGGCTTAGCAACTCCTCTGCCAGTTCCCTCAGCACCCGGTGGTTATTCGTCGGGTCCTGGACTTGAACACTTTCAGGTTCTTCAGGTGATCACGAACCTGAGCTTCACTTATGAAGGGCAGTTCTTCCTCCCCGTCCTGGCATCGTCTGCCATGACTCCAGGAGTGTGGCTGGAGGCCCTTGCAGTGAAGGACTGAGGTAAAGAAGTTATTGAGTACCTCAGCTTTTTCCAGATCACTTGTGACCAATTCACAGTTTCCTTTCTGGGGGGCCCACACCTTCCCTACTCTTCTTCTTACCATTAATATACTGTAGAAGTTCTTAGTGCTCCCTTTAACCTCCCTGGCTAGATTCAATTCAAACTCTGCTTGGCTTCCTAACCAGGCCTCTTGCTGCTCGGGCAGCTTCCTTATCTCCCCTGTTTATCTGTCCTTCCCTCCACTTCTGTAGAGTTTCTTTTTAAGTAATAGTGTGTCCAGGAGCTCCTGTTATCCAGGCAGGCCTCCTAGCGTTCTTCCCTGCTTTTCTCTTTGTTGGTATACATAGCTCCTGGACACAGAGGAGGTTGT
>JAAWVA010000030.1:34184294-34266096 GCA_015227895.2 Colaptes auratus
TTCTTGTATTCCCTCCTTGCAACTAAGGGTATAGACAAAAAAATTATTTTTGCACCTGACCCCTCCCCAGATGCCCCAGGGCCTTGAAGTCATTTTTGATAGCCCTGGAGTTCTGGTTGCAACATCATCATTCCCTAACTGCATAACTATAAGGGATAGTAGTCAGAGGGCTGCACCAGACTACCAGCCTTCTGGTAACATCACTCACTTGACTCCTGGGAGGAACAAAGTTCCCTGTGGTGGGCCTGGCCGACATATGGAGACTTCTGTTCCCTCAGGAGGGAATCACCAATAACAATTACCCTCCTCTTTTTTTCAAGGGAGCAAGTCTTGATGGCAAAGGGAAATCCAGGGCATGAGATTGCACACATCCAAGTGCTGGGTTCTGCACATTGCCAAACAACCCCTGCAGTGCTACAGGCTGGGGTCAGAGTGGTTGGGAGCGGGCCCAGGCGAGAGGGACTGGGTGTGCTGTGTTGATGGGAGGCTGTGACCGTTGATGCTATGCCTTTAAGAAAGAGACAGTTGCTGAACACTCTGGCTGAATGTTTTTGATATTTGAACAAAAACAAGATAGTCTAAACTAATTTCATTGGTGCTTATGGGGTGCAGTTTGGAGTTTGGGTTCTGTTGGTTCAGTCTGTGTCTGGTCTGGTTCAGGCTGGGTGCAGTCTGTGCTTCTCTCTTTCTGAGCAGGAACGGCCTTGAGTTAACAGCTAACCAGATAAGAACACTAATTCTTGCATGCACTTTCTGAGCTAACAGCATTTTCCTTCCTTAATTGCCTTTCTCTCTCTCTCTAACCCTTTTTGGGAAAAAGGGGAGGTGGGGAGGGAGAGAGGGGGGTTCAGGGAACCCCCTGCCGGCTGGAGGGAAAAGGTTTTTCTGCATTGTGTTCACTGTTATATTTTCCTGTATATATTGTAAATTGTATATTTGTGTATATATTCATTGCATTCCATTATGCTTGTAAATATAGCTTTCATCTGCTTTTCCAACTGAGCTAGCTGTGGTTTCTTTCCCTGTGTGTGGGGAGGGAACTTTCTCACCCCACCACATATTTTTAATTGGCACCCAACGGGGGCTTGTGGATAGTTGCTGTCCAGAAGCAGAGCAAAAGTTGCTTGATTTATTGTCTGCTCAGGTCGGAGTTGCAAGGATGAAAGTGTTTTGGCTTTTAGAGCGTTTGGTCTTTTCAATTTGTTCGGTACTGATCTACAAGTACCTCTTGGATTGATTTTCGATCGCTTAAGCAGATACTTGATGTATAAATTGTATTTATGGTTTAAGTATAAGATTCAGCTTCTCTATGATCGGTGCCTGGGATTTTTTGGCTTAATAGATACGGGAATGTGACCTCGACTACTCTGCCCATAGAGATAAAGGAGTTTAAGATCCCAGTAGGTGAAAGAGGTAGTTTTAAGTGATGGCTGGGATCCAAGGTGATTTATTCGATGTTTGAATCTGCTGCTGGTGATGGTGATTGCGTACTTGTTATATGCTCTGTACCGGGAGAGAAAAGTGTCTAAGGCCTGTTTTGTAATTAGGCGTAGACCCAAGAGGAGAAGGAAGCTCTAACTCGACCCCAGAAATATCTAGTGATGAGGAGAATGGAGGATCTGTATCAGTTAAAAAGAAAGCTAAAAATTCCATCGGAAAGGCTGCTCTGAACGGTGCTGTTGTGGTTCTGGCAATCAGCCAGATGCTGCGGCAGCGGCAGCGCCTAACATGGCGGCTCCCCCGTCCTCGGCAGCCATTAGTGCGGCAAAGCCAGTTCCTCCTCTTCTTCAGCAGGACCGGAAGTGTCCTCCACAGCAGCTGATCCGTCCCAAAACCTGTCAGCTTCTGTTAACCCAGCTGTAAATTCAAACACAGCTCCAGTTAAGCAGGTAGCTGTTTTAACTACAAGAAGTGGAAAGGGCAAAGCTGATTCAGATGCTGACCTGGTGAGGGACCTTCTGCTTTAAGAGACCCTGCTGAGGAAGAGGAGAAGATTTTCTTAAAGATATAGCTGAGATATTGAGAAGATCACTGGATGGAAATGCAGGGCAAATTGCTGATAGCAGGACAACAAGAGGTGGTACACCTGACCTTAAGAGATTCTTAGGAGAGTGACAAGGAGATTAATGGGGCAACAAGTTCAGGAAGAGGAGGAAGAAAGGAGTCGATGATATTTTGGCTGTTCTTCACCAAGGGAAGAGATAAGGAATGTGTGTAAAGATTATATCAGAGCAGATAAGGAGCCAATCCTAGCTTGGCTTGGTAGATGCTACGATACAGGTGCTCCAGCTCTAATGGTTGGAGACAAGTCAGCAGCTCAACTAGGAACTCTCTCAAAGGACAATGGAATAGATAGACATCTAGGCCGACTCTCGGTAAGGTTACTCTGTGGATACGCCTTTTAATGGCAACCCTCATGAGATATCCTTCCCGAGATGATCTCCCATGGAATCCTAAGCCCTGGACTACCATAGACGAAGGAATTAAGCGTCTGAGAGAATTTGCTGTTAGAGAGGTACTCTATGGTGACCATGAGACTCTGAATCCTGATGAAATTCCTGTAGGAACTGGTCTTGCTAAAAAGCTCATCAAACTTGCTCCTCCTAATTATGCAAATATTCTGGCAAGCAGGATTGTGGCAAAAACTATGGCGGAGCTTCTCCTACGGTTGGCCAATTCACTGATCAAATGAGACAATTGGAGGATAGCATGACACGTGTTTCGTTGGTTTCAGCCATTGAAACTCTGTCTGGTGAGAAAGAATTGCATGAAAGAGCTGAAGGATGAATTTAAAAATACCATCTCCCAATGGCACAGAGAGATAATTCCAATTCTTCCTCCGATGGATACAGGTTTCCTCTGTGAGGAATAGGCGTCCTCCAAGGATGTCATTCCAAAACAGATCATTCCAAACAGGTCATTCAAACAAGATCCCACAACCAAACAGACCACCAGGGCAGTCACGTGGAATATTTGGATAACTCTGCGTGATCAGTTGGTGAGACATGAACAGATGGATGGTCAACCAACTGCTAATCTTTTCAGAGACTGAGGGAATTGCAAAGTGGCAGAACCCGGGGTAGCAATACCAGAAGGGTAGCTGTGACTTCTACAGTTCCCCAGGACAACTCTAATAGCTCCAACAGTGGCTCCAGTTCTAACACTGCACCATGTGCTCATTGCACATGTGGGCATGTTCCCCATAACTAGGGGTGCCCTGCCTCCCGCCAGGGGGAGGAGAGGGGTAACAGAGATAACAGAACCTATTGGGATGTGTCCATCCAGTGGCCTGGCACTTCACAATTTCAGAAGTACAGGGCCTTGGTTGACACAGGGGCTCAGTGCACCATAATGCCATCAAATTATCAGGGATCAGAAGCTATAACTATTCTGGGGTCACTGGTGGATCTCAAGAGTTAACTAAGGTGGAGGTAGATATAAGTTTAACTGGTAAACAGTGGAGGAAGCATACAGTTGTGACCGGACCTGACGCACCTTGTATTCTGGGAATTGATTTTCTGAGAGAAGGGCGTTTCAAAGACCCTAAAGGTTACAAATGGGCTTTTGGAGTAGCATCTGTAGAAATTGATGGACAAAACTGAAGCTGTCTGTTAGACCTGATCTTTCTGATGAATCTGCAGTTGTGGGACAACACAAGATTGAGGACATTAAATTGCCCATTGCTTCTCAGACTGTGCATCACAGACAATACAGAACCAACCCTGACTCTTTTTGCCCATCCAGAATCTGATTCGTCAGTTGGAGAGTCAGAAAGTCATCAGCAAAACTCATTCCCCTTTCAACAGTCCAGTGTGGCCTGTGCGAAAGCAGAATGGAGACTGGCGTCTGACAGTCGACTACCGAGCTCTGAATGAGTAACTCTCCACCTATGAGTGCAGCAGTACCAGACATGATGGAACTCCAGGATGAGCTGGAATCCAAAGAGGCCAAATGGTATGCTACCATAGACATTGCTAATGCCTTCTCTATTCCCATAGCAGAGGAATGCAGGCCTCAGTTTGCTTTCACCTGGAGAGGAATCCAGTACACTTTCAACAGATTGCCAATGGGCTGGATCCACAGCTCCAGCATCTGTCATGCAGTGATCCACGAGGCTCTGGAGAAAGGTGGTGCTCCAGAACACATCCAGTTCATCGACGATATCATCGTCTGGGGTAAAACTGCTGAGGAAGTCTTCGAGAAAGGTAACAAAGTCATTGACATTCTTCTGAATGCAGGTTTTGCCATCAAGCGAGACAAGGTGAAAGGACCTACCAGAGAGATCCAGTTTCTGGGAGTGCGGTGGCAGGATGACGCCGACACATCCCAGTGGATGTGGTAAATAGAGTCTCTACCATGGCCAATCCCATGAACAAGCAAGAAACTCTACGTTTCTTGGGGATAGTGGGATTGTGGAGACTGCACATTCCTGGATACAGTCAGATTGTGAAACCTGTATGATGTGACTCGAAAGAGAAACAATTTCCACTGGGGACCTGAACAACAAGCAGCTTTTGACCAGATAAAGCAAGAGGTGGTTCAAGCAATGGGTCTGGGACCTGTCCGAGATGGTCCAGACATTAAAACATTTTGTACACGGCTGCAAGTGACAATGGTCCAACCTGGTGCTTGTGGCAAAGAGCTCCAGTGAGACACGTGGACGACCTCTTGGTTTCTGGAGTCGAGGTTACAGAGTTTCAGAGGCTAATTATACTCCAACAGAGAAAGAGATTCTAGCTGCCTATGAAGGAGTGAAAGCAGCTTCTGAAGCGATTGGAACTGAATCACAACTTCTCTTAGCTCCCAGATTACCAGTTTTGAATTGGATGTTCAAAGGCAAAGGTTCCACACCACATCATGCAACAGACTCTACCTGGTCTAAGTGGATGGCTCTGATAACACAGAGAGCTCGAATGGGAAATCTTGAAAGACCTGGTCTGGTGGAGGTGATCTCAAGTTGGCCTGAAGGTACCAACTGCAGTAAACCTCCAGAGGAGAGAGTGACTCGTGCTGAGGAAGCTCCTCCTTACAATGACCTTTCTGATGATGAAAAGAAATATGCTTTGTTCACAGACGGTTCCTGTCGTCTTGTCGGGAACAAGCGAAGGTGGAAGTCTGCAGTGTGGAGTCCAACACGCCGAGTTGCAGAGGCAAAGGATGGAGAAGGAGAATCCAGTCAGTTCACAGAGGTAAAAGCTGTCCAGCTAGCTCTCGACGTAGCTGAACGTGAGAGGTGGCCAAAGCTTTATCTCTACACCGACTCATGGATGGTAGCCAATGCTCTGTGGGGTTGGCTAAAGGACTGGAAGAAGAATGGTTGGCAGAGAAAAGGAAACCTATATGGGCAGCTGACCTGTGGCAGGACATTGCTGATCGAATCGAGAGAATTCCAGTGAAGGTGAGACACATTGATGCTCACATCCCTAAGAGCAAAGCTACTGAGGAACAGCAACACAACCATCAGGTAGATCTGGCTGCAATAGTTTCTCAAGTAGACATGGACTCTGAGCTTGATCTCGACTGGAAACACCGAGGGAGATATTCTTAGCTCGGTGGGCTCACGATTCATCAGGACATCAAGGCAGAGATGCAACCTACCAGTGGGCTCGTGACAGATCCATAGACATTTCCATGGATGCTATCACCCAAGTCATCCATGACTGTGACATTTGTGCTGCTATTAAGCAGGCAAAGCGACTTAAGCCCTTATGGTATGGTGACAGATGGTCCAAGTATAAGTATGGTGAAGCTTGGCAGATTGACTACATCACTTTACCACGTTCTCGTTCTGGTAAGCAGTATGTGCTCACTATGGTAGAGGCAAACACTGGATGGTTGGAAACTTATCCAGTTCCACATGCAACTGCACGCAACACCATTCTTGGTCTGGAGAGACAAATCCTGTGGAGACACGGAACTCCAGAGAGGATTGAGTCAGACAACGGAACGCATTTCAAAAACAACCTTGTAAAGAGCTGGGCCAAAGAGCACGGCATTGAGTGGATATTCCACATCCCCTACTATGCACCAGCTGCAGGGAAGATTGAATGCTACAACGGTTTGCTGAAGACCACTCTTAAAGCCATGGGGGGTGGATCTTTGAAAAACTGGGAAAAGCATTTAGCACAAGCAACGTGGCTGGTAAACAGTAGAGGTTCAGTGAACCGAGCTGGACCGGCACACTCAGATCTGCTCCAGAAAGTAGAAGGTGATAGAGTTCCTGTTGTTAGAGAAAAGAATCTGTTAGGGAAAACTGTTTGGGTATTTTCTCCCTCAGGAGAGGCTAAACCTGTCCGAGGGGTGGTTTCAGCTGAAGGTCCGGGTCACACTTACTGGGTAATGCAAGAGAATGGTGAAATTCAGTGTATTCCACAAAGAAATCTAACTTTAGCTGAAAGAGTTTAATTTCAGAGTGTTGTACAGCTACATCGCGCCCAAGGAAGAATCCATGAGGAATCCACGGTGCACGAATCCTGAGAATCCTGAGAGCCCTGAGTAAACTGAGAGTCCCTGCTTCCCTGTTTCCCTGTTTCCCTTTTCTTCGCTTCATCTGCGAAGAGACAAACTGTTTTCCATTTTTCTTGTCTCTTGGACTTCTGAATCATCTACACCTGAGATAGCCGGAATGGAATATGAACTTTACTTACAAATTGTAGCTATTGCTTTAGATTGGATGGACAGTATGAACAGCCAATGAAATTGTTTAGAAGAGGTGGATTGTGACCGTTGAGGCTGTGTCTTTAAGAAAGAGACAGTTGCTGAACACTCTGGCTGAATGTTTTTGCTATTTGAACAAAAACAAGATAGTCTAAACTAATTTCATTGGTGGCTTGTAGGGTGCAGTTTTGAGTTTGGGTTCTGTTGGTTCAGTCTGTGTCTGGTCTGGGTTCAGGCTGGGTGCAGTCTGTGCTTCTCTGTCCTGTGGGCTGGACGGCTTCTCTCTTTTCTGAAGCAGGAACGGCCTTGAGTTAACAGCTAACCAGATAAGAACACTAATTCTTGCATGTGCTTTTTAGCTAACAGAATTTTTCTTCCTTAATTGCCTTTCTCTCTCTCTCTAACCCTTTTTGGGAAAAAGGGGAGGTGGGGAGGGAGAGAGGGGGGTTCAGGGAACCCCCCTGGCCGGGTGGAGGGAAAAGGCTTTTCTGCATTGTGTTCATTGCTGTATTTTCCTGTATATATTGTAAATATTGTATATTTGTGTACATATTCATTGCATTCCATTTCTGCTTGTAAATATAGCTTTCATCTGCTTTTCCGACTGAGCTAGCTGTGGTTTCTTTCCCTGTGCGTGGGGAGGGAACTTTCTCACCCCACCACATTATATCATTCCTATTTCATATTCATAGATTAATACCTCTTCATCACACCTTGCTGCTAGGAAAGGTTATGGAGCAGGTCCTGCTGCACTTACAAGATAACCAGGTGACCACACCCAGTCAGCAGGGGTTTATGAAAGGCAGGTCCTGCCTGACTCATCTGATCTCCTTCTACAGTAAGGTGACCTGGCTAGGGGTGAGGGAAGGGCCATGGACACTGTCTGCCTGGACTGTAGTGAAGCCTTTGACACTGTCTGCCTGTCACAAAGGAGAGAGAGCAGGCAGGAGAGTTATACAAAAGCAAAGCTCTGCTCTATTACAATGCAATCTGCTCCCCTGCCAATAGAAGCAAATGACCAATTGGATTGTCAGCTGGGCAAATTCTGTTATTCAGCTGCTGAGACTGCCAAATGATTTGGAGCATTTCAGTGTTGGGAAAGATGAACCAAACCTTGCCCCAGCTCACTTAGAAAAGGCAAAATCTCCCAGGGGTACCCAGAACTACACTCCCCACAGAGCAGAGAGGAGGAGGTGAAATTCCTTAGGTTCCATGCTGGCAGGGAGCAGTGTCTTGCCTGGCAGAGGGACAAATCCTGAGTGAGCCAAGCCCCCAGGAACCATCCCCTGGCAGTGAGAAGTTGCTGCCAGTCCCAGTGCTGCTTTGCAAAGCCCCAGGACAATCTGTGGAGCCTGGGAAGAAGCTTCCAGAGCTGCCTGCCCTCCTGCTGCAGCCAGAGCAGCCAGCCACCCAAGCCTGACCAGCTAGCACACAGCAGCCTCCCACCCCTGCTTGGGTGCAGCTCAGTGAGTGCTTTACTGCCTCCTTGATGGTTCCTGTCGATGTGGGGAAGGCACATTATCCCAGAGTTATGCCCCAGACCCTGAAACTTGTCCCAGCATGTGTGGACACATTCCCCCTTTCCTGAGGGGAAAAAAGGCCAAGGGGTTAGCCAGGCAGCACAGACCCCTGCACACACCCATGGCATGGGATGCTGGTGCTGATACCAAGCCTGGCGTAATGCTAGCTTCAGGCTTCCTATAGGCTGCAGCTGGTTGTTTACGAGAGTGCCCATTGGCCAAACCCGGCCTCAAGGAACTTGCAAGTGTTGCCCCACTTGTAACCAAGTTGCCCTCTTTCTCTTTGTCCCCTCTCTCCTTGCCTGAGCTGCTGAGCTTGCTGCCTACCTGCCACAGTCTTTGCTATTAAGCTCATCAGTATGAAGTCTTCACACCTCCCATGACAGACTGAATGCTTTTAGCACCTCCCAGTCCAGGCTGGATCCTAGGATGCCCTCCCAGTACAGCCTGGGCCCCTCCCGCCTCTACTCAGTCCCCTGCTCCAATGCAGTGCAGCTGAGCCAAGCCCTTGCCTCACCCCTTCCAGTTCAGCCCCTCCCAAACCCACTCCTGACCCTGACTCTGCCCCCCTGCTCATCCTGGCTCCAGACTTTACCCTTGGCATTGACCCTTGGGCATTAACCTAAGGCCTCAACCCAGCCACAACCCAGCCTCTGCCTCTCAGAACTGGCCCTCAGCTGAGCCCTTCCAGAACACTCAGCAGGACAGCTGAGGGAAGGAGATGTCTGAACTTTCTCACTGTTAGAAACTCTCCCACTAGTTCAGAGCTTAGCTTTCTGACATCAATCAAGTAAACCTGGAGCTTGGGAGAGCAAATGAAGCTAGAGCAGCAGATGGCAGCTCTAGACAGAGAGAGAACTAAGGCTGAGTCTGGAGAGCAGGCTGGTTCTCACAGCCCTGGGCCTCACTAACAGGAGAAGGGCAGTTCTGTAGGATTGGCAGAGGACCAACAGGAAAAAGACATGACAGAAGCCATGGGACTGCAATGTTGCTAAAAGGACAGGAGGTGGCAGCAAAGACCAAGACATGGAAAGACTTTAACTATCAAATAAGATTTTATCCTTCTCCTGCCTGTGTGTGACTGAGTCCTAGATGAGGACCATGGTAAACCTTTTCAGCACAGGTACATTTTGGAGCCATCATTCCATGTCCATGCAGGTTAATGAAGGATACTGCTGCATGGCTATGGCAGGCACTGAGTTTGATTTCCTCACTTCACATTCCAGACCCTCCCAGGACCCCTCAAGGACACCTCTCTGCAGTGGGCAGATGGCTTCATCCCTGTCCCTGGGGAACAAATGTCCCCAAAAGTGGCCTTTTGGGACAGAAATGTCAAAGGAAAAGCAACCAAAGACAATACTTTATTAGGGTTGGGATTTCCATTCTAATCAGGCATTATCCTTGGGATGAGGTTTTTCTTTTCCTCTAGGAAACCCATAGTGGTGGGGGGAAAGCAGCCAAATCCCAGCCCAGCTGCAGTGGTGGCACTGGCTGTGCTGACTCAGCTCTGTCATTACTCTCCCCAGCACTGGCTGGTGCAGAGAAGGGCAGGGGCACATTTGCTTCTGAGGAAAGAAGGTGTAAAAGAGGAGATTGCAGTTCGAGCTGCTGGAGGAGCCCCCCTAAAATTAGGGAGGCAAAGCACATTTGGAGCTCAGACTGGCCTCTCCTGTGAAGGACAACAAAAAGTCATTCTATAAATACATTAACAGCAAGAGGAGGGCAGGGACAACCTCCACTCCTTGGTGGGCAAAGAGGGGAATACTCTCAGCCTTGGCTTTGCTTCCAAAGAGCAACAATTCTTCTATGGCTGTGTGCAGGCAGTTGTCTAAGGACAGCAGGGGGCAGCTGGTGCCATGGAGCTGTGAGCTCCAGCTGCAGACAGCAGTGGAGAAGTCTGATGCAAGGAGCAGGGATGGAAGGCCCAGTGGGCAGGGACAGCAATGGGGAGGATGGGGAGGGTGAGGAGCAAAGTTGTCTACTCAGTGTCAGCCCTCAAAGGACAGCTTCTCCTCCCAGTCCAGACCTCCTGAGCAGACAGCCTGCATCATTCTGGCTTGGTCACCTCTGTCACCTGCTGTCACCTCTGCCCTCATCTGAGAAAGAATCAAATAGTTTACCCTCAAAACCTGAGCTTTGTGAGGTGCACTTTGGAATCTGGAAGTGAACAACAAAGACACAAAGAGCTCCTCAGGGCACTTGGGGATCATTCCATGAACCTCAGGTACTGAGAGAAGAGTGAAGAAGCTGTGCAAGAAGCAAGAAGCAAAAGACAAAGTCCTTGAAGCATTGATTGGCCCCACTGAGGCTTGTTACTGCCAAAGCCTCCCCTGGGACTCGTTAGAGCAGCTCAGGAGAGGCTGTGATTGCAGCAGGCAAAGGCAAAGTGCAGGAGAGCAAACTCTGGCTCTGGGTTCTGCAGCACAAAGGCCAAGCCTGAGCACAGCCCCTGGGCAGGCAGATCCTGTCCCTCATGTGTGGGTCAAGGCTCTCCAGGTGCAGTGGGGGTGGGGGGTGGGTTTCATAGCAGCATAGCAGGCCTAGGTTGGAAGGGACCTCAGAGCTCATCTGCTCCAACCTCCCTGCCATAGGCAAGGATGCCTCTCCTATAGACTCAGCTGCTCAAGGCCTCATCCTGCCTGGCCTTCAACACCCTCAAGAGAGGGCATCCTACCTGGACAGCCTATTCCAGAGTCCCACAACCCTCATACTGAAGAACTTCTTCCTAAGGCCCAGTCTAAACCTCCTTTTCCTCACCTTCCAACCTTTCCCTCCTGCCCTGTCACCAGACACCCTCATGAAAAGTCCCTCTCCAGCCTTCCTTTAGGATCCCTGTAGGGTTTGTGATGCTGAGTGGAGAACAAGGGCCTGACAGTCCCCAGCCTTCCTGGGGCTGTGGACAGAGGCAGTGAGGCCCTCCCAGTGCCTTAGGACAACATCTCCTCACAGGCCTCGGGGGCAGAGAATTGCCATAGCCAAGAGGGCACAGCCTTGGCTTCTCTTCATCACTCCCACCACTGCCATTGCCCTTGGCCAGCTCTCCCACAGCTTTGTCCTGCACTGTCTCACAGCTGCTTCTCCTGCCCTGCAGGCTGCAGGCACTCCTCTCACTTCCCCACCTTGGCCTTCCCATGCCTTCACTGACACCTGCCCACACTCACCCTCTGCTCCCTGTGAGAAAAGGAAAAGAGAAGGGCTGATCCCAGACTCCTTCTGGAGATCCTCCCAGCCACAGCACTGCCATTTTAGAGAGGTTTCTTGCTCCTCATGGCCAGGCTGCACCTGCCAGGCTGCACCATCTGGCAATGTTCCTCTCTCCTGCGGTCTCCTACCTCAGCAGGAGCTCCCAAGGCTGCTGGCCTTGCAGTTTCTTGGCTGGACAGCACCAACCCTGTGCCTGCTGCTGTCCCATCAGGTCCTCAGGCAGCAGAGACACAGCAGCCAACCCATCAGCCCCTTCCTGCAGTCAGCCCAGGCCCTTTGGCAGAGGCCATCTGACAGATCACTCTGCCCATCTGATAACCATGAGCCCAGGGCTGCCCTAGCAGCTCCTGCGGACACACCTGACCTCACAGTCCCTTTCCCAGCTCTGTTCCTGTTGTTGGCCAATACTCTCAGGAGGCAGAAGTGGCCTCACCTCCCCCTTCCCAGTCCTTGGCTTCCTACTGAATGGTGAGTTCCTGAGACACAGCTGAGCACAGGATTGCACCCTCAGCCCTCAGCCTCCTTGTGGCCAGAGCCTGAGCAGATCAAACTTTCACCAGATCCATCTGGCAGATTTCCTACTGAGGCTTTGAGTGGAGATGGTGCTGGCTCTGTCCTGCTGCAGTTGTGGAGGAGACTCCTGCACATCCTCTTGTCCAATGATCCTGCTCAGGGCAGGGGTAAGCAGATGAGGTCCCTCAAAGGCTCTGCCCAGTTTGGCTTCATCTCCAGAGGAGCTGCAAAGGCCCTGGCTCAGATGGTGCAGGGAGTTCATGAAGACATTGCACAGTGCTGGCCCAAGGGCTTGCCCTGAGGGATGCCACTGGCAAGTGTCTGCCAGGAGGACTCTCCACTGGTGACATTTGGGCTTCATCCACCACCCAGCCACCACCTCATCCTTTTCTGCACTCCAGCTCTCAGCAGTCTGTCTCTAAAGAGACTGTGGGGGACCATGGCAAAGCCCTGGCTAAGGTCCAGGCACAAAACATCCCCTTCTTGCCCCTACCCATATGGCTTCAGCAATACCTCTCTTGTCCTACAAGGGCCTGCAAATGGCTGCAGAGGTGTTTGAGCCTTCACCATTCCAGGGACTGTGCTGAGGGTGACCAGCCTGCAATGTTCCCCACCCTCCTGTTTGGTGTTCTTGAAGAGGCCTTTTCCAAGGAGCCCAGAACCTCTGGAATGGCTCTGTGCACATCTCAGGGCACAGTCCAGCAAGGCTGATGTGAGCAGACAGCAGCCTGCCCAAGCCATCTGAGACGAATCTTCCTAGGCCAGTAGGGTTTGTTCTGGAATAACACACAGCAATGTCCCAGCTCTGCCAGGTGTCCACATCTGAGCTGGCCTCACAGACACAGACCCCTAATGGAGTGTGGGATGTTCAGAGACAGAGCCTTTCTCTGCCTGGTAGCAGTCAGAGAGTCTCCCTGGCCTCCTGCAGCGCCTGCCAGAGGCTGGGAGGCTCCTCACACCTCCAGTGCCCTGGTACCTCAGCAATAGCTGATGGTGTTTGCTCACTCAGCTTCACCTCAGCTCATCTGCTGACATCTCATCTGCACAATGCAAACAGGCACTGCTGACCTCCTGAGGCCATGTCCTCCTGTGGAGGGACAAAGAGTCTCTCCAAGCTGAGATGTGAGGCTGCTGCTGGAAACTGGAAACGGTGGTTGTGAAGGCTAGTCTGGGGTGACTGCCCTGGGACAGCTTCCCAGGGTGTCCAGTGAACACAGACACAGTCCAGAGCCTTCTCTGATGATCCTTCAGGTCACTTGCAGGAGGCCTGGCTGTGTGAGGACACTGCTGTGTGCCCCAGCCCTGCACACTCACACACTTTAGCTGTTCCCTGCTCTTTGCATCTGTTGGGCATGTCTTGAAGGAAACTTTGGAAGAAGACCTAAGCCTTCAGGCACTGCCCCAAGCAGATCACCTGTCTGTGTGGAACTGCTCTTGTGGAGGCCATCTGAGCCAAAGAAGTTCCTATGGCCTGTGTCTGCCTGTGGTCATGGGATGCCACACAGCAGGATGGTGCCCAAGCTGCCAGAGCACTCAGGCCTTGCCCCAACACAGGGGCTCAGCAGGAGAGTGTGGAGGTGGAAAGAGAACAGCCCAGGACAAACAAGTGCTGATGCTCCCTGGAGCTGCTGCTGCTCTGGGATGCTGTTCTTCTCCAGCTCTGCACACAGGAGCTGCCCCTAAAGCTCCAGAAAAGTCTTGGAGGAAGGATCTCAGGAAAAGAGATACTACTGCAAGGCCCTTTATTGTGTTGAAACCAACAAGGAGCAGAGCTCCACTTACACAAACTTCTGGTCAAAAAAACAGAGAATGAATTAGAAAGTGTAGGATGAAGATATAAATAGCTAAAAACTAGACTCCCCCACCAGAAAGTACAGCAGCCAGGCTGGGCCTGCACTGAGTGACATCAGAACTGCTCTGCAGGAGAAGACAAAGAGTTTATTGCTTCTGAAAGCATCCAGGGCTCAGTTGGCTCAGGGCAGCCTTCAGCTCCTGGTTCCTCAGGGTGTAGATGAGAGGGTTGACTGCTGGAGGCACCACTGAGTACAGAACTGACACCACCAGGTCCAGGGATGGGGAGGAGATGGAGGAGGGCTTCAGGTTTGCAACGAAGCCAGTGGTGATAAACAGGGAGACCACAGCCAGGTGAGGGAGGCAGGTGGCAAAGGCTTTGTGGCGTCCCTGCTGAGAGGGGATCCTCAGCACTGCCCTGAAGATCTGCACATAGGACACCACCAGGAACACAAAACACAAAACTGAGCAGACACCAACTTGCTTAAGGCCCAGGGCAAAGCTCCTAGCAGCAAGCTCCTTGTAGCTGTTGCCTCTGCCAGGCCATCTGCCACTGCAGAAGAGCTTGGCTCCACCACCTCTCCAGGCAGGTGCTGGCTGCCTTGAGACTGCCCTGTGCCTGCCTTGCACCAGGCCAGAGAGGCCCAGCTGCCTCCAGCTTGCCACACGGCTCCTGTGCTGTGGGCCCTGACCCCTTCATGAGACAATTTCTCTGCACTTCTCCAGGTTCTCCACCCTCTTTTAGAAGTGGGAACCTCACCATCTGATGTGGCTTCCATCATGACTCCCATGCCCCCCTCCCAGGAACACTTCCCAGCTGGTCACATCACAGCCTGTCCAGAGGCATGAGGTTGTTCTGCCCCAGTGCAGACCTTGCCTGCCTTGGCCTTGTCAAACTTCAGGAGGCCTTTGATGGCCAAATCCCCTCACGTGTGGAGGTCCCTGTGGACTGGCATCCCAGCAGGACAGCATTTAAGGTTAGAGGGCCAGTGCCTCAAACAAGTTGACAGTGTGGGGGAGTGCAGGGCACTACAGGCATAGAATGGAAACTGTTCCATGGAGTTGCCACCCAAGGGGGTAAATACCACAGGAACCTCAGCAATACCATTGGAAGGTACAACCCCACAAGTGCAGGGCCAGGAGGGTCAGAGGTTCTTTGTGGAGTGTATGGCAACAGTAACAGAGAAGATCTTGAGTGAAGCAAAGGATGTGGTCAGTGCTGGCTGGGACACCCTGTGAGAAAGCTCTGCACTTGCTGGGAATGAGTGCTGTGATCAGGGAGAGTCCAAGAGCTTTCCCTAATTGGAAGCTATGAAGTGCCTCTTTACCTCTGCACACAGGAACTGCCCTGCAGCTTCAGAGAAAGCTTTCAGGAAGGTGCTCAGAGAAACAAACCTTGAAGAGTTCTTGATTGTGTTGAAAACACAGGGAACAGTGTTCCTCATGTCTGCAGTTTCTGGGTCACAGCAGACAGAGCAGTGATGAATCAGGAATGGACTGGAGAAAAACATTGGACTCTGCAATGGGAGGGGGTTGGGGGATGAAGGCATGAGGAGACCTCCTGTTCTGATGGCAGTGCTGCTCTGCAGCACAGCTCTGTCCCACAAGCAGCCCTGGACTCTCCCTGCCTGCAGTCCCAGCACTGCCACACAGCAGCACAGTGCCCATCTGCCAGAGCACTCAGGCCTTGCCCCAGCACAGAGGCTCAGCAGGAGAGGGTGGAAGGGAAGAAAGAGCAGTTGAGGACAGCCCAAGCTGTTGGGCTGCCTGGCACTGCTGCTGTGCTGGGACTCTGCCCCTCCACCTCTGCACACAGGCACTGCCCTGCAGCTCCACAGAAGCCTTGGAGGAAGCAACTAAGACAGGCAACTCAGGAGGAAGGAATGCAGAGAAACAGGGTACTTTATTGTTGAACACCCAGGGAGCACAGCTCCTCATGTCTGCAGCCTCTGGGTCACAGCAGACAGGCAACACTGAAGCAGAAATGGTCTGAAGAAAGACATTTGTGTGGGAACAACATTCTCACAAGGGGAACAACACCAGCAGCAGCCAGAACTGGGTCTGCACTGAGTGGCATCAGAACTGCTCTGCAGGAGAACAAAGTTTATTGCTTCTCAAAGCATCCAGGGATCAGTTGGCTCAGGGCAGCCTTGAGCTCCTGGTTCCTCAGGCTGTAGATGAGAGGGTTCACTGCTGGAGGCAGCACTGAGTACAGAACTGACACCACCAGGTCCAGGGATGGGGAGGAGATAGAGGAGGGCTTCAAGTAGGCAAAGAAGCCAGTGGTGATAAACAGGGAGACCACACCCAGGTGAGGGAGGCAGGTGGCAAAGGCTTTGTGGCGTCCCTGCTGAGAGGGGATCCTCAGCACTGCCCTGAAGATCTGCACATAGGACACCACAATCAACACAAAACAGACAGATGCTAAGGACACACCAATGAAAATTACCCAAAGTTCCCTGAGGTAGGATGTGGAGCAGGAGAGCTTGAGGATCTGGGGCACTTCACAGAAGAACTGCTCTACAGCATTGCCCTGGCAGAGGGGCAGGGAAAATGTATTGGCTGTGTGCAGCAGAGCATAGAGAAAGCCACAGCCCCAGGCAGCTGCTGCCAGGTGGAGACAAACTCTGCTGCCCAGGAGGGTCTCATAGTGCAGGGGTCTGCAGATGGCAACGTAGCGATCGTAGGACATGGTGGTGAGGAGAAAATACTCTGCTGAAATTAGGAATATGAAAAAGCAAAACTGGAGAACACATCCTGCATAGGAGATGTCCCTGGTGTCCCAAAGGGAATTGGCCATGGATTTGGGGACAGTGGTTGAGATGGCACCCAGGTCAAGGAGGACGAGGTTGAGGAGGAAGAAGTACATGGGGGTGTGGAGGTGGTGGTGCCAGGCTATGGTGGCGATGATGAGGCCATTGCCCAGCAGGGCAGCCAGGTAGATGGCCAGGAAGAGGCAGAAGTGCAGGAGCTGCAGCTGCCTTGTGCCTGGGAATGGCAGGAGGAGGAAGTGGGTGATGGAGCTGCTGTTGGCCATCTGCTGCCTCTGGCCATGGAGACCTGTGCAAGGAGGGAAAGGCAGTGACAAGTTAGGGCACACTTCTCTCAGCCTCATTGTAAACCCTGTCCCTGAGCTGCATGAGGAATGGATTAACTCAGTCCCCATCACTACCAGCCTGTGGGATGTTCATCACAGCTTCAAATGCAGCAGGGACCCAGAATTGCCATGAAGATTCCTCTGGTGTCAGAACAGAAAGTGACCAACAGCCTAGTCCCAGGGAACTAGAGTCCCATAGAGGTGGAGAAACAGGGAACAGCTCTGCATTGAAGGGAAGAGAGAAAGGCAGAGGGGCTGGGGGTGAAGCCTTCTCCTTCCCCAGCTCTGCTCTCTGTAGCTCACAGGATGGAACTGAAGAGCTTTTATCCTCCTTTTGTGTGCACACTTCAGGACCCTTTAGCTGAATGTCAGCTGCCAAGGTTGTTACTCCTGACCTGGAGCCCATAGCTTTGAGGGCACTGCCTCTGCTAGAAGAGGAGAGCAAAAGGTTGCATTGGGAAATGTGTCTGCAGTGCAGAGAATGGCACAGAGGAGCCTGATCCCCCTTGCCAGGGCATCTCTGACAGCAGATCCCTCTCTCCCAGCTGCCCAACTCTCTGCTGCCTGCAGCTGTCCCTACCAGGAGCTGCTTCTCTGTGTCCAGCTCTCCTCCCTGTCCCTGCCACCCATCCCACCTGCTGTGTGCTGAGGTGTGCCCTGCAGACCCCTCCCAGCAGCAGGATACTGCCCAGGGGCAGCTCTGGGTGTGCAGGGCTCAGGAACAGCTCAAAGGCTAATGAGAGTCTTCTCCAGAGTGGAGAAACAAACTCCAGTCTCACACTGCCCACCCAGCACACCAAGGGGATCAACATTCAAAGCCAAGACTCCTTCCCTTGCAGCAAAATGCTGCCTTGATGCTCTTCTGGAAAGCCTCCTCAGAAATGCCCAGGGGGGAGCTAGAACTGTGAGCAGCTCTGGCCAACACTGCTCCCTCCCCACAGCAGAAGGACCCTGCCCTACCCTGCCCTGCCCTGCCCTGCCCTGCCCTCCCTGCTAGGGCTGTCTCCTGCCACTCACAGCTTCTCCCCACAGCACTGTGTGGAGCTCCCTGGGCAGGCTGAGAGCTGAGCCTGGCAGGCAGCAGAGTTCCTGCCCCAGCACACAGCCCCTGGGCTGCAGGGACCCTGCTCTGAAGGACAGCCCTCACCACCCCTGCCTGCACCCCAGGCCTCCACAGCTCTTCAGAAAAGCCTGAAAAGAGCCTCTGCACAGGAAGATTTCCTTCCAGCCCCCAGCAGCTGTGGCTGTGCCAGCTTTAGGAGATGCCTCCAGGAGCTGCACTCCACTGCCCTGCCCCCACAGACTCACCGTGTCAGGGACTGCAGTGACTTCTCCTCCTGTCAGCTCTCTGTGTCCTCCAAATCCTGATTGCCTTGAAGCTCTCTCTGCTTTCCTTATCTTGCTGAGATCCACTGGCAGTGCCCTCAGCCCTGCTGTACAGAGCAGAGGAGCTGCTCCTGGGCAGAGCTGACACTTTTCAGTGCTGCCTACTTGCCAGCAGCTCCCTCCAGCCACGGAGCTCAGCCCAGCTGAGCAGCAGAGGACCAACCCAAGGGCATTTTAATGACCCTCTGGGGGCTTTGGTGCCAGGTAAACATCAGAGACTGAGAGGGAGATGATGAAACCTCTCCAGAAGTTGAAGTCAATTTCCAACTCTGAACTTTTCTTCTCTTGTTGATGGGTCCCAGTGAGGACACTGCTGGGAAAGTGTCTGCAGGCTGTGGTGGAGCAGAGAACTGGAGGCAGTGCTGAGAGGTCAGGACAAGCAGAGGAAGATGTCTCTGATGCTGAGCAAACCTGGAGGTATTTCATTAATGCAAAGGGTCAAGCCCTGAGCCCTGGCTCCTGGACAGGCAGATCCTGTCCCTCACTCACCCCTCAGGCTGATTCCTGGAGCAGTGAGATGTGGAGAGGACCAATGCCAAGGGCAGGACTATGGCACAACCCCTCCCAGGCTCCTGAGGATGGACAAGGAGGCAATGAGGCCCCAGGGCTGGAAGGAGGAGTTGTCTCCTCAGAGGCAGCAGTGGCACAGACCACAGCCAGAACCAAAGGCAGGAAGAGCTTGGCTCTGCCAGGAGCCTTGCAGCTCTCCTCATCCCTCTGTCATCTCCCCTCAGGCTGTCCTCTGCTGCTGCATCAGCTGAGCCTCTTTCCCTGCAGGCTGTAGTCACCCAGCCAGATGCCCCACCTTGTGCCACCTTCCTTTGCTGCTCTCTCTCCATCCTCCATGGCTCTTCTTTGAAACACAAAGCCTTGAGCTGCTCCAGGGTGCTGCTGGGTGACATCTTGCACCACAGCACTGCCCTGGCAGTGACATTTCTTTCTCCCTATGTCCAGTCTGGACCTCCCCACCTCCACTTTGTTGCTTTGTTTCTTTCTCTTGCACTTTGTCACTGTGCAGAAAAGTTTCTCCATGTCTCACAGCACTCCCCAAGCACTCCCCAAGCACTCTCAGGCTACTCCTCTACTGTCCTCAGTCTCCACACCACTGAGCCGTCAGCATTCAGCCTCTGTCTAGTGGTCATGTTCCAGAAGCATCCAAGCCCATCTTGGGAGACCTCTGGGCTGTCTCCAAGGTGTTTGCAGATGTAACCTTAGTGCTCATAGACCAAGAAAGAGACTTTTTACCAAGTGCTGTAGTGGGTGGACAAGGGACAGTGGGACTGAACTTAAAGAGGAGAGTTTTACATTTAATTCTGATGTAAGACACAAATATTTTCTCTATGAAGTGGCAGGATCCTGGAGCAGGTTGCCCACAGCAGGAGATCCCTGGGAGCATCCAAGGTCAGGATGTTTGCACAGCCTGAACTCTTACAAGATGTCTCTGCCCATGGCTGGGGGGTTGGACTTGCTGCTCCCTAAGGTCCTTTCCAACCCAAACCATTCCATGATTCTTTGATTCTAATATCCCCAACCCCTTCTCCACAAGGCTGCACGTACCTACAGACACCATGGTGGTGTTTTCAGCTGACCCCAACGTTCCCATGAGCCAGAAAGAGTTGCCATTTCTAGGACATAAATTGCCAGGGTTGTGGAGAATTAATTCAAAACACAAAAGGTCAAGAAATCAGCTCCAAGAAAGTTCCAGTTTGTGTGAATGAAAGATTCACCAAATGGGTCAACAGGAGAGCTTTCCATTATGACCTTGTTCATGGGGTTTGGAGGGTTTGTGCCCTTAAGTGTCTGAGGTTCATGACAAGCCACAAACTGCATTTGGGTTCTGGACTTGCCATGGGATTCCTAGGAAAGAAGCCAAAGAAGGGAAAGAGTGGGATCAAGGGGGTTTGTGGAGGAACAAAAAGGATTAAAGAGAGCAAAGAGGATGAGAGGAGCTGGTGATGTGTGAGCAGGTGGATGATCAGTCCACTTGCCTGGCTGTGTTGTGTCACTGATCACCACAGCTTGTCCTGTTTGCTCAACACCTCCATTTCCAAGAGCTTTGTGAGGTGAAGGAGCTCTCTGCTCTTGGGAGGGAAGGAGGTCCAAGTGCCAGCCACTGGTATCCTCAGCTCTTGTGCTCTTTGAGGGCCAGCAGCTGGTGACAACCCACTGCAGCCTGCCTCTGCTGGGGAGCAAAGTCTTTCCACAGGGGGCATCTGGAGAGCAGTTTTCCTGTGACAGCTCTGCTCTTGGCCTTGGGTCCATAGTGGAAGGGCTGCAGAGCAAAGGGGCAGCAAAGCCCACAGCCTGGAGCACAGACAAGAAATCCCCCATGTGTCACCACAGAGCTGTGAGCTTAGTGCAGTAAGGACTGAGGTGTGGCAGGACAGCTCCTATGGCTTCTGGGGTGGATGGAGGTAAAACATCCTGAGCAGAAACCCCCAGGGAAGATGAGGAGCAAGGGTGCCCTGTGTTTTGTCAGGGTGTCCTAGTTTAGAGTGGGACAGATGCTGTGTTGCCCCAAAAGGGACAAATGAATGATACTCACACCAGAGGTTTGGATAGTGATGGGAAGTTGAAATGCAAAAGCAACCAACACAGTGCAACAATTACAAAGCATCAGTGGTGAGCACATCCAAAGCACACAGAGCTGCCTCACACCACACAAAAAGCCCAATGCTTCCTTTCTCCCCACCTGGGGTGCACCCAAAACCCCCAGGGCTCACTCGTGGAGGTGGTGGAGTCACCTTCATTGGAGGTGTTCAAGAAGAGGCTTGATGGGGTGCTTGGTGCCACGGTTTAGTTGTTTATTTGTTTAGGTGGGTTGTATTGTATTGTGTTGTGTTGTATGTATTGTATTGTATTGTATTTAGGTGGGTTGGATTGGTTGATAGGTTGGACGCGATGATCTTGAAGGTCTCTTCCACCTGATGTATTGTATTGTATTGTATTGTATCTTTTCCCCCCACTGCTAGGCTGGTCTCAGGCTGGCCAGGCCTGAGATTGCCCTCCCCCCACTTCTTATCCGGGCATTAGGCCTAAACAGGCTGAAGAGGCCTGAGATACTTCCTCATGGTTACCCCGTAGGGAGCATCTCCCACGGGTGCAGAGAGGGAAGAAAGAGAAAGAGAAGGACTTTGCAGCCAGATATATAAAGGTGCAGGATTTATGTGTAGCAATAGGTCACCCATTAGGCTGGACTCTCTGGGCACTGGAGGTGTGACTCTGTGGCTTCAGTTCAGGAGGCACCTGGCCTAAACTGCCACACAGGGTAGCTCAGATACATGGAGATCGTCAGCTGGACAGGCACCTGCTTAGGAACAGATCTCAAGCAGGGGACACTATAGGCTGCTATGAGGAGAACTAACTCCATCCCAGCCAGAGCCAGGACTCTGCAGAGGTCGAACAGCCCCAGAGAAAGAGGAAGATGAGGAAGGTTATTGTCAGTCAGGGTCGTGCAACCCTTTGAGTGGGTTATGGGCATGGGCAGCAGGGAAAGAGTGTTATGCAACATGTTGCACAACAGGGAAGAGCTTCATTCTCCTTGGTTCCTCCTTCTGGGATGTCCTGGCCCTGCATCAGAGAACTCTGAATCTATGGATACTGAGGTCTCTGGTAGTTGAGGAGAGCTGCACCAATCCTACAAGCAGCTCAGTGTTGCCTCTGTGTGGTGCCTGCTAAGATGAGTGCCGATCAGCTCCGTTCCCATGAGATGTCAGGAGCTGTGCTGGGCAGTTGGTTAGGATGAGTAACCTGTGCCTTGTTCTCTAGCTCCTGCCTTGCTGCAATTTTATATAACATCCCGAGCAACAAAGGGCTGAACCCATAAGCATTCAGAGAGTCACAGGGGCTCACAAGACCTGACTGTACTGCAGGCTGAGAGAAGTCTGACTGGCAATGAATGGGGAAAGCACAACCTAGTGACTGGTCCAGATGCACCTTGCATTCTTGGCATTGACTTTCTGCGGGAGGGATGCTTCAAGGACTCTATGGCGCACAAGTGGGCGTTTGGGGGAGCAGCTGTAGAGACTGCAGGCAAAGAACAGCTGTCTACCAAGCCCGAGATGTTGGGTGATCCCTCCATAGTGGGCAGCCATAAGATGCAGGATTTGAAGTTCCCTCTTGCCTCTCACATAGTACATGGCAGGCAATCCAGGACCAACAGAGACTCTCTGCACCCCATACACCAACTGATTCAATGACTGGAGAGCCAGAAGGTGATCAGTAAGGCTCTCTCCCCCTTCAACAGCCCGATATGGCCAGTGCAGAAGGCAAATGGGGAATGGAGACTGACCGTGGACTGCCGTGGCCTGAATGAGGTGACTCCTCCGATCAGCGCTGCCGTGCCGGACATGCTGGAGCTCCAGTACAGCTGGAATCGAAGGCGGCCAAGTGGTATGCCACAAGTGACATTGCTAATGCCTTTTTCTCCATTCCCATTGCAGAAGAATGCAGGCCGCAGTTTGCTTTCACTTGGAGGGGAGTACAGTATCAGTGGAATGGGTTGCCTCAGGGCTGGGTCCATAGCTCGACCATCTGCCATGAGGTGATCCAGACTGCCTTAGAGAAAGGTGGAGCCCCTGAGCATCTGCAGTTCATCGATGACATCATCGTATGGGGTGAGACAGCAGAGGAAGTCTACCAGAAGGGTGAGAAGATAATCGATATCCTACTGGAGGCTGGCTTTGCCATCAAGAGAAGTAAGGTGAAAGGGCCTGCCAGGGAGATCCAGTTCCTGGGCGTTCAATGGCAGGATGGCCGTCGCCACATCCCTCAGGAGGTGGTGAACAGGGTAGCCACTATGGTGCAGCCCACAAACAAGAAAGAGACACAGTCCTTTTTGGGGCTTGTGGGCTTCTGGAAAATGCACATTCCTGGTACAGTCAGATTGTGAAGCCTCTCTTCCATGGAACAAGGAAGAAAATGATTTTGTGTGGGGACCTTAGCAGCAGATGGCATTCGAGCAGATCAAACGAGAGGTGGTCCAGGCTAGGGCTCTGGGACCTGTTCGAACCGGACCAGAGATCAAGAACGTGCTGTACACTGCGGCCGGTGAGAATGGTCCTACGTGGAGCTTGTGGCAGAAGGCTCCTGGTGAAACCAGGGGCAGGCCCCTAGGTTTCTGGAGGAAGGGGTACAAAGGCTCCGAGGCCAACTACACCGCGACAGAAAAGGAAATCCTAGCTGCCTATGAGGGTGTCCGGGCTGCCTCTGAGGTAATTGGGACTGAGTCACCTCTATTTCTGGCTCCAAGGCTTCCAGTCCTGACCTGGATGTTCAAAGGAAGAGGCTCAACCCCACATCATGCCACAGATGCCACCTGCAGGAAGTGGATGGCCCTGATAACGCAGCGAGCTCAAATGGGGAGCTTCGAACGCCCTGGCATAGTGGAAGTTCAGCAACTGGCCAGAGGATGCTGACTTTGGGATGCCACCAGAGCAGACAGTGACCTGTGCTGAGGAGGCTCCCCCATACAACGATCTCCCTGACCATGAGAAGGGCTATGCTCTATTTACAGATGGGTCCTGCCGGCTTGTGGGGAGCAAGCGGAGATGGAAGGCAGCTGTTTGGAGCCCAACAAGGCAAGTGGCGGAAGCAAGGGATGGAGAAGGCGAATCCAGTCAGTACGCAGAGGGAAAAGCTGTCCAGCTGGCCCTGGATATAGCAGAAGGAGAGAACTGGCCAGTGCTGTACCTCTACAGTGACTCCTGGATGGTAGCCAATGCCTTGTGGGGTGGCTGAAGGAATGGAAGAGGAACGGGTGGCAGAGAAAAGCGAAGCCTGTTTGGGCCGCTGAGCTGTGGCAAGACATCGCTGCCCGCCTGGACAGGCTGCCAACAAAGGTACGGCACATGGCTGCACACATCCCCAAGAGCAGAGCCAATGAAGAACACCAGCATAACCACCAAGCAGATCTGGCTGCTAAAAGCTCCCAAATAGACTTGGACTGGGACACAAGGGTGAGCAGTTCTTAGCTCGCTGGGCCCATGACACTTCTGGCCACCAAGGGAGAGATGCCACATACCGGTGGGCTGGGGACAGATCAGTGGACATCTCTATGGAGGCCATCTCACAGGTCGTCCATGAGTGTGACATCTGTGCTGCCATCAAGCAGGCCAAGCGCATGAGGCCTTTGTGGTATGGGGGCAGATGGTCGAAATATAAGTACGGAGAGGCCTGGCAGATCGACTCCATCACCCTGCCTCGGTCTCACAGCGGCAAGCAGTACGTACTGACCATGGTGGAGGCAAGTACAGGCTGGCTGGAGACCTACCCAGTACCTCATGCCACTGCTCGCAACACCATCCTGGGCCTGGAGAGACATATCCTATGGAGACACGGCACCCCCGGGAGGATTGAGTCAGACAATGGAACCCACTTCAAGAACCACCTCATAAGAGACTGGGCAAAGGACCATGGCATTGAGTGGATTTACCACATCCCATACCATGCACCAGCTGCCGGGAAGATCGAACGCTACAATGGCTTGCTAAAGACCACCCTAAAAGCCATGGGGGGTGGAACCTTTAGGAACTGGGAAAAACACCTAGCTCAAGCCACTTGGTTAGTGAACAGCAGAGGATCTGTGAACCGAGCTGGTCCTGCCCAGTCCCACCTGCTGCAAACAGTGGATGGAGATGGAGTTCCTGTGATTGCTGAGAAGAACCTGCTGGGAAAGGCAGTGTGGGTTTTTCCTGCTGCTGGTGGGGGCAAACCAACCCGAGGGGTGGTCTCAGCTGAGGGTCCTGGTCACACCTACTGGGTCATGTTAGAAACTGGGGACATTCAGTGTATCCCACAGCGGAACGTGACTCTGGCTGAGAGGGGATGAACTCGGGGTGGGGCAACACTTATCAATGTATTATAGTCATTGTGTAAATAGTTATAAGTTGTTCTAAGTTTCTCCCTCCTAGCCTAATACCAGCCTAGCATCCAGGACACAATGTACACACTGCACACCAGTGCACCAGAGAGCTCCTGCATCATCGCACCTGTACCCAATGTCCCTGCAGCAATGGACTGTACCCAATGTCCCTGCAGCAATGGACTGTACCCAATGTCCCTGCAGCAATGGACTGTTCCTGGCTTTTCCCTTCCAAAGACAAACTGATTCCTGATTTTTCTCCACATCCCTGCCCAGTTCAAGCAGCACCTACATTGACCATCACCAGAGAGAGAGAGAGACTTGCCCTGGGAGAGAGCGAGCCGGGATAACAAGGGACTTGCATCAAGGATCTGAATATCACGTGTCAAGATTGCATGAAGGGGCTGTGGCAGGAGAGAGGAAGTGGAACAGAGGGGTGGATTGTGGTGGGTTAACACCATTTTCTGGGAACAAAAGAACAAAGCAGGGGGGAGGGCTTGCAGGTACTTTTCACTCCCTGCAGGGCATTTTTCACCTGGGAAGCTGAGTCTGTTCCACTCCCCCCCTCCCTGCCCAGCTAGGGTATAAAAAGCAGGACCTCATAGCTGTTGGCCCCAGCTTTTCTGGCTCCTGCCTCTGCTGGATGAGAGCTACTGCAGCTACCCTCCTGCTCCTCTGCCACGAGGTCGGACCTGCTGCCTCCACGCTTCCTCAGAGAAAGGCTGGTTTTGTATTATTCTCTTGTTTTCTCTCCCCCTCCCATCCATCCTTGTTCCTTGCCCTTGTGAACCTTTTTCCTGTTATTGTTATATATATATATATATATATATATATTGCTTAAAGACAACTCTTTCCCTCTCTACTTCCAAGCCGACTCCAAATTATTGTTTGGTGGATTTGCTCTTTCCTTTTCTCCCCTCTCTGTTGGGAGGGAAGAGGGGGGGAGTGGGGGAGAGATTCTCAGCCTTGCCCCCCCCCACCTGAGCTCTTAACTTCCAGTTAAGGCTCAAACCACCACAGAGGGAAAATCACAATTCCTTATAACACAACATGCATTTACATGCATAAGTGCAAAAGTGGCTAGCAGTGTAGCAAAGCAGTGCTGTGCCTGCAGCATGTAACTAAAGCAGGGCACTGGCAGCTATAAACACAGAGAGTAATAACAGGACTAACAGGACACACACCTGCATCAACAACCTCGCATGGTATTAGTAGTGTGACAAATAATCTATACCAGTGCTGTGTGTGGTCACTGGTGGGGAGCCAATGAAGCTGTGCCAACGATGCTCCCCAAGTCTGTATAAGCTGTAGAGGTTCCCTTAATAAACAAACAACACTGGATCACATTGGTTGTCTATATTGACTCCATTCTGCATCGCCAACAGCCAACTATTAAATATTAATAACAGCCCTAACAGGACTCCTTCCTGGTACAGATTGTGCCCACTCCCAGGAAAGGCTACACCACCTGAAGCCTTCCAACCACTCATCTGTGTCTCTTTCCTGTACAACCTATATCCCCTTTCCCACTCCCTGATAGACTGGGGCCCACCCCACTACAAACTCTCTGTCTGTTCTTTGGAGCTGGAGGTTCTGGTGTGTCCCATCCCAGGCAGAAAGACACCACAGCATCTGGGAGGAACCATTCCAAATACCCTGGGATGGAGCAGACCCTGCACACAGGGAAGAAGGCCAACTGCAGCTGGTCTGTGGCAGGAGCAGTGTGGACACGCAGACACAGGAATTGTCCTCCCCCAGACTCAGCACAGCTGTGACCACATCTGCATGCTTGGTGTCTAGGTGTGGGGTTCTGCAGACTGACAGAGAAGGGAGGAACTTCAGAGACTGAAGAAGAGATCTGCCAGGACGGGGGTTGACATCTCTGTGGAGAGGCTGAGGGCCCTGGGCTGCTTCAGCCTGCTGAGGCTCAGGGCACTGCCATACCAGTGTGAACATGACTGAAGGGTGGTTTCAGAGAGGATGGAGCTCTTCTAGGGAGTGGGAAGAGACCAAAACCTCCACAAAGGGCATCTTGGATGGTTCAGAGTGGAGATGAGGCCAAAGAAATGTCCCTCAAAGGGCAGAGCTGCTATACATGAGGCTATCCAGAGGTGTCAGGAAACGCAGGGAGAGCTGAGAGAGCTCAGGGAAGGGATGGCAGGGGGTGAGCTGGTTGGGGAAGCAAGATTAGTGTCAGCATCCTGAAGGAAAAGAGCTGCAGGCATAGGACAGTGGAGGAGAGGCTGCAGTAGGGATGGCTAAGGGCTCTGGCAAGGCTGAGAAGTCCAACAGGACCAAGGCATTTGTGTCCTTGGCTCTGACAGTTGCCTCTGCCAACAAGGCCTGGGAGGAGAAACTTGGCTTTGAGCCTTTGAGGTTCTTTCATTGCAAGGGCAGTGGTCAGGGCTTGGCCTTTCTGCTTCCTACACCAAAGGCAAGTTTTTCTCCCCTGCACTTTGCCTTTGTCTCCCTGCAATCCTGGCCTCTAACAAGCTGCTCTAAGGAGTCCCATGGGAGCCCTTGTCAGTAACAAGCCTCAGTGAGGCCAATCAGTGCTTCAAGGGACTTTGGAGTTTTCTTCTGACTTGGACTTGTTGAGAGGCTTCTTGGCAGTACCTTGGCAGAGTCTGCTGGCAGTACCTCAGGATGATGTAATCAGCTCCAAATACTCCATGGGGCTCATTAAATACTGCTGAACCTCTATTTCTTGCCAAGGTTTCTGCAGCTAATTGGAGAGGTTTTTAGTGCACAAAGCATCTGATTTTTAAAGGCACATTTCATTCCTTTTCAGCAGGAGTTGTCTCTTTGCAGCAAACCACTGCAAAACCTGACAAGGTCCTACCCTGATCACTGCTCATCCTCACTCCCCACTGCCCCCAGCAGAGCCCTGAGCCACAGGTGAGGGACAGGATCTGCCTTGCCAGGGGATGGGGGTCAGGCCTTGGCCCTTGGGATCACTGAAACCCCTCCAGGTTTGCTCAGCAGCAGAGCCACCTTGAGCTGCTTATCCTGACCTGTCAGCACTGCCTCATGTCTCTGCTCTCCCCACAGCCTGGAGATGCTTCAGTGCCTCCAGTGATGCTTCCCTTGCACGCACTGTCTGCTGTCCTGCTCTCTAACCTCCTCTCTCTGCTATAACCAGACCCTGGGGACCCTTTCCCAGTATGTTTCACTGGGACCCATTAAGAGTAGAAGAAACTTCAGAGTTTGAATCTGACTCTGACTTCTGGAGAGGTTTCATCAGCTTCCTCTCAGTCCCTGAGGGTTACAGGGCAACAAAAGCCAACAGAGGAGTTATTAAAACACCTTGGGCTGGTCCTCTGCTGACCTATTGGTCTGGACTCCTGGGCTGGAAGGAACTGCTAGCAAGCAGGCAGCGCTGCAGGAGACAGCTCTGTCCAGGAGCAGCTCCTCTGCACAGCACAGCAGGGCTGAGGGCACTGCCAGAGGATCTCAAGAACAGAAGGGAGGCAGAGAGAGCTTCAAGGTATCCAGGACTGGGAGCATGCTAAGAGAAAACTGGAAAAGCAGTCACTGCAGGCACTGACACAGTCAGGCTGTGGGTGCAGGACACTGCAGCTGTAGCTCCCGGAGGCATCTCCATCTCGGCAGCTGATGCTCAGCTGAAGGCTCCTGGAGTGTGCACACAGAAGGAGGACCAAAGCCCTTCAGTTCCATCCTGTGAGCAGCAGTGAGCAGAGCTGGGGAAGGAGAAGGCTTCACCCACCCCCAGCCCCTCTGCCTTTCTCTCTTGCCTTCACTCTCTCTGCAGCACTGCAGGCCTGCTCCCTGTTTCTCCACCTCTCCATGGGTGTGATGGGTTTAGGCAATGCTTTTCAAATTTAGTTACAGATTTTGAGCAGAAAAGTAGAAACACAATAAATAGATCACTCTTGGGTGTGAAAAGGAAAAGAAAAGATTCTTCTAAACAAATTCATTGGATATATCTCTGGAATTAGAGGAGCTGTACCATAACAATTCTCTCTCTTCTCTTCTGATCTCAGCTGTTTTGCTTTGCTGGGGAGAGATCATCTCCTTTGGCTGGCCTTGGCTAAGTCTACCCCACTGCTTTTTTTCTCTGTCCACTCCTCATTTCTCTCTTGGAACAGGGGGGTAGGGGTTAGAGGCAGAGGAACAGATTCCCTGGTCTCTGACCAAGGGGGTTTCATGTCATGTTTAACTGTAAATACCAGTCTAATATTGTCACTCCTGTATGTTCTGTACCTGTTCATTGCACTCCATTGTAGAGTGTAGCTCTTGCTTGTCCATACAGCTTCATTTGCTTCTAACTGAGCTGCTCTGGCAAAGCTAATGCTGGGGGAATTTCAACCTACCACAATGGGACTCTTGTTCCCTGGGATTGGGCTGTTGGTCACTTTCTGCTCTGACACCAGAGGAATCTTCATGGCAATTCTGGGTCCCTGCTGCACATGAAGCTGTGATGAACTCTGCCATGGGTTGGTAGTGATGGGACTGAGCTGATCCATTTCTCATGCAGCTTAGGGAGGGAGTTTACAATGAGCCTCAGAGAAGTGTGCCCTAACTTGTCACTGCCTTTCCCTCCTTGCACATGTCTCCATGGCCAGAAGCAGCAGATGTCCAACAGCAGCTCCATCAGCCACTTCCTCTTCCTGCCATTCCCAGGCACAAGGCAGCTGCAGCTGCTGCACTTCTGCCTCTTCCTGGCCATCTACCTGGCTGCCCTGCTGGGCAATGGCCTCATCATCACCACCATAGCCTGGCACCACCACCTCCACACCCCCATGTACTTCTTCCTCCTCAACCTCGCCCTCCTTGACCTGGCTGCCATCTCCACCACTGTGCCCAAATCCATGGCCAATTCCCTGAGGGACACCAGGACATCTCCTATGCAGGATGTGTTCTCCAGCTCTTCTTTTTTGTATTCCTAATTGATACAGAGTATTTTCTCCTCACCACCATGTCCTACGATCGCTACGTTGCCATCTGCAGACCCCTGCACTATGAGACCCTCCTGGGCAGCAGAGTTTGTCTCCACCTGGCAGCAGCTGCCTGGGGCTGTGGGGTTTTCTATGCTCTGCTGCACACAGTCAATACATTTTCCCTGCCCCTCTGCCAGGGCAATGCTGTGGAGCAGTTCTTCTGTGAAATTCCCCAGATCCTCAAGCTCTCCTGCTCCACATCCTACCTCAGGGAACTTTGGCTTCTTGTGGCCAGTGCCTGTTTATTACTTCTCTTTTTTGTGTTGATTGTGGTGTCCTATGTGCAGATCTTCAGGGCAGTGCTGAGGAATCCCTCTCAGCAGGGACGCCACAAAGCCTTTGCCACCTGCCTCCCTCACCTGACTGTGGTCTCCCTCTTTCTCAGCACTGCTTTCTTTGCCTACCTGAAGCCCCCTTCCATCTCCTCTACATCCTGGAACCTGGTGGTGTCAGTTTTGTACTCAGTGGTGCCTCCAGCACTGAACCCTCTCATCTACAGCCTGAGGAACCAGGAGCTCAAGGCTGCCGTGAGCCAACTGATCCCTGGATGCTTTCAGAAGCAATAAACTCTTTGTCTTCTCCTGCAGAGCAGTTCTGATGTCACTCAGTGCAGGCCCAGCATGGCTGCTGGAGTTCTTGCTGCTGCTGGTGCTGTTCCCCTTGTGAGAATGTTGTTCCCACACAAATGTCTTTTTTCAGACCATTTCTGCTTCAGTGTTTTCCTGTCTGCTGTGATCCAGAGGCTGCAGACATGAGGAGCTGTGCTCCCTCTGTGTTCCACACAATAAAGGACCCTGCAGGGAATTTTTTTGTCTGAGTTCCTTCATCCAAGGGCTTCTGTGGAGCTGCAGGGCAGTGCCTGTGTGCAGAGGTGGAGGGGCAGAGTCCCAGCACAGCAGCAGTGCCAGGCAGCCCCACAGCTTGGGCTGTCCTCAGCTGCTCTTTCTGCCCTTCCACCCTCTCCTGCTGAGCCTCTGTGCTGGGGCAAGGCCTGAGTGCTCTGGCAGCTTGGGCACTGTGCTGCTGGGTGTCAATGCTGGGACTGCAGGCAGGGAGAGTCCATAGCTGCTTGTGGGACAGAGCTGTGTTCCAGAGCAGCACTGCCATCAGAACAGGAGGTCTCCCCATGCCTTCATCCACCAACCCCCTCCCATGACAGACTGCACCTACTCAGAGTCCAAACTGGTTTCCCTGACCCCTTTCTACTAGAGCCTCAGTCTTAATATTGTCCCTTTAACCCCTCCCAGTATAGATACAATAATAAAATAGGAAATACAATACACCAGGTTGGAAGAGACCTTCAAGATCATCACGTCCAACCCATCAACCAATCCAACCCACCTACATACAATACAATACAATACAATACAATACAACCCACCTAAACAACTAAACCGTGGCACCAAGCACCCCATCAAGCCTCTCTTGAACACCTCCAATGAAGGTGACTCAACCACCTCCACGGCAGACCATTCCAATGGGCAATCACTCTCTCTGTATAGAACTTCTTCCTGAGATCCAGTCGAAACCTCCCCTGGTGCAGCCTGAGATGGTGTCCTCTTGTTCTGGTACTGGCTGCCTGGGAGAAGAGACCAACCTCTGCCTGTCTACAACCTCCCTTCAGGTAGTTGTGGAGAGCAATAAGGTCACCCCTGAGTCTCCTCTTCTCCAGGCTAAGCAACCCCAGCTCCCTCAGCCTTTCCTCATAGGGCTTGTCTTCCAAACCCCTCACCAATTTCGTTGCCCTTCTCTGGACACGTTCCAGCAAGTCAACATCCTTCCTAAACTGAGGGGCCCAGAACTGGACACAGGACTCAAGGTGCAGCCTAACCAGTGCAGTGTACAGGGGCAGAATGACCTCCCTGCTCCTGCTGGCCACACTCTTCCTGATGCAGGCCAGGATGCCATTGGCCCTCTTGGCTGCCTGGGCACACTGCAGGCTCATGTTCAGCCTACAATTAACCAGCACCCCCAGGCCGCTCTCCAGCCATTCTGACCGCAGCCTGTAGCACTGCATGGGGTTGCTGTGGCCAATGTGCAGAACCCGGCACTTGGATGTGTTCAATCTCCTGCCCTTGGTCTCTGCCCATCTGTCCACCTTCGAGGTCCCTCTGCAAAGCCTCTCTGCCTCGGGCAGATCAACTCCTGCCCCCAGCTTGGTGTCATCTGCAAATTTACTGATGATGGACTCGATGTCCTCATCCAGATCATCAATAAAGATGTTGAAGAGCATGGGGCCAAGCATTGATCCCTGGGGCACACCACTAGTGACTGGCCACCAGCTGGATGTGGCACCATTCACCACCACTCTCTGGGCTCGGCCCTCCAGCCAGTTCCTAACCCAACGCAGTGTGCTCCCATCCAAGCCATGGGCTGCCAGCTTGGCCAGGAGTTTGCTGTGGGGGACAGTGTCAAAGGCCTTGCTGAGGTCCAGGTAGACTACATCCACAGGCCTCCCCACATCAACCAGGCGGGTCACCTGATCATAGAAGGACATCAGGCTGGTCAGGCAGGACCTGCACTTCCTAAATCCATGCTGGCTGGGCCTGATCCCTTGGCCATCCTGTAAGTGCTGTGTGATCGCACTCAAGATGAGCTGTTCCATAACCTTGCCTGGCACTGAGGTCAGGCTGACAGGCCTAGAATTCCCTGGCTCATCCAACCGGCCCTTCTTGTGGATGGGCACCACGTTGGCCAGCTTCCAGTCTTCTGGGACCTCTCCAGTGAGCCAGGACTGTTGAAAAATGATGGAGAGCGGCTTGGCCAGCTCATCTGCCAGCTCTCTCAGCACCCTAGGATGGATCCCATCCGGTCCCATGGCCTTGTGGGGGTCCAAGCGGCTCAGAAGATCTCTAACTGCCTCCTGGAGCAGCGGGAAACCATGCAGGTCCCTGGCTCCTTCTGCCAGCTCTGCAGGCCAGCTGTCTGGAAGATGTTCTGCCATGCTAGGATAGATTGAGGCAAAGAAGGCGTTAAGTACCTCTGCCTTTTCCTCATCCTTTGTTGCAGCGTTCCCCTCCGTGTCAACCAAGGAGTGGAGGTTGTCCTTGCCCTTCCTCTTGCTATTGATGTATTTATAGAAGGACTTTTTGTTGTCCTTCACAGCAGAGGCCAGTCTAAGTTCTAAATGGGCTTTTGCCTCCCCAATTTTCTTCTTGCATGTCCTAGCAACATCCCTAAACATTCCATAGGTTGCCTCCCCTTTCTTCCAGAGATGGTACACCCTCTTTTTTTCCCTTAGTTCTATTAAGAGTTCATTGCCCATCCAGGCTGGCCGTCTGCCCCGGCAGCTCATCTTCCGGGACACTGGCACAGCCTGTTCCTGAACCTTCAAGAGTTCTTCCTTGAAGCAGCTCCAGCTCTCCTGGACCCCTTTATTTTTAAGGGCTGTATCCCAAAGAACCTTCTGAGTTAGTTCCTTGAGTAAAACCTGAAGTCTGCCCTCCTGAAGTCCAGAGTGGAGGTCTTCTTGCTGCCCCTCTTGGCTTGGCTGAGTACTGAAAATTCAATTATCTCGTGGTCACTGCTGCCTAAACACCCTCCGACCACCACATCCCCCACCAGCCCTTCCCTCTTGGTGAAGAGGAGGTCAAGCAGAGCCTTACCCCTGGTAGGTTCACACAGCACCTGGGATAAGAAGCTGTCCTCCATGTACTCCAGGAACCTCCTAGACTGCCTCCTCTCTGCTGTGTTGAGATCCCAGCAGATATCAGGCAGGTTGAAGTTGCCCATGAGAATGAGGTCAGGTGACCTTGAGACAGCCTTAAGCTGCCTATAGAATGCTTCATCGACATCTTCCTCCTGGTTGGGTGGTCGATAACAGACTCCAACCAGGATCTCTGCCCTCCCGATCTTCCCTCTAATTCTCCCCCACAAGCCCTCAACCCGATCATCCCTGATCTCCATCTCAACGGCATCTAGTGCCTCCCTGATGTACAGGGCGACCCCTCCACCCCTTCTTCCTTGCCTGTCTCTCCTGAAGAGCCTGTAGCCGTCAATTGCAGCGCTCCAGTCATGTGAGTCATCCCACCACGTCTCTGTGATGGCAACTACATCATAACTTTCCTGCTGCAACAAGGCTTCCAGCTCCTCTTGTTTGTTGCCCATGCTTCGTGCATTAGTATACATGCACTTCAGCTGGGCTGCTGGTTTTGCCCCTGACTCCAGCTTACCACCCTCAGACTCCTGTCTGGGGTCACTGGTTCCAGCCCCTTCCCCCTTCGAAGCTAGTTTAAAGCCCTGTCAATGAGACCTGCCAATTCTCTTCCCAGAATCTTTTTCCCTTTGGGGGACAGGCCATTCTCGTGTACTGTGACCTTTCCCCTCCTCTGGGACAGATGTACTCCATCTGTTGCCAGCTGACCTGGTGCAGTAGAAAGTTTTTCAAGATTGAAAAACCCAAAATTCTTTCAACTACACCAGCCTCTAAGCCACTTGTTGACTGCAGCTGCCGACCTGTTCCTTATCGTATTCCCTCCTGCAGCTAACGGTATTGATGTAAAAATTATTTGTGCACCTGACCCCTCCACCAGATCCCCCAGGGCCCTCAAGTCATTCTTGATAGCCCTGGGAGTTCTGGTTGCAACATCATCATTCCCTAACTGTGTAACTATTAAGGGATAGTGGTCAGAGGGCTTTACCAGACTAGGCAGCCTTCTGGTAACATCTCTAACCTTAGCTCCTGGGAGGCAGCAAACTTCCCTGTGAGAAGGGTCTGGCTGACATATGGGACCCTCTGTTCCCCTCAGGAGGGAATCACCAATAACAATTACCCTCCTCTTTTTTTTTAAGGGAGAAAGTCCTGAGGCCGGGGGAAGGCTGTTTAACCTTAGGCTGTTTTGCCTTAGCCTGTTTAGCCCCAGGGAAAGCCCCAGATGATGTCTCCTCTGGCATCAAAATCACCTCACCCTTGACCTCCAGAGCCCCATACTCTTTTCCCAAGGGCAGTGGGGAAGGTGAAGGGAGGCAAGGAGGTTTTACTTTGTGTCCTTTGAGAGGAACCTGTGTCCATTCCCCCTCTGCTTTTTGGATACCCAGCCTCTGCTGGGGAAGCCTGCAGAGCCTGCTTACTCAAGTTCATCCCCCTTCTACATTCCCTTACAGCTCTAAGCCTAGCAACCTCATCCTTCAGTTTAGCCACCAGGTTAAGCAGGAGTTGCATTAGGTGTGAGCAGATTGAGCAGAATGCCCAGAGCAAAAGGGGAGTTCTTTTAGTAAATGTGTTGTAGAATGGCTTAAATCTAAGGGACATGTCTCTGTGGAACAGCTGCTTGAGCAGAATATGTAGGCCTTACTCCATCTTGTTGTTTACTGCTCACAGTTAGCTGCCTTGCTGAAGCAGCAAGGTCACTATGGCCTCGTAGCTGTTCTCGCAGCTGTGTGTTTGCAAGATAACTGGATGGGAAAGGGACAGCTAGGTAAGATAATTGGATGGGAAAGGAAGAGCTAGTGAGAAGGGAGTTTTCTTGGAATGTACACAGAGCCTTTGATATTGTACACAGACATAATTGCAGGTGGGCTGGATATTATAATGTTGCCTTCAGTCAGAGACCAATAGAATAGTGACGCTTGTGCATATTTAGCTGAGATGCTATATAAGCTGTGTATCCGGGCAATAAAGTTGAAGCGTGCTTATCAATCACATTGATTGCTGCTGTCTTCCCTCGCCGCTCTCCGACATCTGGCGCCCGAACAGGGACGATCCAGTGGGGTAAGGGAGAGAACCCCCGACGCGGGATAGGAGGCCTGCGGAGACCTTCTTGTGGTCGGGGTGGTGGCGAGCCCGGAAAAGCATCGATTAGCAGCGAATCGAGGGGCAAAAGTGCGACTCAACGCTGGCGTAGGGAGTTCGTACCGTGCCTGAGCTGGGTTTCCTGATTGGAATAAGCTCGCCGTCCGGGTAAGGGCTGCTACTCGCTTCCACGGGTTTTGAAGGCTGCACTAAGGGATGGAAAGCGAAGTAGCCTTAACTTATTTTTAAGTTTCCTTGAGAAACGCAGTGTAGAGGATGTGGATTTAAAGAAGCATCCTGAATGTTTATTGCAGTTTGGTAGGGAGAATGGTTTTTTCAAGTCGTCAGAAGATGTGTTTAGTGTTGATGTATTGGAGAGAATATGGAAACAAACTGTGGGACTTGATCATAGATGGTGACAAAAGTGCCGTAAAGCTGCAAAAGCGGCCGGGGAGAGGCACGGCGAAGTACTCCGCGAAACAGAAGAGCTGTGCTAAACGCCCTCCAAACTGTCCTCTCCGAGAGAGGTATTCCTGACAATTCTGGCATTTTGAACGGACTAACTATCCTCTCCGTGAGAGGTGTTACTGAGATTACTGGGATTTTGAAAGGGCTATTAGCATGGGCCCGGAATCATGATTTTATCCCCAGAGCAACCGAAGCTTTTACTACCGAAGCACGGGACAAACTGGAGCCCAGCTGTGGGATGAGGTGCTAAACACCAGCCACCATCCCAGCAGGGAGGAAGCGATAAAAAGGCAGCGAAACTTGTGGTTCAGCGTGTTTGATCCCATTCATCAACATCTCCTAATATCGCCAACGACAGCTCGGATTCGGAAGAGACAACACCGACGCTGAGAATCAAACAGTGCCAACTTTGTTTCACAGTCCCTCTTAGAAAAATGGAGCGCTTGGAGGCTCGCGGTTACGGCATTCTTACGACCGCACCCCTTCCGCGAGCCCCGACGGCCCCCACGGGCACCGACGGCTCCGACCGAGGCGGCACCGACCGACGCACCACCAACACCGGCAGCACGGACTGTAGCGGCCCCCACGGTGGCCTCCACGGCAGCAGCCACGGCAGCGGCCCCAGCGGCCGTCCCCATGGCGGCGGCACGGCGGCGGCCCGGCAGCGGCCAGCACCAGCGGTCACCTCACCATCCCCCCGCCTCCTATGCCCCAGACATTGTCAGCAGAAAACATCACTACGACGGAGGCTACAATCGAATTCCGAAGGGACGATAGTGTAAGGGATCGGGAGGTGGGAGGGACGGGGAACTGTCCTGCTGCGCCGCTGGAAAGGTATTGTGAGAAATGCAGTAATAGAAGGGAATCTGTAGATTTTCCTGTACATGCATCTCCTGTGGTATTATTCTGGCATTTGACAATGCTAACGAAAAAGCTAAACAGGTTCTCAGCATTTTACCAATAGGTCATTCTTGAGTCCACAAAATGTTGTTGTCGAGTCCCATCAACACGGTCCTCTGGGTCACCAACCCTGTGCTCTGTTAATTGGCAGATCGTCTTCCTCTAGACAGGGCATCCTTATAATTCCTGGTTTAATAGATTCTGATTATGATTGGGCTAAGAAAGTTATGTTCTATAGCATTACCCCTCTGTTAGCACTCTTGTTGGGACAGAAATTGTTCAGCTAATACCATCTGAGTCCTGAGTGTCTAAAACTTTTAACAGCATTTGAGGATAAGAAGGCTAAGGGAAAACTAGAACAGATTGTGACTATCAGAGGCTATACAGTCACTGATTGGATCTCTGATCATAAATCTTGTCATCATGGATGGTAATAGTTGCTCATGGCAAATTTTCCATTGCTTAAATGAAGGTTTTTAAATGTATCCAGACAACTGGGTCAGCAAAGAGCCAGTGCAATTAGCTTTTACGATGGCAAATCAATCACTGTAAGACCGTACGTGTTACCTTCCAGTTACTCTATTGGGTTGAGACACCTTAAGTTAGCTAGGAGCAAAACTTGTTTCTGTTCCTTTTCTGTGGCGGCTACTGGTCAGCAACCAACCCTCAAATTAAAATGGAAAACAGCTAATCCAGTATGGGTGGAGCAGTGGTCGCTCAGGCATGATAGGCTGCAAGTTGTTAGGACCCTTACCGCAGAAACAATTGCAACTACTGCACACCTTGCCCCGCCTCGTCTCTTTTCTGGTACGACTCTAGTCTACCAAAGCTCTGCTCTGATTTAAAGCAACAGTGCTAATTTCATAATTTCTGATTGTAATGTCTTTAGAGTTTGGTTATTTAGAGTTTTGTTAAGTTTTCCTAGTAAGCATAATGAATAGTAAGCATTTGGTATTTACAGGTACTTAGTACATAGTAATTGTAGCAAGGTATAAGGATTAGTAATGAGTTCACATTGTAAGATTCTTATGGTTGAACCTTCTTAGTTGTGTGCCTAGGCATTTCAAAGGAGCTCCATGTAATATAGTTAAGGTTGTAGTAAATAGTAATATAGTTAAGGTTTGTAGTAAATAGCTATTAATTTTAAAGTATTCCTTAGCTAATGTGTAGAACAATCAAGACTATGAGGAAACAGCATTTCCCATGAAGTTGAACATCGATCACAATAACTGTTATGATAATCTGGGATAAAAGCATCGATCAGAAGAATGTACCACAGCACCTGTGAATTTGGACTGAATATTATGGTTGTTGATTGTTGTGTGATTAGAGAAATGTTCATATGAACTTATATGTTATCTCACCAGTTGTTATAATATTACACACTTAGAGGGAAAATCAAAATTCATTATAACGCAAACATGCATTTTCATTTTAGGTTGGAGACTACAACAAAACATGCATGCCAAAAAGAAAAAAAAGAGAAAAAAAAAAAAAGAAAAGAAAAAGGGGGAAAGAGAGAACACCCCATAGCAAAGAAGTTTTTTAATGGTACCAACAAGAAATAGTTAGTTCATGTCAACACCTAGAAACATAAACTTTGCAAGTGCTGCAACCCTCTCACCACAAGGCAGCACGAACGTGGCACGGCTGTCATGAAGGTGAGTCAGCAGGGCTGCCAGCGCTGACCTCAACGCCTGTCACAATAATCCAAGATGTCAACAGAAAGTATCTAATTTATAACTGAGTGTCATGACTGCTTAACTGTTGTGTGAACATTAAGAGATCAGTATTACTAGGATGAGCAAAAACACGTTATTATGTGTAGTTTCTATTGGGTAAAGCAATGAAGCCATTTTGCTCTTGCTGTTTGCCTGCAAGTTTTCTGTCTGTGAAGCTAGAGCCTGGCCAGATCTACCTTTACAGATGAAAGAAATCTTGCTACCATTAAACAATTCATGATTTTTGACCATCCTAGAGAAAATAAAGATGCAACATACCCTAAAGCAGATTGTAAAAGACAGTGCTAAGAATTGCATTTGTGTCTTAATCTCTGTGTGTATGGTGTCAGGCATAATCAGGTCTTCTCTGTCAATAAGAAGAGTGAAATGTGAAGATCAGAACCATTACGACCTGAGTTCTTCTTTACAATGTTTGCTGTCTTTGACCACATTTATGCCAACTCTGTTAGAACATTCTAACTAGCTGAACTTAAGCATTGTGCCTTGTATGGGTTTCATCAGTCTGTTAGACATGCGTGTTATAAAACTTTTGCTTTTGCTGTACAGCTTAGCTTGAACTCGCTTGCTTCTGTGTATGCAAAGAGTATCTTGTATGGGATGAGAACAACTCCCATGAGCAGATTGCTCCCAAAAACAAAAAGGGGAATTTGTGGCAATGCCGGTGACGAGCAGTGTGAGCAATCTGGCAGTGTAGGCTTAGAGCCTGACATGGTGGTAGGCCATGCTCGGCATAAGTGCAAAAGTTGCTATCAGTGTAGCAAAACAGCGCTGTGCCTGCAGCATGTAACTAAAGCAGGACACTGGTAGCTACAAACACAGCAAGTTATCTTGTTGGTCAGCTAAACAGGCTAATGTTACTATTGTAATTTTAGATCAGTTGCTTTTAGATCAAAATAGTTTAAGGCATGCATATTTACTGAATAGAGCTGCTGTTGATTTTTTGCTTTTAGTTAATGGTCCTGGCTGTGAGGATTTTGAAGGCATGTGTTGTTTTAATTTGGCTGATGGTAGTCAATCAATTCATAAAAGGATTGCTTGGTTGGAAAATCATACTCAATCAATTGTTAAAAATGTAAATCCTTTAGATCAATGGTTTCAATCTTGGTTTGGAAATATGTCTCCTGGTTATTAGGTCTGCTTAAGGAAGTTTACGCTGTTGGGTATTGTTCTGTTGATATTGCTTGTTTTGCATATTGCATATGGATGTATTATGAGAAGTGTAAATGAGGTAACATCTTGAGCTTTTCTTGTACAAAAGAAAAAGGGGGGAATTGTAGAATGGCTTAAATCTAAGGGACATGACTCTGTGGAACAGCTACTTGAGCAGAATGTGTAGGCCTTACTCCATCTTGTTGTTTACTGCTCGTAGTTAGCTGCCTTGCAGAGCAGCAAGGTCACTATGGCCTCGTAGCTGTTCTGCAGCTGTGTGTTTGTAAGATAACTGGATGGGAAAGGGACAGCTAGGTAAGATAATTGGATGGAAAGAAGAGCCAGTGAAAAGGGAGTTTTCTTGGAATGTACACAGAGCCTTTGATATTGTACACAGACCTAATTGCAGGTGGGCTGGATATTCTAATGTTGCCTTCAGTCAGAGACCATAGAATAGTGACGCTTGTGCATATTTAGCTGAGATGCTATATAAGCTGTGTATCGGGCAATAAAGTTGAAGCGTGCTTATCAATCACATTGATTGCTGCTGTCTTCCCTCGCCGCTCTCCGACATACAATAAACCAGGTGGACGAGACCTTCAAGATCATCGTGTCAACCTATCATCCAACACCACCTAATCAACTAAACATGCAACCAAGCACCCATCAAGTCTCCTCCTGAACACCTCCAATGATGGTGACTCCACCAGGCAGTCCATTCCCCAGGCAGTCCATTCCAATGGGCAATCACTCTCTCTGTATAGAACTTCTTCCTAACATCCAGCCTAAACCTCCTGGCGCAGCTTCAGACTGTGTCCTCTTGTTCTGGTGCTGTCTGCCTGGGAGAAGAGAAAACCTCCACCTGTCCGCAGCCTCCTTCAGGTAGTTGTAGAGAGCAATAAGGTCATCCCTCAGTCTCTCTTCTCCAGGCTAAGCAACCCCAGCTCCCTCAGCCTCTCCTCATAGGGCTTGTCTTCCAAACCCCTCACCAACTTTGTTGCCCTTCTCTGACACGCTCCAGCAAGACAACATCTTTCCTAAACTGAGGGGCCCAGAACTGGACACAGGACTCAAGGTGTGGCCTAACCAGTGCAGTGGACAGGGGCAGAATGACTCCTGCTCCTGCTGGCCACACTGTTTCTGATGCAGGCTAGGATGCCATTGGCCTTCTTGGCTGCCTGGGCACACTGCAGGCTCATGTTCAGCCTCCCATCAACCAGCACCCCCAGGTTCCCTCTCTGCCTGGCCGCTCTCCAGCCATTCTGACCCAGCCTGTAGCACTGCATGGGTTTCTGTGGCCAATGTGCAGAACTGGCACTTGGATGTGTTTCAATCTCCTGCCCTTGGACTCTGCCATCTGTCCAGCCTGTCGAGGTCCCTCTGCAAAGCCTCTTGCCCTCCAGCAGATCAACTCCTGCCCCCCAGCTTGGTGTCGTCCACAAATTTACTGATGATGGACTCAATGCCCTCATCCAGATCATCAATAAAGATGTTGAAGAGCATGGGGCCCAGCACTGATCCCTGGGGCACACCACTAGTGACAGGCTGCCAGCTGGCTGGGGCGCCATTCACCACCACTCTCTGGGCTCGGCCCTCCAGCCAGTTCCTAACCCAACGCAGTGTGCTCCCATCCAAGCCATGGGCTGCCAGCTTGGCCAGGAGTTTGCTGTGGGGGACGGTGTCAAAGGCCTTGCTGAGGTCCAGGTAGACCACAACCACAGGCCTCCCCACATCAACCAGGCGGGTCACCTGATCATAGAAGGAGATCAGATTGGTCAGGCAGGACCTGCCCTTCCTAAATCCATGCTGGCTAGGCCTGATCCCTGGCCATCCGTAAGTGCTGTGTGATCGCACTCAAGATGAGCTGTTCCATAATCTTGCCTGGCACTGAGGCAGGCTGACAGGCCTATAATTCCCTGGCTCATCCAACCGGCCCTTGTGGATGGGCACCACGTTGGCAGCTTCCAGTCTTCTGGGACCTCTCCAGTGAGCCAGGACTGCTGAAAAAATGATGGAGAGCAGCTTGGCCACTCATCTGCCAGCTCTCTCAGCACCCTAGGATGGATCCCATCCGGTCCCATGACCTTGTGGGGGTCCAAGCGGCTCAGAAGATCTCTAACTGTCTCATGGAGCAGTGGGAAACCATGCAGCTCCCTGGCTCCTCCTGCCAGCTCTGCAGGCCAGCTGTCTGGAAGATGTTCTGCCATGCTAGGATAGATTGAGGCAAAGAAGGTGTTAAGTACCTCTGCCTTTTCCTCATCCTTTGTTACAACGTTCCCCTCCATGCCACCAAGGAGTGGAGGTTGTCCTTGCCCTTCCTCTTGCTATTGATGGATTTATAGAAGGACTTTTTGTTGTCCTTCACAGCAGAGGCCAGTCTAAGTTCTAAATGGGCTTTTGCCTCCCCTGATTTTCTTCCTGCATGTCCTAGCACATCCCTAAACATTCCATAGGTTGCCTCCCCTTTCTTCCAGAGATGGTACACCCTCTTTTTTCCCTTAGTTCTTATAAGAGTTCATTGCCCATCCAGGCTGGCCGTCTGCCCGGGGCTCCTCTTCCGGCACACTGGCACAGCCTGTTCCTGCGCCTTCAAGAGCTCTTCCTTGAAGCAGGTCCAGGTCTCCTGGACCCCTTATTTTAAGGGCTGTATCCCAAGGAACCTTCTGAGTTAATTCCTTGAGTAACCTGAATCTGCCTTCGGAAGTCCAGAGTGGAGGTCTCTTGCTACCCCCTCTTGCTTGGCTGAATACCGAAAACTCAATTATCTCGTGGTCACTGCTGCCTAAACACCCTCCGACCACCACATCCCCCACCAGCCCTTCCCTGTTGGTGAAGAGGAAGTCAGGCAGAGCCTTACACCTGGTAGGCTCGTGCAGCACCTGGGATAAGAAGCTGTCCTCCATGCACTCCAGGAACCTCCTAGACTGCCTCCTCTCTGCTGTGTTGAGATCCAAGCAGATATCAGGAAGGTTGAAGTCACCCATGAGAACGAGGTCAGGTGATCTTGAGACAGCCTTAAGCTGCCTATAGAATGCTTCATCGACATCTTCCTCCTAGTTGGGTGGTCTATAACAGACTCCAACCAGGATCTCTGCCCTCCCGAACTTCCCTCTAATTCTCACCCACAAGCACTCAACACGATCATCCCTGATCTCCATCTCAACGGCATCTAGTGCCTCCCTGATATACATAGGCACCCCTCCACCCCTTCTTCCTTGCCTGTCTCTCCTGAAGAGCCTGTAGCCGTCAATTGCAGCGCTCCAATCATATGAGTTGTCCCACCACGTCTCTGTGATGGCAACTACATCATAACTTTCCTGCTGCAGCAAGGCTTCTAGCTCCTCTTGTTTGTTACCCATGCTTCGTGCATTAGTGTACATGCACTATCTCCTACCATAATCCTTTGCACCGCTATAAAATCCACGGACCTCTTCCACAGATCACCAGGACACATCCAGCAGCTCCTCTGAGGAAGGTTTCTCCACTCAGACCCTTGGTAGGAAATCTGCCACATGGATTGGATGAAACTTTGATCTGCTCAGGCTCTGGCCACAGAGAGGGGGATGGTTGAGTGTGGGATCAGGTGGTCAGTTGTGTCTCAGGAGCTCATTATTCAGTAGGAAGCCAATGAGTGTGAAGGGACTGTGAGGTCACTTCTGCCTGGAGAGGAGATTGGCCAACAGCAGGAACACAGCTGGAAAGGGACTGTGAGGTTTTTTTCTGTCTGTGATGAAGAGGTTATTAATTTATTAGTATGAAATATGAATAATATTATTTTAATTAATTATTAAAATTATTAATAAACGATGAATCACTATTTATATAGATTATCTAGTGAACAACTGTGAAATACATCCATAAGTGGTTTAGTATTTATAATTTGGACTCAATCAGATATTTACAGAGTTAATTTCTATTACTCTAACGCAGGCTGCAATTCCTCTGCTTGTGCACCAGGTGGCGACTCGACAGGACTCAGGCGACTGCTAACTATATGCAGAGATATTACACTGTGTATCAGAGGATTGGCCTGGAAAGATTATCCTGCTAGACTCGGGTGCTTTGAACTGCCTGTTAGTGAGTGGAAAGCAGGTGGAAGGTACTCTGTGTCCTTTGTTTGTAGCTAGGTTAGGTTCTGGCAGACTGCTGACTCCTGGCTGGTCCAGACAGTGACAGTGGGTGAAACCTTCTCCCTTCCGTGGCAGCAGAGGGAATGGACCTTAGCCTAGCTGTGCAGCAGGTTCCCTTCGCAGGACTCGGCTGGCTCTCTCTGGAAGGCTGGGAGTGGTCCTGTGAGGCTGGCCTGGCAGGGCTGGTAGGGCTGGTCCCGGGATGGGGTCAGCCCTCACAGAGTCAGCCTGCATGGCAGGGCGGGGCCACGGTTCTCTGTAGGCAGGCTTGGAGGTTTCTGATCTGGCACAATGGCAGATGGGGCTGGACCCGGCAGAGGTGAGCCTAATGGCAACAGACTTTGGGGCTGGCATGGATGGCCCCTGGGAAGAGGCACAGGTGCATGAAACAGCAGCTTCCCCTTTGCTTGGCTCGAAGGAGCAGCAGAACCCTTATCAGAGCGGTCCTGGCTTTGGGGCACAGGGCATGAACTGTGCTCTGGATTCCCCTGGGGTTCACAGGGCACAGAGCGGCAGAAGTAGCAACTCCTCTCCTGGGGTGGCAGGGTTACACAAGCATGAGGCTGACACTGCTCCTGCTCTCTGAGCTGACACACACAGGGTTGTGCCTCTTGTCAGTCTGCTGCTTCAGGCTGAGGCAGACGTTTGCTCCCCTAGACTCGGCTAAGTCCCTTCCCTGGCAGTTGGGCAGATCTTACCCTCGGGGGCCCAGTCCTCTTGAAGGCACATTGGGCTCTTCCAACTGGTTGAGACTTGCAATGCAATGCAGTAGTTTCTCAGGCTCAGTGAAGGTCCCTCCTCAGGAGATACTCTCACGGCTGAGGCTCAACAGGCCTGCCTGGCTGCCGCCTTCTCTTTGTGCAGAGGCCACTAATTTGCTTGCATATATGAGAAAGACAATGGCATGGGCTCAGTCTAGAGCAAGGAGAGAGAACACAGTGAAAGAGGGCAACGTATTTACAAGCTGGGGCAATACTGATAGGTTCCTGGAGGCTGGATGTGGCCAATGGGCACTTGTCGTAAACAACCGCTGCAGCCTATGGAGGCGTGAAGCTGGAATTATGCCATGCTTGGCATCAGCACCAGCATCCCATGCCATGGGGGTGTGCAGGGGTCTGTGCCACCTTGGCCTTTGTTTCCCTCATGAAAGGAGAGGGAACTCTGCTCTGCTCTGCTGGACCTTGTTCTCACCAACAGGGAAGGGCTGGTCACCAAGGTGAGGCTCAGAGACAGCCTTGGCTGCAGTGACCATGAAGCAGTTGAATTTAATCTCCTCAGGGCTATCAGGAGGACCTATTCTAAGCTTATGACCCTAGACTTTAGGCGTGCAGACTTCGATCACTTCAGGAATCTGCTAGCCACAGTGTCATGGGACAAAGCCCTGGAGGGAAGAGGGACCCAGGACAGCTGGGCAGTATTCAAGGACCACCTCCTCTGTGTCCAGGAGCTATGTATACCAACAAAGAGGAAAACAGGGAAGAACGCTAGGAGGCCTGCCTGGATGAACAAGGAGCTCCTGGACACACTATTACTTAAAAAGAAACTCTACAGGAAGTGGAGGGAAGGACAGATAGAACAGGGGGGATATAAGGAAGCTGCCCGAGCAGCAAGAGGCCTGGTTAGGAAAGCCAAAGCAGAGTTGGAATTGAATCTAGCCAGGGAGGTTAAAGGGAGCACTAAGAACTTCTACAGGTATATTAATGGCATGAAGAAGAGTAGGGAGGTGTGGGCCCCCTCAGAAAGGAAACTGGTGAATTGGTCACAAGTGATGTGGAAAAGGCTGAGGTACTCAATAACTTCTTTACCTCAGTCTTCACTGCAAGGGCCTCCAGCCACACTCCTGGAGTCATGGCAGACGATGCCAGGGACGGGGAGGAAGAACTGCCCTTCATAAGTGAAGCTCAGTTGGTGATCACCTGAAGAACCTGAAAGTGTTCAAGTCCATGGGACCCGACGGGATACACCCACGGGTGCTGAGAGAACTGGCAGATGAGGTTGCTAAGCCCCTCTCTATTATATTCCAAAAGTCATGGCGCCTGGGGAAGTCCCCACAGATTGGAAAAGGGCAAATATTGCTCCCATTTTCAAAAAGGGTAAGAAGGAGGAACCAGGAACTACAGGCCGGTCAGTCTCACCTCTGTGCCTGGAAAGATCATGGAGCAGATCCTCCTGGAGGCACTACTGACTCAGAAGAGTAGTGAAGAGGTGATTGGGAGCAGTCAGCATGGCTTTGCCAAGGGCAAATCCTGCCTGACAACCTGGTGGCCTTCTATGAACAGGTGACAGCATTAATAGATGAGGGGCGAGCAACTGATGTCGTTTACCTGGACCTGAGCAAAGCCTTTGACACTGTCCCACACCACATCCTGGTCTCCAAGCTGGTGACACACGGGTTTGATGGATGGACCACCAGATGGATAAGGAACTGGCTTGATGGCCGCACCCAAAGAGTGGCTGTCAATGGGTCCATGTCCCAGTGGAGGCCAGTGACAAGCGGAGTCCCTCAGGGATCAGTCCTGGGACCAGTCTTGTTCAACATCTTTGTGGGTGACATGGACAGTGGCATTGAGTGCACCCTCAGCAAGTTTGCTGATGACCCAAGCTGTGTGGTGCAGCAGACACGCTGGAGGGAAGGGATGCCATCCAGAGGGACCTTGACAGGCTGGAGAGGTGGGCACAGGCCAACCTCATGAGCTTCAACAAGACCAAGTGCAGGGTCCTGTATCTGGGTCGAGGCAATCCCAGGCACAAATACAGGCTGGGCAGGGACTGGCTGGGGAGCAGCCAGAGGAGAGAGACTTGGGGGTGCTGGTGGACGAGAAGCTCAACATGAGCTCTCAATGTGCACTTGCAGCCCAGAAAGCCCATCAGATCCTGGGCTGCATCAGGAGAAGTGTGGCCAGCAGGTCAAGAGAGGTGATTCTCCCCCTCTACTCAGCTCTGGTGAGACCCCACCTGGAGTACTGCGTCCAGTTCTGGAGCCCCTATTACAAGAGGGATCTGGAGGTGCTGGAGCGTGTCCAGAGAAGGGCCACGAGGATGAGCAGAGGGCTGGAGCACCTCTCCTATGAGGACAGACTGAAGGAGTTGGGGCTGTTCAGTCTGGAGAAGAGAAGGCTCTGAGGTGACCTCATTGTGGCCTTCCAGTATCTGAAGGGGGCCTACAAGAAGGCTGGGGAGGGACTTTTCAGACTATCAGGGAGTGATAGGACTAGGGGGAATGGATGAAGCTGGAGTGGGGAGATTCAGGCTGGATGTGAGGAGGAAGTTCTTCACTGTGAGGGTGGTGAAGGCCTGGAATGGGTTGTTGAGGGAGGTGGTTGAGGCCCCGTCCCTGGAGGTGTTTAAGACCAGGCTGGACGAGGCTCTGTCCAGCCTGATCTAGGGTAGAGTGTCCCTGCCCATGGCAGGGGGGTTGGAACTAGATGATCCTTGTGGTCCCTTCCAACCCTAACTGAAACTATGAAACTATAAGAATGCACCACAGCACCCTGTGAATTAGGACTGAATATTATGGTGGTTTGATTGTCGTGTGATTTGAGAAAATGTTCGTATGGATTTAAATGTTATCTCACCAGTTTGCTGTAATTTTACACACTTAGAGGGAAAATCACAATTCATTATAACACCACATGCATTTTCATTGTAGGCTGGAAACAACAACAAACAAATAAATACCTAAAGAAAAAAAGGGGAAAGAGAGAATAGCCCATAGCAAAAAAAAGTTTTTTAATGGTACCAACAAGAGATAGTTAGCTCATGTCAACACCTAGAAACATCAACCTGGCAAAGTGCTGCAACCCTCTCACCACAAGACACACGAACACGGCACAACTGTCATGAAGATGACAAACAGCAAACCTGCCTAGCACTGACCTCAGTGACTGTCACAATAATCCAAGAGGTCAACAGAAAGCATCTAATTTATGAGTGTCATGACTGCTATTGTATTCTATTCTGTTGCTTAACTGTTGTGTGAACATTAAGAGATCAGTATCACTAGGATGAGCAAAACCACATTATTATGGCTAATTTTATATTGGGCAAAGCAATGAAGCTCCTTTGTTCTTGCTGTTTGCCTGAAAGTTTTCTGTCTGTGAAGCTAGAGCCTGGCCAGATCTACCTTTACAGATGAAAGAAATCTTGCTGCCATTAAACAATTCATGATTTTTGACCATCCTAGAGAAAAATAAAGATGCAACATACCCCTAAATCAGATTGTAAAAGACAGTGCTGAGGATTGGATTTGTGTCTGAATCTCTGTGTGCAATGTGTTCAGGCACAATCAAGTCTTCTCTGTCCATAAGAAGAGTGAAATGTAAAGATTGGAACTGTTAATATCTAAGTTCTTCTTTACAAGGTTTGTTATCTTTGACCATGTACTATGCCAGCTCTGTTAGAACATTCTAACTAGCTCAACTTAAGCATTGTGCCTTGTATGGGTTACATCAGTCTGTCAGACATGCTGTGCTACAGGACTTTTGCTGTTGCTATAGAGCTTAGCTTTAACTCACTTGCTTCTGTGTATGCAAAGAGTATCTTGTATGGGATGGGAACAACTCCCATGAGCAGATTGCTCACAGAAACAAAAAAAGGGGGATTTGTGGCAATGGTGGCAGTAAGCAGTGTGAGCAATCTGGCAGTGTAGGCTTAGAGCCTGACATGGTGGTAGGCCATGCTCAGCATAAGTGCAGAAGTGGCTAACAGTGTGCCTGCAGCATGTAACTAAAGCAGGGCACTGGTAGCTACAAACACAGAGAGTTATCTGGGAATAACAGGACACACACCTGCATCAACAACCTGGCGTGGTATTAGTAGTGTGACCAATAATCTACAACAGTGTGATGTGTGGTCACTGGTGGGGAGACAATGAAGCTGTGCCAACGATGCTCCCCGAGTCTGTATAAGCTGTAGAGGTTCCCTTAACAAATGAACAACACTGGATCACATTGGTTGTCCATATTGACTCCATTCTCTGTAGCCAGCAGCCAGCTATTAAATATTAATAACAGCTATAACAGGACTCCTTCCCAGGACAGATTGTGCCCACTCCCAGGAAAGGCTACACCACCTGAAGCCTTCCAAACACTCATCCGTGTCTCTTTCCTATACAACCTACATCCCCTTTCCCACTCCCTGACAGACTGGGCCCATCACAGTACAAACTCTCTGCCTGCTCTTTGGAGCTGGAGGTTCTGGTGTGTCCCATCCACAGTCAGAAAGACACCACAGCATCTGGGAGGAACCATTCCAAATACCCTGGGATGGAGCAGACCCTGCACGCAGGGAAGAAGGCCAACTGCAACTGGGCTGTGGCACGACGAGTGTGGCCGCCCAGACACAGAAGTTGTCCTCGCCGGGACTCCTCACTGCTGTGGCCACATCTGTATGCTTGGTGTCTAGGTGTGGGGTTCTGCAGACTGACAGAGAAGGGAGGAACTTCAGAGACTTCAGAGGAGATCTGGCAGCAAAGGGGTGACATCACTGTGGAGAGACTGAGGGACCTGGTCTGCTTCAGCCTGTAGAGGCTCAGGGCACTGCCAGAGCAGTGTGCACATGGCTGAAGGGTGGTTTCAGAGAGGATGGAGCTCCTCTAGAGAGTGGGAAGAAACCACAACCGCCACAAAATGCAGCCTGGAAGGTTCAGAGTGGAGATGAGGCTAAAGAAATGTCTCTAATAGGGCAGAGCTGCTATGCATGAGGCCATCCAGAGGGGTCAGGAAATGGCAGAGAGAGCTAAGACAGCTCAGGGAAGGGATGGAAATGGCAGGGGGAGAGCTGGTTGGGGAAGCAAGATTGGTGTCAGCAGCCTGAAGGGAAAGAGCTGCAGGCATGGGACAGTGTAGGAGAGGCTGCAGTAGGGATGGCCAAGGGCTCTGGCAAGGCTGAGAGGCCCAACAGGACCAAGGCCTTTGTGTCCTTGGCTCTGGCAGTTGCTTCTGCCACCAAGGCCTGTGAGGAGAAACTTGGCTTTCAGGCATTGAGATTTTTCTATTGCAAGGGCAGTGGTCAGGGCTTGGCCTTTCTGCTTCACAGACCAAAGGCAAGTTTTTCTGCCCTGCACTTTGCCTTTGTCTCCCTGCAATCCTGGCCTCTAACAAGCTGCTCTAAGGAGTCCCTGGGGAGCCTTTGTCAGGAACAAGCCTCAGGGAGGCCAATCAGTGCTTCAAGGGACTGTGGAGTTTTCTTCTGACTTGCACTTCTTGAGAAGCTTCTTGGCAGTCCCTTGGCAGAGTCTGCTGGCAGTACCTAAGGAGGATGTAATCAGCCCCAAATACTCCATGGGGCTCATTAAATACTGCTGAACCTCTCATTATTGCCAAGGTTTCTGCAGCTAATTGGAGAGGTTTTTATTGTACAAAGCATCTGATTTTTAAAGGTACCTTTCATTCCTTTTCAGCAGGAGTTGTCTCTTTGCAAGCAAACCACAGCAAAACCTGACAAGGTCCTACTATGATCACTGCTCATCCTCACTCCCCACTGCCCCCAGCAGAGCCCAGAGCCACAGGTGAGGGACAGGATCTGCCTTGCCAGGGGCTGGGGGGTCAGGCCTTGGCCCTTTGGCTCAATGAAACCCCTCCAGGTTTGCTCAGCAGCAGAGCCACCTTGAGCTGCTTGTCCTGACCTGTCAGCACTGCCTCAGCTCTCTGCTCTCCCCACAGCCTGAAGATGCTTCAATGCCTCCAGTGATGCTTCCCTTGCATCCACTGTCTCCTTCTGCTCTAACCAGCCCCTGGGGACCCTTTCCCAGTCTGCTTCACTGGGACCCATTAAGAGTAGAAGAAACTTCTGAGTTTGAATCTGACTTTTACTTCTGGAGAGGTTTCATCAGCTTCTCAGTCTCTGAGGAGTCACCAGAGGGCTCCTTTAAATGCCTCGGTCTGGTTCTGCTCTGCTGAGCTGGGCCAGGCTCCTGGGCTGGAAGGAGCTGCTGGCAAGCAGGCAGGGCTGCAGGAGACAGCTCTGGTCAGGAGCAGCTCCTCTGCACAGCACAGCAGGGCTGAGGACACTGCCAGAGGATCTCAGAGAGATGAAGAAGGCAGAGAGAGCTCCGAGATGGCCAGGACTGGGAGGATGACTGAGAGGTCACTAGAGGAGAAGTCACAGCAGTCAGGGACACAGTGAGGCTGTGGGTGCAGGACACTGCAGCTGTAGCTCCTGGAGGCATCTCCAACTCGGCAGCTGACACTCAACTGAAGGCTCCTGGAGTGTGCACACAGAAGGAGGACCAAAGCCCTTCAGTTCCATCCTGTGAGCAGCAGTGAGCAGAGCTGGGGAAGGAGAAGGCTTCATCCTCAGTCCCTCTGCCTATCTCTCTTCACTTCATTGACTCTGCAGAACTGCAGGTCTGGTCCCTGTTTCTCCACCTCTCCATGGGACTCTTGTTCCTTGGGATTGGGCTGTTGGTCTCTTTCTGCTCTGACACCAGAGGAATCTTCATGACAATTCTGGGTACCTGCTGTACATGAAGCTGTGATGAGCCATCCCTGGTTGGTAGTGATGGGACTGAGCTGATCCATTCCTCATGCAGCTCAGGGAGGGAGGTTACAATGAGCCTCAGAGAAGTGTGCCCTAACTTGTCACTGCCTTTTCCTCCTTGCACAGGTCTCCATGGCCAGAGGCAGCAGATGGCCAACAGCAGCTCCAGCACCCACTTCCTCCTCCTGCCATTCCCAGGCACAAGGCAGCTGCAGCTCCTGCACTTCTGCCTCTTCCTGGCCATCTACCTGGCTGCCCTGCTGGGCAATGGCCTCATCATCACCACCATAGCCTGGCACCACCACCTCCACACCCCCATGTACTTCTTCCTCCTCAACCTCGCCCTCCTTGACCTGGGTGCCATCTCCACCATTGTGCCAAAATCCATGGACAATTCCCTGAGGGACACCAGGGACATCTCCTATGCAGGATGTGTTCTCCAGGTCTTCTTTTTAGTATTCTTAATGTCAGCAGAGTATTTTCTCCTCACCACCATGTCCTACGATCGATACGTTGCCATCTGCAGGCCCCTGCACTATGAGACCCTCCTGAGCAGCAGAGTTTGTCTCCACATGGCAGCAGCTGCCTGGGCCTGTGGCTTTCTCTATGCTCTGCTGCACACAGCCAATACATTTTCCCTGCCCCTCTGCCAGGGCAATGCTGTGGAGCAGTTCTTCTGTGAAATCCCCCAGATCCTCAAGCTCTCCTGCTCCACATCCTACCTCAGGGAACTTTGGCTTCTTGTGGCCAGTGCCTGTTTATCATTTGTCTGTTTTGTGTTGATTGTGGTGTCCTATGTGCAGATCTTCAGGGCAGTGCTGAGGATCCCCTCTCAGCAGGGACGCCACAAAGCCTTTGCCACCTGCCTCCCTCACCTGGCTGTGGTCTCCCTGTTTATCACCACTGGCTTCTTTGCCTACCTGAAGCCCTCCTCCATCTCCTCCCCATCCCTGGACCTGGTTGTTTCAGTTCTGTACTCAGTGGTGCCTCCAGCAGTGAACCCTCTGATCTACAGCCTGAGGAACCAGGAGCTGAAGGCTGCCCTGAGTCAACTGATCCCTGGGTGCTTTCAGAAGCAATAAACTCTTTGTCTTCTCCTGCAGAGCATTTATGGTGTCATTCAGTGCAGGCCCAGCCTGGCTTCTGTAATTTTTAGTGGTGGTAAATTTTTCTTGTTGATAACATTGTCATTCCTTTTCTAACTCACTCTCTGCTTTTCTGACCAGGAGTGTATTCAACAGGACCTCTGTTCTTTCTTTGGTTAAAATAATAAAGAACCTTTCTTTAACATTCTTTTTTTCCGGACGTCCTTCCCCCAGGCTTTCTCTGGAGCTTCAGGGTCAGGTCCTATGTTCAGAGTTTGGGAAGAAAAGAGTTCCTGCACACCATCACTGCCTGGAAGCACTTGCTTGGTCTCCAGGCCTGTTTCCTTTCCACTTCCAGCCTCTCCTGTGTCAGTGCAAGGCCTGAGTGCTGTGGCAGCTTGGTCATTGTTCTGTTGTATGCCAGTCCTGTGAGCACAGGCAGGGACAGGCCACGGGAACTACTCTGACTGAGCTGGCCCCCAAGAGCAGTTCCACAAAGACAGATGATCTGCTCAGGGCAGAGTCTGAAGGCTTAGGGCTTCATCCAAAGTTTCTCTCCAGAGCAGGCCCAAGGAAGTGTCCTTGGGATGCAAACAGCAGGGAACAGCTCAAGGGTGAGTGTGCAGGGCTGGGGCACACAGCAGTGTCCTGACACAGACAGGCCTCCTGCAAGAGGCCTGAAGGAGCAGCAGAGCAGGCTCTGATCTGTGTCTCTGTTCACTGGACAGCCTGGGGAAGCTGTCCCGGGGTAACCATCCTGCTCTAGCCACTCACCACCACCCTTTCCACCACTGGTCTCTCTCCCCAGCTTGCAAAGTTTCTTTGTCCCCCAGTTGCAGGTCACAGGATCAGGAGGTCAGCAGTGGCTGCTGGCATTGCACAGATGAGGTGCAAGCATGGACATGGTGTGTGGGGGTGAGAGGAACCTGAGTGAGCACAAACACCATCAGCTGTTGCTGGGGTACCAAGGCACTGGAGGTGTGAGGAGCCTCCCAGCCTCTGGCAGGGGCAGCAGGAGGCCAGGGACACTCTGCCTTCTGCAGTGCAGAGCCTGTGTGAGTGATGGGGAAAGACTCTGTCTGAACATGCTGAGGGACAGAAGCAGCTCAGGTGTGGACACATGACAGAGCTCTGACATTTCTGTGGGTGACTGCAGCACAAACCTCCTTGCCCCGGGGAGATTCCTCTCAGGTGCCCTGCACAGGCTCATTGCAAATGTTGCTGTCTGCTCACATCAGCCTTTCTGGGCTGTGCCCTGAAATGTGCACAGAGCCAGCAGAGAGGTTCTGGCTCCTTGGAAAACGCATCTTCAGGAAGGCCAAGAAGGAGGCTGGGGCAAAGTCCAGCCTGGTCACCCTCAGCACAGTCGTGGTGCTGGGTCAAAAGTGATAGGTCAGACACTCCTGCAGCCATCTGCAGGACCTTGCAGGACAAGAGAAAGATCATCAAACCTGTCTGAGCAGGAGCAAGAAGGGGATGTTGTGTGCCTGGACCTTAGCCAGACCTTTGCCATGATCTCCCATGGTCTCTGTAGAGCCAGACTGGTGATAGCAGGACTGAAGGAATGGATGAGGTGTTGGGTGGGAAGGTGGGGTGGTGGATCAAGCCCAAAAGTCACCACGGTAGATCCCTCCTGGCAGCCACTTCCCAGCGGCATCCCTCAGGGCAAGCCCTTGGGCCAGCACTGTGCAGTCTCTTCATCTGCTCCCTGCACCTTCTGTCCCAGGGCCTCTGCAGCTCGTTTGGGGATGAGGCCAAACTGGGCACAGGCCTTGAGGGTCCTCCTCTGCTTACCCCTGCCCTGAGCAGGGTCATTGGACAAGATGATGTGCAGGGACCTCTTCCACAGATCACCAGGACAGAACCAGCAGCAACTCTGAGGAAGTTTTCTCCACTCAGAACCTTGGTAGGAAATCTGCCAGATGGATTGGATGAAACTTTGATCTGCTCAGGCTCTGGCCACAGGAAGGGTGATGGCTGGGTGTGGGATCATGTGGTCAGTTGTGTCTCAGGAGCTCACCATTCAGTAGGAAGCCAATGAGGGTGAAGGGTCTGTGAGGTCAGGCTTGGGGAGGGGATTGGCCAGCAGCAGGAACACAGCTGGAAGGGGACTGTGAGGTTTTTTCTGTCTGTGATGAAGAGGTTATTAATTTATTAATATGAAATATTAATTATATTAATAGTAATTTTATTGATTATTGAAAATATTAATAACCAATGAATCACTATTTTATATATATTATCTAGTGAAGAATTGTGGAATACATCCCATAAGTGGTTTAGTATTTATAATTTGGACTCAATCAGGATATTTACAGAGTTAATTTCTATTACTCTAACGCAGGCTGCAATTCCTCTGCTTGTCCACCAGGTGGCGACTCGACAGGACTCTGGCGACTGCTAACTATATACAGATATATTACATAGTCCATCAGAGGATTGGACTGGAAAGATTATCCTGCTAGACTCGGGTGCTTTGAACTGAGTGTTAGTGAGTGGAAAGCAGGTGGATAGGTTCCAGCAGACTGCTGTGTCCTTTGTTTGCAGCAAGGTTCGGTTCTGGCAGGCTGCTGTCACTGGGCTGACTCCAGGTTGGTCCTTACAGTGATGTATTCTCCCTTCTGTGGCAGCAGAGGGAATGGACCTCGGCCTAGCTGCGCAGCAGGTTCCCTTCGCAGGACTCAGGTGGCTCTCTCTGGATGGCAGGGAGCTGTCCTGCGAGGTTGGCCTGGCAGGGCCGGTAGGGCTGGTCCCGGGATGGGGTCGGCCCTCACAGAGTCAGCCTGCACGGCAGGGCGGGGCCACAGTTCTCTGTAGGCAGGCTTGGAGGCTTCTGATCTGACACAATGGCAGATGGGACTGGACCTGGCATAGGTCAGCCCAGTGGCAACGGGCTTTGGGGCTGGCGTGGGTGGCCCTGGGAAAGAAGCACGGCTGTGTGGAGCAGTGGTGTCCCCTTTGCTTGGCTCGAAGGAGCAGCGGGACCCTGTCAGAGCGGTCCCAGCTTTGGAGCACAGGCACGGACAGTGCTCTGAGTTTCCCTGAGGTTTCCAGGGCATGGAGCGACAGAAGTGGTGACTCCTCTCCGAGCTGACACACAGGTTGTGTGCGCTCATCAGTCTGCTGCTTATGGCTAACACAGACGTGTGGACTGCCGGGCTTGGCTAAGTCCCTTTCCCCAGATGCTGGGCAGATCTTACCCTCAGGGCTCCAGTCCCCTTGAGACATGGTGGGCTCTCCCAGTTGTTGAGACTGATAGTACAATGCTGGAGCTTCTCAGGCTCAGTGTTGGTCCCTCCTCTGGAGATACTCTCAGGGCTAAGGCTCAACAGGGCTAAGGCTCAGCAGGCCTACCTGGCTGCTGGCTTCTCCTCGTCGTGCAGAGGCCACTAGTTTGCTTGCATATAGGAGAAATAAGACTTAATAGCAATGAGTTCAATGGCAGAGGCTATGGCATGAACTTTGTCCTCTTCAGCAAGGAGAGGGGGCACAGTGAAAGAGGGCAACGTATTTACAAGCTGGGGCAATACTGATAGGTTCCTGGAGGCTGGATGTGGCCAATGGGCACTCTCGTAAACAACCAGCTGCAGCCTATGGGAGGCGTGAAGCTGGAACTATGCCATGCTTGGCATCAGCAAACAGCATCCCATGCCATGGGGGTGTGCAGGGGTCTGTGCCACCTTGACCTTTGTTCCCCTCATGAAAGGAGGGGGAAATTGTCCACGGGCTGAGACAGGTTTGAATATCTGGTCATAATTCTGGGCATAATGTGCCTTCACCACATAAGGGCATGGAGTGAGAGGAAGATCATCCTGGTTTCAGCCTTGATGGAGTTCATTTACTTCACAGCAGCTCCTCTGGTGCTGTGGTTTGGATTTGTGACCAAGCCAGTGCTGAGACAGACTCTGTCCTCACTGCATGGATCACTTGGGCAGACACCGGTGGCAACTCCGTGTACGATGTACGCCACTTGCCCACTCCTCTCTTCCTCCTCCTTGCAGTAAGGACACTCACCAGGGGCCCAAGCACAAGCTCCTGGGGACCAGCTGCTGCTGAGATCCACTGGAAGTGCTGAAACCCCACAGAACAAGGCAGGCTAAGCTCTCTCTCATTTTCCACGGAAATGAAAGGTACAGCAAAGCTGCCTGGGGCTGGGGCAGCTCTCCTCAGGTGGCTCAACTGCAATCCATGGCTGAAGAGCAAATGCAGACTGGATGCAGGGAGTCAATGGATTTACTCACCAGGAACCAAATGAAAGGAGAATCTTCTACACCCATTCTACCAACCCAGAGCACAAAGATTGTAACACAACAGCCCAATCAAACTCAGGTTGTTGGTGTAACTTCCCCATGACCAAGCCCATAACTGGGTTTTGTATTTGGGGTTCCAGGGACAGTCCTGAAACCAATCCCCATGCACCCCGCAGGACACTGTGCACAGAGACCATGTACATGGATCCTGATATAGGCTGGGCAGGGACTGGCTTGAGAGCAGCCATGAAGAAAAGGCCTTGTGGGTGCTGGTGGAGGAGAAGCTCAACAGGAGGCAGCAGTGAGCACTTGCAGCCCAGAGAGACAGCCAGAGCCTGGGCTGCAGCCTGTAGATCCATGTTGACCAATGACTTAGTTTGCAATATAAGAACCCAAAAAGGGAGTGGTAATGAAATGTTGAGATGGCCTTCATGTCTGGGTGAGTCCCTGGAGGGGATGAGATGTGCAACCAAACCATGTGAGAAAGGATGGGAGTGCAAAAGAACCTAGTGCTGCATCCTTGAAGCAGCTGGGAAAGGCAAGTGGGGAGAAGAGCCCCTGTCCCTGCCCTGGGGACAGGCAGTGGGAAAGGGGAGTTGTAACATTCACCTCTGCCTGAAGAAGGAGCCACAGGCTCTGCAGGCCTGGGCCCCTTGGCTCCCCTTGCAGCCCTGGTCCTGCTCTCAACTGCTCTGTTAGTTTATATCTCAGCTCATGGTGCTGGAACCAGCTGGGCCTGCACCACAATATTTGTCACAGCTCTGGAACACCACCACAGCAATCAGTTCAGTTTCTGTCTGTGTGATGCCTCTGTAATCATTGGCTGTGATCTGAAATGCTCTGTGCCAATCACTCCTCACCAGGATGTGTCTTTGCTCACATGTTGTATGGTTAGCTACAACCTACACCCACTGGAAAGAATTTCACTGCAACCCAACAGCTCCTCCAGCACCCTGATTCCATCAGCCTGCTGCAACAACCAGGAGAAGCAGGACAAAAGACTCTGCCCATAGCCCACCCTGACACTGAAGCAATCCATTGAGTGCTAGAAGTAACCAAGAGGAGTGGAGAACACTGCTGGTGGGAAGTGCTGTTTGGATGGGGTCCAGCAGCAGCTGGGACACTGCCCCTGGTGGCACAGCCACTGTGATTTTCCTGCCTGCTCTGCTCTCTGCTTGCTGTTCAATATTGGTTTGCAGTTAGAGTTAGGAGGATGGCCAAGCAAGTCACACTGCTGCAGACATTTCCCATCATCAATGTTTTCTGTGTGCTTTGTGACACTGAATGGCATTGAAGAAGACTTTGGAGGCTAAGGAACCACCAAAAGTCCTTCCCATTCTGATTGGATGATGACATTCTCTGTTGAGAGCCTCAGAGACAGGAGGCAACCACACAGCCACTCTCTGGCTGAGAGAAATGCACTCAAGTCACAGAGCAGATTGTGGTGGCACAGTGCCCCTGTCACTGGTAACCTCCTCAAGACCTGATGGGATTCTCCCTCCCCTCTTGCTTAGGCCATGAACTAGCCCAGGGTAAGGCAGGTATGGATCAGGACAGACAGAAATAGAGCAGTGAGCGATGTCCTTGGTGTGCTGCACCCTCACTATCCCAGCATTGCACTGCTCTCCCTATGGCTTGGGGGTTTGTCAGCTCCTGCCAGCTCAGTGCATCTGTGCTTGGATCACAGCCAACAGGGAGGTGATAAGAAACTCTGAAAGTCAAAACCTTCAGGGTCTGTGCAAGTGGCAAAAGATCCCAGGATGATTCAGCATCCAAAGTTATCCAGTTCAGAGAAACACCTGATGGAAGTCAATGATCTCCACCTCTCAAAACAGTGACCCCAAAGCCAGAGCCTTGGAGCTCTCCTGGATCCCAGCAGCTGTGTCCAGCATCTCCTCCACTCAGACATCTCTCAGGCACAACCTGCACCAAGGGCCAGCACCAAGTCAGACTTCTCCAGGCTCAGTTCTTGTGCCCTAAGAATGCCAAAGCTTTGTGAGAGGTTGCTTTGAGCTCCAGCAGGAGGAAACCAAACTCAAGTCAGCCTCTCTGCCAGCCTCTTTTCCACCTCTCTGTGTTAGGACAGACACCTTTGCTGTCACCAGAGTCAAGGTTTCTATCTTGCACTGAACCCAGCCAGCTCTGTCCCTGTGTCTGTGTGCTTGGTGCTTCTCTCCAGGCACAGCCATAGAAAGAGATTTGACTTCAGGGTCCCTTGCAGGCAGTCAGGGTCAGCCTTGTCCTTATCCATTCTGTCCTTCAGAGGCTCTTGGATTAGAACACATTCTGCTGAATCACCTTGTAAGCCCCAGGTGGGCAGTGACAGCAATGGGGAGGTTGGGGAGGGTGAGGAGCAAAGTTGTCTACTCAATGTCAGACCTGAAGGACAGATGTTCCTGCAAGTGCAGATGTCCTGCTGAGACAGCCTGGGTCAGTGTCACTTGGGGAATTCTCATCTCTGAGCTAAACTGAAATGGAGTAAAATATTTTCTCTTTGAGATACAAACTTGAGCTTTGTGAGGTGCACTTTGAAATCCTGAAGAAGATTGCAGAGACACAAACATCTCCTTAGGGCACTTGGGACTCGTTGCAGGAACCTCAGGTACTGAGAGGAGACTGAAGAAACTTCTTCAGAAGTCAGAAGGAAAACACAAAGTGCCTTGAAGCACTGATTGGCCCCACTGAGGGCATTACCAACAAAGCCTCCCAAGGGCTCCTCAGAGCAGCTCAGTGGAGGCCATGACTGCAGCAGACAAAGGCAAAGTGCAGGAAAGCAAACTCTGGGTTGGGTTTATGGAGCAGAAAGGCCAAGCCCTGAGCACAGTGCCTGGGCAGGCAGATCCTGTCCCTCCTGTATGGGTCAGGGCTGCTAAGGTGCTGTGGGGTGTGGGGTTTGTGATGCTGAGGGAAGGACAAGGGGATGAGAGTCCCCAGCCTTCCTGGGGGTGTTTAAGGAAGCACTGAGGACCCCCTGGTGCCTTAGGGAAGTCTCCTCACAGCCCTTGGTGGTGGATGATTGCCACAGCCAAGAAGGCAAAGCCTTGGGTTCTCCTGATGACTTCCGGCCTCCCCAGTGCCCATTGCCATCCCCACCACAGGTTGTCCTACACTGTCTCATAGTTTCATAGTTTCATAGTTCCAGTTAGGGTTGGAAGGGACCACAAGGATCATCTAGTTCCAACCCCCCTGCCATGGGCAGGGACACTCTACCCTAGATCAGGCTGGCCAGAGCCTCATCCAGCCTGGGCTTAAACACCTCAAGGGACGGGGGCCTCAACCACCTCCCTCAACAACCCATTCCAGGCCTTCACCACCCTCACGGTGAAGAACTTCCTCCTCATGTCCAGCCTGAATCTCCCCACCTCCAGCTTCATCCCATTCCCCCTAGTCCTATCACTCCCTGATAGCCTGAAAAGTCCCTCCCCAGCCTTCTTGGAGGCCCCCTTCAGATACTGGAAGGCCACAATGAGGTCACCTCGGAGCCTTCTCTTCTCCAGACTGAACAGCCCCAACTCCTTCAGTCTGTCCTCATAGGAGAGGTGCTCCAGCCCTCTGATCATCCTCGTGGCCCTTCTCTAGACACCTTCCAGCACCTCCAGATCCCTCTTGTAATAGGGGCTCCAGAACTGGAGGCAGTACTCCAGGTGGGGTCTCACCAGAGCTGAGTAGAGGGGGAGAATACCCTCCCTTGACCTGCTGGCCACACTTCTCCTGATGCAGCCCAGGATCTGATTGGCTTTCCGGGCTGCAAGTGCACATTGAGAGCTCCTGTTGAGCTTCTCGTCCACCAGCACCCCCAAGTCTCTCTCCTCAGGGCTGCTCCCCAGCCAGTCACTGCCCAGCCTGGAATTGTGCCTGGGATTGCCTCGACCCAGATGCAGGACCCTGCCCTTGGTCTTGTTGAAGCTCATGAGGTTGGCTTGTGCCCACCTCTCCAGCCTGTCAAGGGCTTGCCGCTATGGGCAGGAGCTCTTGACCTGGGCGCTCCCTACCCCCCTGCTTGAATTCCACTCTCGTCGCTAAGGGTGCTGCCCGGCACCCTACTGCGACAAATGGTGACCCCGATGTGATGTGAGGACCAGAGAATTCAAGCAGAAGTTATCATTGTTGTGCGTAGAGCTGCCAAACAGAGCAGAACACGGAGAAAAAAGGAAATTAAATAAAAAGAAGAAAAAAAAAAGGAAATTAAATGAAAAGGGGAAAAAAAGGAAGGAAATTAAGTGAAATGAAAAGAAGAAAAAAAAAGAAGGAAATTAAGTGAAATGAAAAGAAGAAAAAAAAAGAAGAAAATTAAGTGAAGTGAAAAGAAGAAAAAAAAGAAGGAAATTAAGTGAAATGAAAAGTAGAAAAAAAAAGAAGGAAATTAAGTGAAGTGAAAAGAAGAAAAAAAAAAGAAGAAGGAAATTAAGTGAAGTGAAAAGAAGAAAAGAAGAAGAAAATTAAGTGAAAAGAAGAAAAGGAAAAAAGAAGCAGAATTTACCAAAGGCGTATGGAAAAAGCCACCCTTGGTCCACAAGAAGAATGCACTTTGAAAGCTAGAAAAAGAAACGCATTGATGAGCTGGGACTCCAAAGTCAGTAGTTACAGGAGAAGCATAAGCAGCAAGTTCTGTCTTTTACAGCTGAGCTTTGGACAAAAAATTGGTGAGTTGGAGGCTAAACGCTTATTGAATGTTTTTCCTAAATAAGTTGAAGATTGAGATAGCTGCTGGTTGTATGTGAAAGCTTAAAGCCTTGGTTGTTGAATTAGAAGAAGCTCATGAAGATGGTTTAGACATGTATGTTTCTCCATCAACTTCTGAAGTAGAAAGTGGGAGCAATAGCCCTTCTGGAGCAAGAATCAAAGCAGCAGCTTCAATCCCAGGAAGAGATTGAGCTACTGAAGTGCCAGTCAGGGGTACTGTTTGAATAGTGGATTGCACAACTGACAGGCGAATTTGAAGCTGAGGAGTAGACATCATTACACAAAGTAGATATTGATTTAGAAGAAGAGGAAGGTACAAGCTTCTCATGAAAAGGACCAGGAGATATTAACAGCCCAGTGAAACTTTGAAGCTCAAGAGCCAAATGATGTGAAGTCGATGGCATGAGCACTCTGTGCAAAGATGGCCTTTATCTATGCTGATGGCTCTAGAGGGTCTGGGCAATGAGCCACTGGGACCAGATTCCAGTGTAGCTATGGGACACCTGTCCGGGGGAGGCAGGTGAGCCACTGGGACTAGATTCCAGTGTAACTAAAGGCAGTTGGGATCCTGCGTTTCAGTCCAGAAACGGAGTTTGGACACCTGTCCGGGTGAGGCAGGTGAGCCACTGGGAATATGATGGTCCAAGAATTAGTAAAGGACAAAGACTTAGCCTGTCAGCAAGTATCAGAACAGAGAGGTTGAACAGTTGACAAATCACCTAAAAGAAAGAACAGACAAATGCAGTGAGCTTTCCTAGGAGCAACTTCTGGGACACCTGTCTGGGTGAGGCAGGTGAGCCACTGGGACTAGATTCCAGCGTAGCCAAAGGCAGTGGGGATACTGCATTTCGGTCTAGAACCAGAGTTTGGACACCTGTACGGGTGAGGCAGGTGAGCCACTGGGACAGATTCCAGTGTAGCTAAGAGAGATATAACCAAAAAAAAAAAAAAAAAAAGAAGAAATTAAGAAACTAGAGTGCCATCAGTGGAGAAAACTTGCAAAGGGTGGAGAAAAGAAGACAGCTCAGCAATCATAGTAAAGGAAGAATTACCTCTTGAAGGCACAACTGACAATTAAATTAATGAAGATAAGGGAGCTTGAAGCCCAGGTGGAATGTCTGAAAAGTGATCAGGAATGAGAAAAAAGATAAAGAATATGTCTGAAAAGTGATCAATAATGTGAGAAGAATGAGGAAAAAAGGATGAAGAAATAAGTTTTAACAGGAGCTGGAAAATATTAAAGGAAGAAAAACAAAAAGGGGGAATTGTGGGGGACTGTGTCCCCTGGACTAAATGATTAGAGATGAGAAACTGCAAGGAGAGATGAAATGGGAGTCACCTGTTGATGGCTTGGCAAGTAACTCCAATAGATGAGATAAGGGTCAGCTGCACTACCCTAATAAGTATTGCCAGCCAGTAAGAGAAGGAGGTTGATTAACCAATCCCCTGCAGCCACTCCAAGGGGAGAGCAATGAATGTGAGCTGACATGAAGGCAGTCATCAGTCTCATGGGCTTGCCACTATGGGCAGGAGCTCTTGACCTGGGCGCTCCCTACCCCCCTGCTTGAATTCCACTCTCGTCACTGAGGGTGCTGCCCGGCACCCTACTGTGACACCCTACCTCCAGCCAGGTGGAGGCCAGGGACAACAGAGTGTCCTGGGATGTGTATGTGAAATGGCCTGGCACTTCAGAAGCCCTGAAGTACCCAGCTCTGGTGGACACAGGGGCCCAATGCACCCTGATACCATCGAGGTACAAAGGGGGCTGAGCCCATAAGCATTCAGGGAGTCCCAGGGGGCTCACAAGACCTGACTGTACTGCAGGCTGAGAGAAGCCTGACCGGGAATGAATGGGGAAAGCACAACCTAGTGACTGGTCCAGATGCACCTTGCATTCTGGGCATTGACTTTCTGCGGTAGGGATGCTCCAAGGAGCCTAAGGGGCCCAATATGCAGACCAGACCCATTTCATAGGGAGACCTGCTGCCTCCCTGGTGCCCAAGTAAAGGACATTATAGACAAAATTTCCAACCTCCTGAGTCCTTCAGACTACTCCCCAGTGCTGGTCTTTCAGGTGGGTAGTGATGATGCAACAACGAGAGGCTCACAATCAATTAAAAGAGATTTCAGAACCTTGGGGCACCTGCTAAAGGGATCAGGAGCTCAGGTTGTGTTCTCTGCTATCCCTCTAATGTCAGCGATGGATGAGGGAACACTGAGGAAGAGCCAACAGGTCAATTCATGGCCCCGGGGCTGGTGCCATTGACAGGGATTTGGGTTCTACAATCATGTCTTGGTTTACAAGGCACCAGAGCTGCAAACAACTAATGGGACACACTTGTCCCAGAGGGGGAAAAGGATCCTGGGGGCAGGAATTGGCAGGGCTCATTGATAGGGCTTTAAACTAGATTTGAAGGGGGAAGGGGTTAATAGTCTCCTGCTGGCCTGTGAGAAGCAGAGGGGCAGCTCACCAGAGGCAGTGGGATGGAGAGCTGCTAAGGGCTCTCAACTAGCCGCCCTGAGGCAAGACACAAATGACACACCAGGACACCCTGTGGAAACCAAGGGGAATTGGCACAAGAGGACGACAGGGCCAGCCCAGCTGAAGTGCTGCTATGCAAATGCATGCAGCTTGGGCAACAAACAGGATGAATTAATGGCCACCGTGCTGCTGGGGAGGCCATGACATAGTGGGCATTGCTGAAACTTGGTGGGATGATTCCCATGACTGCAATGTAGGGATAGACTGGAATGTAGGGATAAGCTTTTTAGGAAGAATAGGCAGGGAAAGAGAGGAGGGGGTGTTGCCCTCTATGTCAAGAACCAGCTGGAATCAGCAGAACTCCACCTGGGGAGGGATGATGAGATGGTTGAGAGTATATGGGTTAGACTTAAAGGCAAGACAGGGGAAGGAGACATTACTGTGGGGGTCTCCTACAGGCCACCTGACCAGCAGAACCAAGCAGATGAGGCCCTCCACAGGCAAATTGAAGCGGCTTCCAGGTCACAAGCCCTGGTCCTCATGGGGGATTTCAACCACCCTGACATCTGCTGGAGGGACAACACAGCAAGGCACCAGCAATCCAGGATGTTCCTGGACTGCATAGAAGACAACTTCCTCCTCCAAATGGTAGAGGAACCAACAAGAAAAGGTGCTCTGCTGGACCTTGTTCTCACCAACAGGGAAGGGCTGGTAACCAATGTGAGGCTCAGAGACTGCCTTGGCTGCAGTGACCATGAAGCAGTTGAATTTAATATCCTCAGGGCTACCAGGAGGACCTATTCTAAGCTTATGACCCTAGACTTTAGGCGTGCAGACTTCGATCGCTTCAGGAATCTGCTAGCCACAGTGTCATGGGACAAAGCCCTGGAGGGAAGAGGGACCCAGGACAGCTGGTCAGTATTCAAGGACCACCTCCTCTGTGTCCAGGAGCTATGTATACCAACAAAGAGAAAAACAGGGAAGAACGCTAGGAGGCCTGCCTGGATGAACAAGGAGCTCCTGGACACACTATTACTTAAAAAGAAACTCTACAGGAAGTGGAGGGAAGGACAGATAGAACAGGGGGGATATAAGGAAGCTGCCCGAGCAGCAAGAGGCCTGGTTAGGAAAGCCAAAGCAGAGTTTGAATTGAATCTAGCCAGGGAGGTCAAAGGGAGCACTAAGAACTTCTACAGGTATATTAATGGTAAGAAGAAGAGTAGGGAAGGTGTGGGCCCCCTCAGAAAGGAAACTGGTGAATTGGTCACAAGTGATGTGGAAAAGGCTGAGGTACTCAATAACTTCTTTACCTTAGTCTTCACTGCAAGGGCCTCCAGCCACACTCCTGGAGTCATGGTAGACGATGCCAGGGATGGGGAGGAAGAACTGCCCATGGTAAGTGAAGCTCAGGTTCGTGATCACCTGAAGAACCTGAAAGTGTTCAAGTCCATGGGACCCGACGGGATACACCCACGGGTGCTGAGAGAACTGGCAGATGAGGTTGCTAAGCCCCTCTCTATTATATTCCAAAAGTCATGGCAGACTGGGAAGTCCCCACAGATTGGAAAAGGGCAAACATTGCTCCCATTTTCAAAAAGGGTAAGAAGGAGGAACCAGGGAACTCCAGGCCGTCAGTCTCACCTCTGTGCCCGGAAGATCATGGAGCAGATCCTCCTGGAGGCACTACTGACTCAGAAGAGTAGTGAAGAGGTGATTGGGAGCAGTCAGCATGGCTTTGCCAAGGGCAAATCCTGCCTGACAAACCTGGTGGCCTTCTATGAACAAGTGACAGCATTAATAGATGAGGGGAGAGCAACTGATGTCGTTTACCTGGAGCTGAGCAAAGCTTTGACACTGTTCCACACCACATCCTGGTCTCCAAGCTGGTGACACACGGGTTTGATGGATGGACCACCAGATGGATAAAGAACTGGCTTGATGGCCACACCCAAAGAGTGGCTGTCAATGGGTCCATGTCCCAGTGGAGGCCAGTGACAAGCGGAGTCCCTCAGGGATCAGTCCTGGGACCAGGCTTGTTCAACATCTTTGTGGGTGACATGGACAGTGGCATTGAGTGCACCCTCAGCAAGTTTGCTGATGACACCAAGCTGTGTGGTGCAGCAGACACGCTGGAGGGAAGGGATGCCATCCAGAGGGACCTTGAGAGGCTGGAGAGGTGGGCACAAGCCAACCTCATGAGCTTCAACAAGACCAAGGGCAGGGTCCTGCATCTGGGTCGAGGCAATCCCAGGCACAAATCCAGGCTGGGCAGCTACTGGCTGGGGAGCAGCCCAGAGGAGAGAGACTTGGGGGTGCTGGTGGAGGAGAAGCTCAACATGAGCTCTCAATGTGCACTTGCAGCCCGGAAAGCCAATCAGATCCTGGGCTGCATCAGGAGAAGTGTGGCCAGCAGGTCAAGGGAGGGGATTCTCCCCCTCTACTCAGCTCTGGTGAGACCCCATCTGGAGTACTGCCTCCAGTTCTGGAGCCCCTATTCCAAGAGGGATCTGGAGGTGCTGGAAGGTGTCCAGGGAAGGGCCACCAGGATGATCAGAGGGCTGGAGCACCTCTCCTGTGAGGACAGACTGAGGGAGTTGGGGCTGTTCAGTCTGGAGAAGAGAAGGCTCCAAGGTGACCTCATTGTGGCCTTCCAGTATCTGAAGGGGGCCTACAAGAAGGCTGGGGAGGGACTTTTCAGGCTATCAGGGAGTGATAGGACTGGGGGAATGGGATGAAGCTGGAGATGGGGAGATTCAAGCTGGACATGAGGAGGAAGTTCTTCACCGTGAGGGTGGTGAAGGCCTGGAATGGGTTGTCGAGGGAGGTGGTTGAGGCCCCGTCCCTTGAGGTGTTTAAGCCCAGGCTGGATGAGGCTCTGGCCAACCTGATCTAGTGTAGAGTGTCCCTGCCCATGGCAGGGGGGTTGGAACTAGATGATCCTTGTGGTCCCTTCCAACCCTAACTGAAACTATGAAACTAAACTAAGATTACTAGATTAAAACAAACAAAAACCTTATAAAGAAAAATTCAAGAAAATTAAAATGAAAAATAATAATAAAAAAGAATGAATAGAAAAGAAGGTTTAAAAATGAAAAAGCAAAAATCAAAATTAAAATAGAAAATAGATTAAATACAACAAACAGAAAATAGAAAATTAATTAAAATAGAAGTATAAGAAAAATTTTAAAATTAAAAACTAAAAAAAACCAAAAAAAGCTTACAATATTAAAAAAATAACAAAAAATTAAATTACAATAACAAAATAAAAATAATTTAAAATAAAAAATACAAAAATAACAAAAAATAGGAAAAATAGCTTAAAATTAACAAAAAATATTAAAAATTATAGATCACATCAAATACATACAAAAATACATTAAAACAGTATAAAAATAATTTAAAAAACAAAATATAAAATGAATTAAAAATTAAACAAAATAAAATTTATACAGATTTTAAAATATTAAAAATATAAAAATAATTTTAAAATAATTAAAAACCGAAAAATTAAAACAACCAAAATTATAATAAAAGGAAAATTAAATTAATAAAAAATAAAATTAAACATATTTAAAATGAAAAAATATATTACAAAAAATAAAATAAAATGACAAAAAAGAGAAAAAAATAAATAATTAGAGAAAAAAAGTAATTCATAAGAAAATAAAACTAAAAAATTAAAACTAAAAAATTAAAAACTAAAAAATTAAATGCTCACAATAATTTTAATAAAATTAACAAAAATTAAATTACAATAACAAAATAAAAATAATTAAAAAAAAATGACAAACTAAATAATTAAAACTAAAAAAATTAAAAACTAAAAAGAGAAAAATAAATTAAAATAAAAAATTAAAAGAGTGTAAAAATAATGTAAAAATTGAAATTACAAAAGGAGTAATAAAATCAAAACAAAATGAAGCAAATTTGTTAAAAATAAAAAAAAATAGATTATATTAAAACAAAAAAAACCCAAAATTAATTACAAAATATATGGAATCATAGACTCATAGTATCAGTCAGGGTTGGAAGGGACCACAAGGATCAGCTAGTTCCAACCCCACTGCCATGGGCAGGGACACTTCACACTAGATCAGGCTGGCCAGAGCCTCATCCAGCCTGGGCTAAAACACCTCCAGGACAGGCCTCACCACCTCCCTGGACAACCCATTCCAGGGCTTCACCACTCTCACAGTGAAGAACTTCTTCCTCATGTCCAGCCTGAATCTCCCCACCCACAGCTTCATTCCATTCTCCCTAGTCCTGTCACTTCTGACACCTAGGAATCCTCCCAGCATTCTTGTAGGCTCTCTTCAGATACTGGGTGGCCACAATGAGGTCACCTCGGAGCCTTCTTTTCTGTCAGCTGCAATCATCACAATGAACAACGGCAGAAGGATCAAGACTATGAGGAAACAGCATTTCCATGGAGTCCAACATCGATCACAATAACTGTTTATGATAATCTCAGATCAGAAGCATCATCAGAAGAATGTACCACAGCACCCTGTGATTAGGACTGAATATTATGGTGGTTTGATTGTTGTGTGATTAGAGAAAATGCTCATATGGACTTAAATGTTATCTCACCAGTTTGCCATAATTTTACACACTTAGAGGGAAAATCACAATCCTTATAACACACATGCATTTTCATGCATAAGTGCAAAGTGGCTAGCAGTGTAGCAAAACAGTGCTGTGCCTGCAGCATGTAGCTAAAGCAGGGCACTGGTAGCTATAAACACAGAGAGTTATCTGGGAACAACAGGACACACACCTGCATCAACAACCTCGCATGGTATTAGTAGTGTGACCAATAATCTATACCAGTGCAATGTGTGGTCACTGGTGGGGAGCCAATGAAGCTGTGCCAACGATGCTCCCCGAGTCTATATAAGCTGTAGAGGTTCCCTTAATAAACACACAACACTGGATCACATTGGTCATCCATACTGACTCATTCTCTGTCACAAACAGACAACTATTAAATATTAATAACAGCCTGTTGCAGTTTGGGCTGGGTGCCCTCTGCTACATGAGGTGCTTCCTGTGTCCAGAGGTCCAGCCCAGTGGGTGGACACAGGAAACTAGGTATTTCTACCATAATTCTCTGCACCACCACTATAAGATCCAGTGCGAGGTCTGGCACCTCCTCTTTCTTCCTCGACAGCGCCCGGGAACTGGGGGAGATGTTGTCTCCCGGCCGTGGGCCTGGCTAGGCCCAAGGCCACGGGGGGATGGGCAGTCTCAGATCTGGCCAGCTGAGACTAGCCTAGCAGTGGGGAGGGGGGAAGAAGGAGCCCTGGTGGGTCTTGGATGTACCCCCAGGTGGGGATGGGATCTTCCTGGGTATGTTTTGGGATTTTCTTTTGTCACTCTGCTTCTGGCTCTCTGTAAACATTCACTGCTTTTTCATTTAAACTTTCCATCACTTTTGCAATCCATTTGTCTGAGTTGTTATTTTTGCCCGTGGTGGGGAGGGGGGCTGCCTCAACCCACTACACAGCCATAACAGGACTCCTTCCCAGGACAGATTGTGCCCACTCGCAGGAAAGGCTACACCACCTGAAGCCTTCCAACCACTCATCTGTGTCTCTTTCCTGTACAACCTATATCCCCTTTCCCACTCCCTGATAGACTGGGCCCACCCCACTACAAACTCTCTGCGTGTTCTTTGGAGCTGGAGGTTCTGGTGTGTCCCATCCCCAGGCAGAAAGGCATCACGGCATCTGGGAGGAACCATTCCAAATGCCCTGGGATGGAGCAGACCCTGCACACAGGGAAGAAGGCCAACTGCAACCGGGCTGTGGCAGGAGGACAGTGGCTACCCAGACACAGGAGTTGTCCTCCCCTGCACTCCTCAATGCTATGACCACATCTGGATGCTTGGTGTCTAGGCGTGCGGTTCTGCAGTCTGACAGAGAAGGGAGGAACATCAGTGACTGCAGAGGAGATCTGCCAGAATGGGGGCTGACATCTCTATAGAGAGGCTGAGGCACCTGGGCTGCTTCAGCCTGCTGAGGCGCAGGGCACTGCCAGAGCAGTGTGACCATGGCTGAAGGGTGGTTTCAGAGAGGATGGAGCTCTTCTGGGGAGTGGGAAGAGACCAAAACATTCACAAAGTACAGCTTGAAAAGTTCAGAGAGGAAGGAGCTTGTCTAGGGAGTGGGAAGAGACCACAACCTCCACAAAGTGCAGCGTGGAAGGTTCAGAGTGGAGATGAGGCCAAAGAAATGTCCCTCAAAGGGCAGAGCTGCTATTCATGAGGCCATTCAGAGGGGTCAGAAAATGGCAGAGAGAGCTGAGACAGCTCAGGGAAGGGATGGAAATAGCAGGGGGAGAGCTGGCTGGGGAAGCAAGATTGGTGTCAGTAGCCTGAAGGAAAAGAGCTGCAGGTATGGGACAGTGTAGGAGAGGCTGCAGTAGGGAAGGCCAAGAGCTCTGGCAAGGCTGAGAGGCCCAACAGGACCAAGGGCTTTGTGCCCTTGGCTCTGGAAGTTGCCTCTGCCACCAAGGCTTGTGAGAGAAACTTGGCTTTGAGGCTTTGAGGTTCTTCTATTGCAAGGGCAGTGCTCAGGGCTTGGCCTTTCTGCTTCACAGACCAAAGGCAAGTTTTTCTCCCTCTACTTTGCCTTTGTCTCCATGCAATCCTGGCCTCTAACAAGCTGTTCTAAGGAGTCCCTGGGGAGCCTTTGTCAGTAACAAGCCTCAGGGAGGCCAATCAGTGCTTCAAGGGACTTTGGAGTTTTCTTCTGACTTGGACTTGTTGAGAGGTTTCTTGGCAGTACCTTGGCAGTCTCCTGGCAGTACCTAAGGATGATGGAATCAGCCCCAAATACTCCATGGGGCTCATTAAATACTGCTGAACCTCTAATTATTGCCAAGGTTTCTGCAGCTAATTGGAGAGGATTTTATTGCACAAAGCATCTGATTTTTTTGTCTTTCCTTTTCAGCAGGAGTTGTCACTTTGCAAGCAAACCACACCAAAACCTGACAAGGTCCTACCCTGATCACTGCTCATCCTGACTCCCCACTGCCCCCAGCAGAGCCCTGAGCCACAGGTGAGGGACAGGATCTGCCTTGCCAGGGACTGGGGGTCAGGCCTTGGCCCTTGGGATCAATGCAACCCCTCCAGGTTTGCTAAGCAGCAGAGCCACCTTGAGCTGCTCGTCCTGACCTCTCAGCACTGCCTCAGGTCTCTGCTCTCAGCACAGCCTGGAGATGCTTCAGTGCCTCCAGTGATGCTTCCCTTGCATCCACTGTCTCCTTCTGCTCTAAGCAGCCCCTGGGGACCCTTTCCCAGTATGCTTCACTGGGACCCATTAAGAGTAGAAGAAACTTCAGAATTTGAATCTGACTTTGACTTCTGGAGAGGTTACATCAGCTTCTCAGTGGCACCAAAAGCCACCAGAGGAGTTATTAAAACACCTTGGGCTGGTCTTCTGCTGCCCTATAGGGCCAGGCTCCTGGGCTGGAAGGAGCTGCTGGCAAGCAGGCAGTGCTGCAGGAGACAGCCCTGGCCAGGAGCAGCTCCTCTGCAGAGCACAGCAGGACTGAGGACACTGCCAGAGGATCTCAGGGAGATGAGGAAGGCAGAGAGAGCTTCAAGGTGGCCAGGACTGGGAGGGTGACTGAGAGCTCACTGGAGGAGAAGTCACTGCAGTCCCTGACACAGTGAGGCTGTGGGTGCAGGACACTGCAGCTGTAGCTCCTGGAGGCATCTCCATCTCGGCAGCTGACGCTCAGCTGAAGGCTCCTGGAGTGTGCACACAGAAGGAGGACCAAAGCACTTCAGTTGCATCCTGTGAGCAGCAGTGAGCAGAGCTGGGGAAGTAGAAGGCTTCACCCCCAGCCCCTCTGCCTTTCTCTCTTCCCTTCACTGTCTCTGCAGCACTGCAGGCCTGCTCCCTGTTCCTCCACCTCTCCATGGGTGTGGTGGTTTTAGGCAATGCCTTTCAAATTTAGTTGCAGATTTTGAGCAGAAAAGTAGAAACAAAATGAATAGATCACTCTTGGGTGTGAAAAGGAAAAGGAAAGATTCTTCTAAACAAATTAACTGGATAAATATCTGGAATCAGAGGAGCTGTATCATAACAATTCTCTCTCTTCTTTTCTCATCTCAGCTGTTTTGCTTTGCTGGGGAGAGATCACCTGCTTTGGCTGCCCTTGGGTAAACCTAACCCACTGCTTTTTTTCTCTGTCCACTCCTCCTTTCTCTCTTGGAACAGGGGGGTAGGGGGTTGAGGCAGTGGAACAGCTTCCCTGGTCTCTGACCATGGGGTTTCATGTAATTTGGTAATTGTAAATACCTGTCTAATATTGTCACTCCTGGATGTTCTGTATCTGTTCATTGCATTCCATTGTAGAGTGCAGCTCTTGCTTGTCAATACAGCTTCATTTGCTTCTAACTGAGCTGCTCTGGCAAAGCTAATGCTGGGGGAAATTTCAACCTACCACAATGGGACTCTTGTTCCCTGGGACTGGGCTGTTGTTCACTTTCTGTTCTGACTCCAGAGGAATCTTCATGGCAATTCTGGGTCCCTGCTGCATTTGAAGCTGTGATGAACTCTGCCATGGGTTGGTAGTGATGGGACTGAGCTGATCCATTCCTCATGCAGCTCAGGGACAGGGGTTACAATGAGGCTGAGAGAAGTGTGCCCTAACTTGTCACTGCCTTTCCCTCCTTGCACAGGTCTCCATGGCCAGAGGCAGCAGATGGCCAACAGCAGCTCCAGCAGCCACTTCCTCCTCCTGCCATTCCCAGGCACAAGGCAGCTGCAGCTCCTGCACTTCTGCCTCTTCCTTGCCATCTACCTGGCTGCCCTGCTGGGCAATGGCCTCATCATCACCACCATAGCCTGGCACCACCACCTCCACACCCCCATGTACTTATTCCTCCTCAACCTCGCCCTCCTTGACCTGGGTGCCATCTCCACCACTGTGCCAAAATCCATGGCCAATTCCCTGAGGGACACCAGGGACATCTCCTACACAGGATGTGTTGCTCAGGTCTTTCTCTTTCTCTGTTTCATGTCAGCAGAGTATTTTCTCCTCACCACCATGTCCTACGATCGCTACGTTGCCATCTGCAGACCCCTGCACTATGAGACCCTCCTGGACAGCAGAGTTTGTCTCCACCTGGCAGCAGCTGTCTGGGGTTGTGGCTTTCTCTATGCTCTGCTGCACACAGCCAATACATTTTCCCTGCCCCTCTGCCAGGGCAATGCTGTGGAACAGTTCTTCTGTGAAATCCCCCAGATCCTCAAGCTCTCCTGCTCCACATCCTACCTCAGGGAGATTTGGCTTATTGTGGCCAGTGTCTGCTTAGTCTTTGTCTGTTTTTTGTTGATTGTGGTGTCCTATGTGCAGATCTTCAGGGCAGTGCTGAGGATCCCCTCTCAGCAGGGACGCCACAAAGCCTTTGCCACCTGCCTCCCTCACCTGGCTGTGGTCTCCCTGTTTCTCACCACTGGCATCTTTGCCAACCTGAAGCCCTCCTCCATCTCCTCCCCTTCCCTGGACCTGGTGGTGTCAGTTCTGTACTCAGTGGTGCCTCCAGCAGTGAACCCTCTCATCTACAGCCTGAGGAACCAAGAGCTGAAGGCTGCCCTTAGCCAACGGATCCCTGGATGCTTTCAGAAGCAATAAACTCTTTGTCTTCTCCTGCAGAGCAGTTCTGATGCCCCTCAGTGCAGGCCCAGCCTGGCTGCTCTAGTTCTGGCTGCTGCTGGTGAGGTTCCCCTTGTGAAAATGTTGTTCCCACACAAATGTCTTTCTTCAGACCATTTCTGCTTCAGTGTTGTCCTGCCTAGTGTGACCCAGAGGCTGCAGACATGAGGAGCTGTGCTCCCTGGGTGTGTTCAACACAATACAGGACCCTGCAGGGACTTGTTCTCAGTTCTTTCCTCCAAGGCTTCTGTGGAGCTGCAGGGCAGTGCCTGTGTGCGGAGGTGGAGGGGCAGAGTCCCAGCACAGCAGCAGTGCCAGGCAGCCCCACAGCTTGGGCTGTCCTCAGCTGCTCTTTCTGCCCTTCCACCCTCTCCTGCTGAGCCTCTGTGCTGGGGTAAGGCCTGAGTGCTCTGGCGGCTTGGGCACTGTGCTGCTGGGTGGCAGTGCTGGGACTGTAGTCAGAGAGATTCCAGCGCTGCCTGTGGGACAGAGCTGTGCTCCAGAGCACCACTGCTGTCAGAACAGGAGGTCTCCTCATGCCTTCATACCCCAACCCCCTCCCATTGCACACTGCACCTACTGAGAGTCCAAACTGGACACCCTGACCCCCTTCCAGTATAGACTCATTCCCAACATGGTTCCTTTATCCCCTCCCAGTACAGATGTGGCCTCATGCCAGTACAAACTGGATCCTACTGTCCTTTAGTGCTCTAGCATGGGTCCCATACCAGCACAGAATGTATCCCGACTCCCTGCCCAGTACTGAATGCATCCATCCCAGTACAAACTGCACACCCTTATGCCCTCCCAGGACAGTCTGGGCCCTGTCCCAGGCCAAACAGGATCCCTTTCATCCCTGCAGGTACCCATTAGGCCTTGTCCCAGTAAAAAGTGAATCACCTTATGCCCTTCCAGTGCGGCTTGGACCCTGTTCCAGTACAAGCTCTGTTCCCTGGGCACATTCCAGTACAGTCTGGTCTCCACATAGTACAATTTGGAACCATTTATCCCCTCCCAGTACAGACCTGGTCATATCCCAGTACAAACTGCATCACTTTGCCATCTCCCATACAGGTTCCTGTGTCAGTACAAAGTGCATCCCTTGGACCCCTTCCCTGTTCCTACTGCATCCCTCCACATGTTAACTGTGTACTCTGGTTCCAATCCAGTACAGATTGGGCCCACTCCCAGTACAAACTGCATCTCCTGATCCCCTCCCAGTACAGACAGGGTCTCATCCCACAGCAAGGTTGAAGCCCTGGCCCCCTCCAAGTACCAAGTGCTTTGCTCCCAATGCAAACCAGAGATCAGGACTCCTTCCCAGTACAGACTGTGCCTGCTCCCAAGAAAAACTGCAACACCTGAACCCTTCCCAGGACCAGACTGGGACCAATCCCAGCACAAACTGTATCTATTTACTCCCTCCCAGGCAGACTGGGCCCATCCCAGTACAACCTGAGTCCACTGACACATCCCGTACAGTCTGGTCCATTCCTCTATACCCTGGTTCCTTTAAACCCTTCCCACCACAGGCTGGCCTTGTCACAGTCACAACTCCATACCCTAATCATCCCTAGTCCAGTCTGGCCATCTCCCATTTCTAACTGGGTCCCATTAACATCTCCAAGTGCAGCCCAGGCCTTGTCCCAGGAAAACTGATTCCACTCATCCCATCCTGTGCTGTTTCATATTTTCATCAATGCTATAGGCAGAGGGATGGAGACACCATCAGCATGTGCAGATGGCACCAAGCTGAGTGGTGCTGTTGAGCTACCAGAGGACAGGATTGCATCCAGAGGTCCCTGGACAAGCTGGAGGTGGTGCCCGGTGACCCTCATGAGGTTCAACAAGAGCAGAGCAGGGTCCTGCAGCTGGGCTGGAACAATCTTCACTATCAATACAGGCTGGGGGAGGAGGGCATTGAAGCAGGTCCTGAGAGAAGGCTTGAGGGTGCTGGTGGATGAGAAGCTGTCCAGGAGCAGGCAGTGTGAGCTTGCAGCACAGAAGGCCATGGCCAGCCTGGGCTGCATCCAAAGCAGCATGTCCAGAGAGGAGAGAGAGGATCCTGCTACTTCACTCTCCTCTGGTGAGACCTCCCCTGGAGTACTGCATCCAGCTCTGAAGTCTCAACACAGAGGACATGGAGCTGTTTGGAGAGTTTCCAGGGATGGCCACAAAATGATCAGGGGTTCAGGTGCTCTGTGTGGTGGTTAACACCATTTTTTGGGAACAAAAGAACAAAGCAGGGTGGAGGGCTTGCAGGTACTTTTCACGCCCTGCAGGGCATTTTCACCTGGGAAGCTGAGTCTGTTCCACTCCCCCCCTCCCTGCCCAGCTAGGGTATAAAAGCATGCCCTCATAGCTGTTTGCCCCCGGATTTTTCTGGCGTCTGCCTCTGCTGGACGAGAGCTACTGCAGCTACCCTCCTGTTTCTCTGCCACGTGGTCGGAACCCTGCTGCCGTCCACGCTCCCTCAGAGAAAGGCTGTTTTTGTATTATTCTCTTGGTTTTGGCCCCCTCCCATCCATCCTTGTTCCTTGCCTTTGTGAACCTTTTTTCCTGTTATTGTTATATATATATATATATATATATATTATATATATATATATAATTGCTTAAAGACAACTCTTTGCCTCTCTCTCTACTTCCAAGCCGACTCCAAATATTGTCTGGTGGATTTGCTCTTTCCTTTTCTCCCCTCTCTGTTGGAGGGAAGAGGGGGGGAGTGGGAGAGATTCTTCTCAGCCTGCCCCCCCCACCTGAGCTCTTAACTTCCAGTTAAGGCTCAAACCACCACAGATGGGTACAAGCTTTTTAGGAAGGATAGGCAGGGAAGGAGAGGAGGGGTGTTGCCTCTATGTCAAGAACCAGCTGGAATCAGCAGAACTCCACCGGGGAGATGATGAGATGGTTGAGTGTATATGGGTTAGAATTAGAGGCAAACAGGGAAGGAGATTTACAGTGGGTCTCTCTGACCAGCAGCACCCAGCAGATGAGGCCCTCCACAGGCAAATATAAGTGGCTTCCAGGTCACAAGCCCTGGTCCTCATGGGGGATTTCAACCACCCTGACATCTGCTGGAGGGACAACACAGCAAGGCACCAGCAATCCAGAAGTTCCTGGACTGCATAGAAACAACTTCCTCCTCCAAATGGTAAGAGGAACCAACAAGAAAAGGTGCTCTGCTGGACCTTGTTCTCACCAACAGGGAGGCTGGTAACCAATTGAGGCTCAGAGACTGCCTTGGCTGCAGTGACCATGAAGCAGTGGATTTAATCTCCTCAGGGCTATCAGAGGACCTATTCTAAGCTTATGACCCTAGACTTTAGGCGTGCAGACTTCGATCGCTTCAGGAATCTGCTAGCCACAGTGTCATGGACGAAGCCCTGGAGGGAAGAGGGACCCAGGACAGCTGGTCGTGTCAAGGACCACCTCCTCTGTGTCCAGGAGCTTGTATATACACCAACAAGGAGTAAAACAGGGAAGAACCTAGGAGGCCTGCCTTGATGACAAGGAGCTCCTGGACACACTATTACTTAAAATAAACTCTACAGAAGTGGAGGGAAGGACAGATAGAACAGGGTGGATATAAGGAGCTGCCCGAGCAGCAAGAGGCCTGGTTAGGAAAAGCCAAAGCAGATTTCAATTCAATCTAGCCAGGGAGGTTAAAGGGAGCACTAAGATTTCTACAGGTATATTAATGCATGAAGAAGAGAGGGAAGGTGTGGGCCCCCTCAGAAAGGAAGTGGTGAATTGGTCACAAGTGATGTGGAAAGGCTGAGGTACTCAATAACTTCTTTACCTCAGTCTTCACTGCAAGGGCCTCCACCACACTCCTGGAGTCATGGCAGATGATGCCAGGGATGGAGGAAGAACTGCCCTTCATAAGTGAAGCTCAGGTTCGTGATCACCTGAAAACCTGAAAGTGTTCAAGTCCATGGGACCCGATGGGATACACCACGGGTGCTGAGAGAACTGGCAGATGAGTTGCTAAGCCCTTCTCTATTATATTCCATATATTCCTGTATGTGTCCCAGATTATTTGAAATGGGCTAGGAATCCAGCTAGTACTGGAACTGAGTCCAGTCTGTCCTGGGAGGGGCCCAGGGGATTGAGTTTATCATCAGCCAGGCCCAGTATGACTGAGAGGGGTAAGGAGGATGCTGCAATCTAATCAATCCTTAGGCACCACTGAGCACAAACAGCAGCATCTCTGGGTGTCTCAGCACTGGGCACACTGATGGTGTTGTGAGCAGTGGCATGAGGTGCTGGGTAGGTTTCCAGCCAGCCTATACTTGCCTCCACCATAGTCAGTATGTACTGCTTGCTGCTGTGAGACCGAGGAAGGGTGATGGAGTCGATCTGCCAGGCCTCTCAGTACTTCTATTTCGATCATCTCCCCCCATACCACAGAGGCCTCATGCGCTTGGCCTGCTTGATGGCAGCAGAGATGTCACACTCATGGATGACCTGTGAGATGGCCTCCAGAGAGATCTCCACGGATCTGTCCCCAGCCCACAGGGATGTGGCATCTCTCCCTTGGTGGCCAGAAGTATCCTGGGCTCAGCAAGCTAAGAACAGCTCACCCTTGTGTTCCCAGGCCAAGGCTATTTGGGAGCTTTTAGCAGCCAGATCTGCTTGGTGGTTGTGCTTGTGCTCCTCTGTGTGCATGGATGTGCTGTACCTTTGTTGGCAGCCTGTCCAGGTGGGCAGCGATGTCCTCATATTCCCTTAAATCATTGGCAAACTCACAGACAGTTTTAGGACTTCCATCCTGTCCAGTCAGGAGTATCCCTCCTAATGTGGGAGCATATTTCTGAGGAGCACCCTGGGTGAGTTTCTTTACCAAGGGCCGTCTCATGGGCACCTCTGGGTCTGAGGGGAGCTGGCCATCCCCATCAATTATTTCCAGCACAGCCATCTGTCTCAGGTAGCGAATGCCCTGTTCCATAGTTGTCCATCTAACTGGGGCCCAGGGCAGGTCATCCCTTGAGCGGTACCGGCTCTTGATGGCATTGAGGATCCGGCCCAGAGAGTGGGTGTTCCATCGAGCTTGGCTAACTCTTGTCCCAGACCAGCACACGATCGGGAGCCTAAAAGCTTTGCCTCCCTCTATCCAGGTCCACTGTGTCCACCCCCTCATCCCAGCATCTCAGGGCCCAGCTCATTATTGGCTTCACCCTTTTCTTGCGTAATCCAGACGAGTTTGCCTTAATTCCTCTCTGGGTAATGATGTGACAGTTATTTCCTGGTCTGACTCATCTTCATCCACCGCTGGGTTCTGTGAGGTGCTGGGGCCTGCTGAGCTTCCTTCCTCTCCATCTGTGCTTGGCAATGATTTTTGACTCCTTTTCCTGCATGTGGTGACTGGTGCCAGAGAGACTGCATTGGCAGGAGCATCAGGGTTAACTGTGGAGCTGCTGGTGGTGGGGCAGACCCTTGTGCCTGGGCCCAGCTGAGATCTGGCACACTCATTACAACCTGACCCCTCCCTCTTTGTGTTTACAGAGTGCTCACAATGCCACAGCGACACGCCCCCAGTCGTTAAAGAGTGCAAAGGAGTGTGTTACCCCCTCCAAAACAGCTCTTAATGGGTTAGCTCCTCCCCCCCCCCACGGTCACAGCAAATGCCCCTATAAGGATTACATTCAAGCATATGGAGCATATTGCATTATACAGCAATTTTTCCATCACAGGCACTTTTATCTACACCATTGTTTCACAGCCTTCTGCAGGAAATTTCCTGTGTTAGAAAAGTTACCACTGACAGTGAAACTCAATGAATTCAGGAGATACATGCCCAGCTTCATTGGTAAAGTTTTCATCCATTTGATCGCATCTCTATCATTAACCACACACACATGGTAATTTTAAATTTGTAGATGTGGGTCCAAAGATCCAGCCAAACACCCACGCAAGGCTTAGACCACCAGGCTCTTAAAATCGCCATCTCTACTTCCAGTCCCTTTTTTCAGACAAAGTTTTGCTTTCCCAAGACAAAGATTAATTTCCGCCCACGTTGGAGGCGCCAAAAATTGTGGTGGTTTGAGCCTTAACTGGAAGTTAAGAGCTCAGGGGGGGCAAGGCTGAGAATCTCTCCCCCACTCCCCCCCCCCTTCCCTCCCAACAGAGAGGGGAGAAAAGGAAAGCAATCCACCAAACAATAATTGGAGTCGGCTTGGAAGTAAGAGGCAAAGAGTTGTCTTTAAGCATATATATATATAACAATAACAGAAAGAGGTTCACAAGGCAAGGAACAAGGATGGATGTGAGGGGGACAAAAAACAAGAGAATAATACAAAACCAAGCCTTTCTCTGAGGAAGCGTGGAGGCAGCAGGTCCGACCACGTGGCAGAGGAGCAGGAGGTAGCTGCAGTAGCTCCATATCCAGCAGAGGCAGAAGCCAGAAAGCCGGGCAACAGCTACGAGGTCCTGCTTTTTATACCCTAGCTGGCAGGAATGGGGGAGTGGAACGACTCAGCTTCCCAGGTGAAAAATCCCCCGTGCGGGCGTGAAAAGTACCTGCAAGCCCTCCACCCTGCTTTGTTCTTTTGTTCCCAGAAAAGGGTGTTAACCCACCACACACACACAGGGTTGTGCCTCTTGTCAGTCAGCTGCTTCAGGCTGAGGCAGATTGTGACGGGTTGAAAAGTTCCCCCCACACACACACAGAAAGAAACCACAGCTAGCTCAGTCGGACACACTATTACTTAAAAAGAAACTCTACAGGCAGTAGAGGGAAGGACAGATAGAACAGGGGGATAAGGAGCTGCCCGAGCAGCAAGAGGCCGGTTAGGAAAGCCAAAGCAGAGTTGGAATTGAATCTAGCCAGGGGGTTAAGGGAGCACTAAGAACTTCTACAGGTATATTATGGCATAAGAAGAGTAGGAAAGGTGTAGGCCCCCTCAGAGAGAGGAACGGTGAATTGGTCACAAGTGATGTGGAAAAGGCTGAGCTACTCAATAACTTCTTTACCTCAGTCTTCACTGCAAGGGCCTTCCGCCACACTCCTGGAGTCATGGCAGACGATGCCAGGGACGGGGAGGAAGAACTGCCCATCATAAGTGAAGCTCATGTTGGTGATCACCTGAAGAACCTGAAAGTGTTCAAGTCCATGGGACCCGACAGGATACACCCACGGGTGCTGAGAGAACTGGCAGATGAGGTTGCTAAGCCCCTCTCTATCTATCCAAAAGTCATGGCAGACTGGGAAGTCCCCACAGATTGGAAAAGGGCAAACATTGCTCCCATTTTCAAAAGGGTAAAAAGGAGGAGCAGGGAACTCCAGGCCAGTCAGTCTCACCTCTGTGCCCGGAAGATCATGGAGCAGATCCTCCTGAAGGCACTACTGACTCAGAAGAGTAGTGAAGAGATGATTTGGAGCAGTCAGCATGGCTTTGCCAGCAAATCCTGCCTGACAAACCTGGTGTCCTTCTATGAACAAGTGACAGCATTGATGGATGAGGGTGAGCAACTGATGTCGTTTACCTGGACCTGAGCAAAGACTTTGACGCTGTCCACACCACATCCTGGTCTCCAAGCTGGTGATACATGGGTTTGATGGATGGACCACTAGATGGATCAGAATGGCTTGATGGCCGCACCCAGAGTGCTGGTCAATGGTTCCATTCCCAGTGGAGGCCAGGGACAAGCGAGTCCCTCAGGGATCAGTCCTGGGACAGCTTGTTCAACTCTTTGTGGGTGACATGGACAGTGGCATTGAGTGACCCTCAGCAAGTTTGCTGATGACACCAAGCTGTGTGGTGCAGCAGACACGCTGGAGGGAAGGATGCCATCCAGAGGGACCTTGACAGGCTGGAGATGTGGGCACAGGCCAGCCTCACTGAGCTTCAACAAGACCAAGTGCAGGGTCCTGCATCTGGGTCGAGGCAATCCCAGGCACAAATACAGGTTGGGCAGTGACTGGCTGGGAGCAGCCCAGAGGAGAGATACTTGGGGGTGCTGGTGGATGAGAGCTCAACAGGAGCTCTCAATGTGCACTTGCGGCCCGGAAAGCCAATCAGATCCTGGGCTGCATCAGGA
>JAAWVA010000030.1:34266106-34348310 GCA_015227895.2 Colaptes auratus
AATTATAAATACTAAACCACTTATGGATGTATTTCACAGTTGTTCACTAGATAATCTATATAAAATAGTGATCATCGTTTATTAATAATTTAATAATTTAATTAAAATTATTATTCATATTTCATACTTAATTTAATAACCTCTTCATCACAGACAGAAAAAAACCTCACAGTCCCTTTCCAGCTGTGTTCCTGCTGTTGGCCAATCTCCTCTCCAGGCAGAAGTGACCTCACAGTCCCTTCACACTCATTGGCTTCCTACTGAATAATGAGCTCCTGAGACACAACTGACCACCTGATCCCACACTCAACCATCCCCCTCTCTGTGGCCAGAGCCTGAGCAGATCAAAGTTCATCCCAATCCATGTGGCAGATTCCTACCAAGGTCTGAGTGGAGAAACCTTCCTCAGAGGCTCTGCTGGATCTGTCCTGGTGATCTGTGGAGAGGTCCGTGGATTTTATAGCGGTGCAAAGGATGCTATGGTAGGAGATAGTGCATGTACACTAATGCACCGAGCATGGGTAACAACAAGAGGAGCTAGAAGCCTGCTGCAGCAGAAAGTTATGATGTAGTTGCCATCACAGAGACGTGGTGGGACAACTCATATGATGGAGCGCTGCAATTGACGGCTACAGGCTCTTCAGAGAGACAGGCAAGGAAGAAGGGGTGGAGGGGTGCCTAGTATATCAGGGAGGCACTAGATGCCGTTGAGATGGAGATCAGGGATGATCGTGTTGAGTGCTGTGTGTGAGAATTAGAGGGAAGTTCGGGAGGGCAGACATCCTGGTTGGAGTCTGTTATAGACCACCCAACTAGGAGGAAGATGTCGATGAAGCATTCTATAGGCAGCTTAAGCTGTCTCAAGATCACCTGACCTCGTTCTCATGGGTGACTTCAACCTGCCTGATATCTGCTTGGATCTCAACACAGCAGAGAGGAGGCAGTCTAGGAGGTCCTGAGTGCATGGAGGACAGCTTCTTATCCCAGGTGCTGCCGAGCCTACCAGGGGTAAGGCTCTGCTTACTTCTCTTCACCACAGGGAAGGGCTGGTGGGGGATGTGGTGGCGGAGGGTGTTTAGGCACCAGTGACCACGAGATAATTGAGTTTTCGGTATTCAGCCAAGCCAAGAGGGGTAGCAAGAAGACCTCCACTCTGGACTTCCGAAGGCAGACTTCAGGTTACTCAAGGAATTAACTCAGAAGGTTCCTTGGATACAGCCCTTAAAAATAAAGGGGTCCAGGAGACCTGGACCTGCTTCAAGGAAGAGCTCTTGAAGGCCAGGAACAGGCTGTGCCAGTGTGCCGGAAGAGGAGCCCCGGGGCAGACGGCCAGCCTGGATGGGCAATGAACTTAAGAACTAAGGGAAAAAAAGAGGGTGTACCATCTCTGGAAGAAAGGGAGGCAACCTATGGAATGTTTAGGGATTTGCTAGGACATGCAGAAGAAAATAGGGAGGCAAAAGCCCATTTAGAACTTAGACTGGCCTCTGCTGTGAAGGACAACAAAAGTCCTTCTATAAATCCATCAATAGCAGAGGAAGGGCAAGGACAACCTCCACTCCTTGGTGGGCATGGAGGGGAACGTTGTAACAAAGGATGAGGAAAAGGCAGAGGTACTTAACACCTTCTTTGCCTCAATCTATCCTAGCATGGCAGAACATCTTCCAGACAGCTGGCCTGCAGAGCTGGCAGGAGGAGCCAGGGAGCTGCATGTTTTCCCACTGCTCCATGGACAGTTAGAGATCTTCTGAGCCGCTTGGACCCCCCACAAGGCATGGGACCGGATGGGATCCATCCTAGGGTGCTGGAGAGCTGGCAGATGAGCTGGCCAAGCTGCTCTCCATCATTTTTCAGCAGTCCTGGCTCACTGGAGAGGTCCCAGAAGACTGGAAGCTGCCAACGTGGTGCCCATCCACAAGAAGGCCGTTGGATAGCCAGGGAATTATAGGCCTGTCAGCCTGACCTCAGTGCCAGGCAAGATTATGGAACAGCTCATCTTGAGTGCGATCACACAGCACTTACAGGATGGCCAAGGGATCAGGCCTAGCCAGCATGGATTTAGGAAGGGCAGGTCCTGCCTGACCAATCTGATCTCCTTCTATGATCAGGTGCCCGCCTGGTTGATGTGGGGAGGCCTGTGGTTGTGGTCTACCTGGACCTCAGCAAGGCCTTTGACACCGTCCCCCACAGCAAACTCCTGGCCAAGCTGGCAGCCCATGGCTTGGATGGGAGCACACTGCGTTGGGTTAGGAACTGGCTGGAGGGCCGAGCCCAGAGAGTGGTGGTGAATGGCGCCCCAGCCAGCTGGCAGCCTGTCACTAGTGGTGTGCCCCAGGGATCAGTGCTGGGCCCCATGCTCTTCAACATCTTTATTGATGATCTGGATGAGGGCATTGAGTCCATCATCAGTAAATTTGTGGACGACACCAAGCTGGGGGCAGGAGTTGATCTGCTGGAGGGCAGAGAGGCTTTGCAGAGGGACCTCGCAGGCTGGACAGATGGGCAGAGTCCAAGGCATGAGATTGAACACATCCAAGTGCCAGTTCTGCACATTGGCCACAGAAACCCCATGCAGTGCTACAGGCTGGGTCAGAATGGCTGGAGAGCGGCCAGGCAGAGAGGGACCTGGGGTGCTGGTTGATGGGAGGCTGAACATGAGCCTGCAGTGTGCCCAGGCAGCCAAGAAGGCCAATGGCATCCTAGCCTGCATCAGAAACAGTGTGGCCAGCAGGAGCAGGGAGGTCATTCTGCCCCTGTCCACTGCACTGGTTAGGCCACACCTGAGTCCTGTGTCCAGTTCTGGGCCCCTCATTTAGGAAAGATGTTGTCTTGCTGGAGCGTGTCCAGAGAAGGGCAAAAGTTGGTGAGGGGTTTGGAAGACAAGCCCTATGAGGAGAGGCTGAGGGAGCTGGGGTTGCTTAGCCTGGAGAAGAGGAGACTGAGGGATGACCTTATTGCTCTCTACAACTACCTGAAAGGAGGCTGCGGACAGGTGGAGGTTGGTCTCTTCTCCCAGGCAGACAGCACCAGAACAAGAGGACACAGTCTGAAGCTGCGCCAGGGGAGGTTTAGGCTGGATGTTAGGAAGAAGTTCTATACAGAGAGAGTGATTGCCCATTGGAATGGACTGCCTGGGGAATGGACTGCCTGGTGGAGTCACCATCATTGGAGGTGTTCAGGAGGAGACTGATGGAGGCTTGATGGTTGTTGGTTGGTTGCTTAGGTGGTGTTGGATGATAGGTGGTTACGATGATCTTGAAGGTCTCGTCCAACCTGGTTTATTGTATGTCGGAGAGCGGCGAGGGAAGACAGCAGCAATCAATGTGATTGATAAGCACGCTTCAACTTTATTGCCCAGATACACAGCTTATATAGCATCTCAGCTAAATATGCACAAGCGTCACTATTCTATTGGTCTCTGACTGAAGGCAACATTAGAATATCCAGCCCACCTGCAATTAGGTCTGTGTACAATATCAAAGGCTCTGTGTACATTCCAAGAAAACTCCCTTTTCACTGGCTCTTCTTTTCCCATCCAATTATCTTACCTAGCTGTCCCTTTCCCATCCAGTTATCTTACAAACACACAGCTGCAAGAACAGCTACGAGGCCATAGTGACCTTGCTGCTTCTGCAAGGCAGCTAACTACGAGCAGTAAACAACAAGATGGAGTAAGGCCTACACATTCTGCTCAAGTAGCTGTTCCACAGAGTCATGTCCCTTAGATTTAAGCCATTCTACAATTCCCCCCTTTTTCTTTTGTACAAGAAAAGCTCAAGATGTTACCTCATTTACACTTCTCATAATACATCCATATGCAATATGCAAAACAAGCAATATCAACAGAACAATACCCAACCAGCGTAAACCTTCCTTAAGCAGACCTAATAACAAGGAGACATATTTCCAAACCAAGATTGAAACCATGATCTAAAGGATTTACATTTTTAACAATTGATTGAGTATGATTTCCAACCAAGCAATCCTTTTATGAATTGATTGACTACCATCAGACAAATTAAAACAACACATGCCTTCAAAATCCTCACAGCCAGGACCATTAACTAAAAGCAAAAAATCAACAGCAGCTCTATTCAGTAAATATGCATGCCTTAAACTATTTTGATCTAAAAGCAACTGATCTAAAATTACAATAGTAACATTAGCCTGTTTAGCTGACCAACAAGATAACTTGCTGTGTTTGTAGCTACCAGTGTCCTGCTTTAGTTACATGCTGCAGGCACAGCGCTGTTTTGCTACACTGATAGCAACTTTTGCACTTATGCTGAGCATGGCCTACCACCATGTCAGGCTCTAAGCCTACACTGCCAGATTGCTCACACTGCTCGTCACCGGCATTGCCACAAATTCCCTTTTTGTTTTTGGGAGCAATCTGCTCATGGGAGTTGTTCTCATCCCATACAAGATACTCTTTGCATACACAGAAGCAAGCGAGTTAAGCTAAGCTGTACAGCAAAAGCAAAAGTTTTATAACACAGCATGTCTAACAGACTGATGAAACCCATACAAGGCACAATGCTTAAGTTCAGCTAGTTAGAATGTTCTAACAGAGTTGGCATAAAATGTGGTCAAAGATAGCAAACATTGTAAAGAAGAACTCAGGTCGTAATGGTTCTGATCTCACATTTCACTCTTCTTATGACAGAGAAGACTGATTATGCCTGAACACAGTACACACAGAGATTAAGACACAAATGCAATCTTAGCACTGTCTTTACAATCTGCTTTAGGGGTATGTGCATCTTTATTTCTCTAGGATGGTCAAAAATCATGAATTGTTTAATGGTAGCAAGATTTCTTCATCTGTAAAGGTAGATCTGGCCAGGCTCTAGCTTCACAGACAGAAAACTTGCAGGCAAACAGCAAGAGCAAAATGGCTTCATTGCTTTACCCAATAGAAAATACACATAATAACGTGTTTTTGCTCATCCTAGTAATACTGATCTCTTAATGTTCACACAACAGTTAAGCAGTCATGACACTCAGTTATAATTAGATACTTTCTGTTGACATCTTGGATATTGTGAAGGCGTTGAAGTCAGCGCTAGGCAGCCCTGCTGACCATCACCTTCATGACAGCCGTGCCACGTTCGTGCTGCCTTGTGGTGAGAGGGTTGCAGCACTTTGCAAAGTTTATGTTTCTAGGTGTTGACATGAACTAACTATTTCTTGTTGGTACCATTAAAAAACTTCTTTGCTATGGGGTGTTCTCTCTTTCCCCCTTTTCTTTCCTTTTTTTTTTTTTTCTCTTTTTTTTTCTTTTTGGCATGCATGTGTTTGTTGTAGTCTCCAACCTAAAATGAAAATGCATGTTGCGTTATAATGAATTTTGATTTTCCCTCTAAGTGTGTAATATTATAACAAACTGGTGAGATAACATTTAAGTCCATATGAACATTTTCTCTAATCACACAACAATCAACCAACCATAATATTCAGTCCAAATTCACAGGGTGCTGTGGTACATTCTTCTGATCGATGCTTTTGATCCCAGATTATCATAACAGTTATTGTGATCGATGTTCAACTTCATGGGAAATGCTGTTTCCTCATAGTCTTGATTGTTCTACACATTAGCTAAGGAATACTTTAAAAATTAATAGCTATTTACTACAAACCTTAACTATATTACTATTTACTACAAACCTTAACTATATTACATGGAGCTCCTTTAAAATGCCTAGGCACACAACTAAGAAGGTTCAAACCATAAGAAATCTTACAATGTGAACTCATTACTAATTCCTTATACCTTGCTACAATTACTATGTACTAAGTACCTGTAAATACCAAATGCTTACTATTCATTATGCTTACTAGGAAAACTTAACAAAACTCTAAATAACCAAACTCTAAAAGACATTACAATCAGAAACGATGAAATTAGCACTGTTGCTTTAAATCAGAACAGAGCTTTGGTAGACTAGAGTCGTACCAGAAAAGAGACGAGGCGGGGCAAGGTGTGCAGTAGTTGCAATTGTTTCTGCGGTAAGGGTCCTAACAACTTGCAGCCTATCATGCCTGAGCGACCACTGCTCCACCCATACTGGATTAGCTGTTTTCCATTTTAATTTGAGGGTTGGTTGCTGACCAGTAGACGCCACAGAAAAGGATCAGTAACGAGTTTTGCTCCTAGCTAGCTTAAGGCATCTCAGCCCAATAGAGCAACTGGAAGGGTTAACACGTACGGACTTGCAGTGATTGATTTGCCATCGTAATAGCTAACTTGCACTGGCTCTTTGCTGACCCAGGTTGTCTGGATACCTTTTAAACATGACTCCTTGCTATGAGCAAAAATTTGCCATGAGCAATGCTAGAGACCATTCCATGTATGACAAGATATATAGAATCAGCTCCAGCATCATCATTGACTGTATAGGTCACAAGGATGTCTGATAGTCACAATCTGTTCTAGTTTTCCCTTAGCCTTCTTATCCTCAAATCCTGTTAAAAGTTTTAGGCACTCAGGACTCAGATGGTAGTAGCTGAACAATTTCTGTCCCAACAAGAGTGCTAACAGGAGGGGTAATGCTATAGAACATAACTTTCTTAACCCAATCATAATCAGAATCTATTAAACCAGGAATTATAAGGATGCCCTGTCTAGAGGTAGACGATCTGCCAATTAACAGAGCACAGGGTTGGTGACCCAGAGGACCGTGTTGATGGGACTCGACAACAACATTTGTAGACTCAAGAATGACCTATTGGTAAAATGCTGAGAACCTGTTTAGCTTTTTCGTTAGCATTGTCAAATGCCAGAATAATACCACAGGAGATGCATGTACAGGAAAATCTACAGATTCTCTTCTATTACTGCATTTCTCACAATACCTTTCCAGCGGCGCAGCAGGACAGTTCCCCGTCCCTCCCACCTCCCGATCCCTTACACTATCGTCCCTTCGGAATTCGATTGTAGCCTCCGTCGTAGTGATGTTTTCTGCTGACAATGTCTGGGGCGTAGGAGGCGGGGGGATGGTGAGGTGACCGCTGGTGCTGGCCGCTGCCGGGCCGCCGCCGTGCCGCCGCCATGGGGACGGCCGCTGGGGCCGCTGCCGTGGCTGCTGCCGTGGAGGCCACCGTGAAGGCCGCTACAGTCCGCGCTGCCGGTGTCGGTGGTGCGTCGGTCGGTGCCGCCTCGGTCGGAGCCGTCGGTGCCCGTGGGGGCCGTCGGGGCTCGCGGAAGGGGTGCGGTCGTAAGAATGCCGTAACCGCGAGCCTCCAAGCGCTCCATTTTTCTAAGAGGGACTGTGAAACAAAGTTGGCACTGTTTGATTTCTCAGCGTCGGTGTTGTCTCTTCCGAATCCGAGCTGTCGTTGGCGATATTAGGAGATGTTGATGAATGGGATCAAACACGCTGAACCACAAGTTTCGCTGCCTTTTTATCGCTTCCTCCCTGCTGGGGTGGTGGCTGGTGTTTAGCACCTCATCCCACAGCTGGGCTCCAGTTGTCCCGTGCTTCGGTAGTAAAGCTTCGGTTGCTCTGGGGATAAAATCATGATTCCGGGCCCATGCTAATAGCCCTTTCAAAATCCCAGTAATCTCAGTAATACCTCTCACGGAGAGGATAGTTAGTCCGTTCAAAATGCCAGAATTGTCAGGAATACCTCTCTCGGAGAGGACAGTTTGGAGGGCGTTTAGCACAGCTCTTCTGTTTCGCGGAGTACTTCGCTGTGCCTCTCCCCGGCCGCTTTTGCAGCTTTACGGCACTTTTGTCACCATCTATGATCAAGTCCCACAGTTTGTTTCCATATTCTCTCCAACACATCAACACTAAACACATCTTCTGACGACTTGAAAAAACATTCTCCCTACCAAACTGCAATAAACATTCAGGATGCTTCTTTAAATCCACATCCTCTACACTGCGTTTCTCAAGGAAACTTAAAATAAGTTAAGGGCTACTTCGCTTTCCATCCCTTAGTGCAGCCTTCAAAACCCGTGGAAGTCGAGTAGCAGCCCTTACCCGGACGCGAGCTTATTCCAATCAGGAAACCCAGCTCAGGCACGGTACGAACTCCCTACGCCAGCGTTGAGTCGCACTTTTGCCCCTCGATTCGCTGCTAATCGATGCTTTTCGGGCTCGCCACCACCCCGACAGCAAGAAGGTCTCCGCAGGCCTCCTATCCCGCGTCGGGGGTTCTCTCCCTTACCCCACTGGATCGTCCCTGTTCGGGCGCCAGATGTCGGAGAGCGGCGAGGGAAGACAGCAGCAATCAATGTGATTGATAAGCACGCTTCAACTTTATTGCCCGGATACACAGCTTATATAGCATCTCAGCTAAATATGCACAAGCGTCACTATTCTATTGGTCTCTGACTGAAGGCAACATTAGAATATCCAGCCCACCTGCAATTATGTCTGTGTACAATATCAAAGGCTCTGTGTACATTCCAAGAAAACTCCCTTCTCACTAGCTCTTCCTTTCCCATCCAATTATCTTACCTAGCTGTTCCTTTCCCATCCAGTTATCTTACAAACACACAGCTGCGAGAACAGCTACGAGGCCATAGTGACCTTGCTGCTTCAGCAAGGCAGCTAACTGTGAGCAGTAAACAACAAGATGGAGTAAGGCCTACATATTCTGCTTAAGCAGCTGTTCCACAGAGACATGTCCCTTAGATTTAAGCCATTCTACAACACATTTACTAAAAGAACTCCCCTTTTGCTCTGGGCATTCTGCTCAATCTGCTCACACCTAATGCAACTCCTGCTTAACCTGGTGGCTAAACTGAAGGATGAGGTTGCTAGGCTTAGAGCTGTAAGGGAATGTAGAAGGGGGATGAACTTGAGTAAGCAGGCTCTGCAGGCTTCCCCAGCAGAGGCTGGGTATCCAAAAAGCAGAGGGGGAATGGACACAGGTTCCTCTCAAAGGACACAAAGTAAAACCTCCTTGCCTCCCTTCACCTTCCCCACTGCCCTTGGGAAAAGAGTATGGGGCTCTGGAGGTCAAGGGTGAGGTGATTTTGATGCCAGAGGAGACATCATCTGGGGCTTTCCCTGGGGCTAAAACAGGCTAAGGCAAAACAGCCTAAGGTTAAACAGCCTTCCCCCGGCCTCAGGACTTTCTCCCTTAAAAAAAAGAGGAGGGTAATTGTTAGTGGTGATTCCCTCCTGAGGGGAACAGAGGGTCCCATATGTCAGCCAGAGCCTTCTCACAGGGAAGTTTGCTGCCTCCCAGGAGCTAAGGTTAGAGATGTTACCAGAAGGCTGCCTAGTCTGGTGCAGCCCTCTGACCACTATCCCTTAATAGTTACACAGTTAGGGAATGATGATGTTGCAACCAGAACTCCCAGGGCTATCAAGAATGACTTGAGGGCCCTGGGGGATCTGGTGGAGGGGTCAGGTGCACAAATAATTTTTACATCAATACCGTTAGATGCAGGAGGGAATACGATAAGGAACAGGTCGGCAGCTGCAGTCAACAAGTGGCTTAGAGGCTGGTGTAGTTGAAAGAATTTGGGTTTTCAATCTTGAAAAACTTCTACTGCACCAGGTCAGCTGGCAACAGATGGAGTACATCTGTCCCAGAGGAGGGGAAAGGTCACAGTACACGAGAATGGCCTGTCCCCCAAAGGGAAAAAGATTCTGGGAAGAGAATTGGCAGGTCTCATTGACAGGGCTTTAAACTAGCTTCGAAGGGGGAAGGAGCTGGAACCAGTGACCCCAGACAGGAGTCTGAGGGTGGTAAGCTGGAGTCAGGGGCAAAACCAGCAGCCCAGCTGAAGTGCATGTACACTAATGCACGAAGCATGGGCAACAAACAAGAGGAGCTGGAAGCCTTGTTGCAGCAGGAAAGTTATGATGTAGTTGCCATCACAGAGACGTGGTGGGATGACTCACATGACTGGAGCGCTGCAATTGACGGCTACAGGCTGTTCAGGAGAGACAGGCAAGGAAGAAGGGGTAGAGGGGTGGCCCTGTACATCAGGGAGGCACTAGATGCCGTTGAGATGGAGATCAGGGATGATCGGGTTGAGGCTTGTGGGGGAGAATTAGAGGGAAGATCGGGAGGGCAGACATCCTGGTTGGAGTCTGTTATAGACCACCCAACCAGGAGGAAGATGTCGATGAAGCATTCTATAGGCAGCTTAAGGCTGTCTCAAGGTCACCTGACCTCATTCTCATGGGCAACTTCAACCTGCCTGATATCTGCTGGGATCTCAACACAGCAGAGAGGAGGCAGTCTAGGAGGTTCTGGAGTGCATGGAGGACAGCTTCTTATCCCAGGTGCTGTGTGAACCTACCAGGGGTAAGGCTCTGCTTGACCTCCTCTTCACCAAGAGGGAAGGGCTGGTGGGGGATGTGGTGGTCGGAGGGTGTTTAGGCACCAGTGACCACGAGATAATTGAGTTTTCAGTATTCAGCCAAGCCAAGAGGGGCAGCAAGAAGACCTCCACTCTGGACTTCAGGAGGGCAGACTTCAGGTTACTCAAGGAACTAACTCAGAAGGTTCTTGGGATACAGCCCTTAAAAATAAAGGGGTCCAGGAGAGCTGGACTGCTTCAAGGAAGAACTCTTGAAGGTTCAGGAACAGGCTGTGCCAGTGTCCCGGAAGATGAGCCGCCGGGGCAGACGGCCAGCCTGGATGGGCAATGAACTCTTAATAGAACTAAGGGAAAAAAAGAGGGTGTACCATCTCTGGAAGAAAGGGGAGGCAACCTATGGAATGTTTAGGGATGTTGCTAGGACATGCACGAAGAAAATTAGGGAGGCAAAAGCCCATTTAGAACTTAGACTGGCCTCTGCTGTGAAGGACAACAAAAAGTCCTTCTATAAATACATCAATAGCAAGAGGAAGGGCAAGGACAACCTCCACTCCTTGGTTGACACGGAGGGGAACGTTGTAACAAAGGATGAGGAAAAGGCAGAGGTACTTAACACCTTCTTTGCCTCAATCTATCCTAGCATGGCAGAACATCTTCCAGACAGCTGGCCTGCAGAGCTGGCAGAAGGAGCCAGGGAGCTGCATGGTTTCCCGCTGCTCCAGGAGGCAGTTAGAGATCTTCTGAGCCGCTTGGACCCCCACAAGGCCATGGACCGGATGGGATCCATCCTAGGGTGCTGAGAGAGCTGGCAGATGAGCTGGCCAAGCCGCTCTCCATCATTTTTCAACAGTCCTGGCTCACTGGAGAGGTCCCAGAAGACTGGAAGCTGGCCAACATGGTGCCCATCCACAAGAAGGGCCGGTTGGATGAGCCAGGGAATTCTAGGCCTGTCAGCCTGACCTCAGTTCCAGGCAAGATTATGGAACAGCTCATCTTGAGTGCGATCACACAGCACTTACAGGATGGCCAAGGCATCAGGCCCAGCCAGCATGGATTTAGGAAGGGCAGGTCCTGCCTGACCAGCCTGATCTCCTTCTATGATCAGGTGACCCGCCTGGTTGATGTGGGGAGGCCTGTGGATGTAGTCTACCTGGACCTCAGCAAGGCCTTTGACACTGTCCCCCACAGCAAACTCCTGGCCAAGCTGGCAGCCCATGGCTTGGATGGGAGCACACTGCGTTGGGTTAGGAACTGGCTGGAGGGCCGAGCCCAGAGAGTGGTGGTGAATGGTGCCACATCCGGCTGGTGGCCAGGCACTAGTGGTGTGCCCCAGGGATCAATGCTTTGGCCCCATGCTGTTCAACATCTTTATTGATGATCTGGATGAGGGCATTGAGTCCATCATCAGTAATTTGCGGATGACACCAAGCTGGGGGCAGTAGTTGATCTGCTGGAGGGCAGAGAGGCTTTGCAGAGGGACCTCGACAGGCTGGACAGATGGGCAGAATCCAAGGGCATGAGATTGAACACATCCAAGTGCCAGGTTCTGCACATTGGCCACAGCAACCCCATGCAGTGCTACAGGCTGGGGTCAGAGTGGCTGGAGAGCGGCCAGGCAGAGAGGGACCTGCCGGGTGCTGGTTGATTGTAGGCTGAACATGAGCCTGCAGTGTGCCCAGGCGGCCAAGAAGGCCAATGGCATCCTAGCCTGCATCAGAAACAGTGTGGCCAGCAGGAGCAGGGAGGTCATTCTGCCCCTGTACACTGCACTGGTTAGGCCCTCACCTTGAGTACTGTGTCCAGTTCTGGGCCCCTCAGTTTAGGAAAGATGTTGTCTTACTGGAGCGTGTCCAGAGAAGGGCAACAAAGTTGGTGAGGGGTTTGGAAGACAAGCCCTATGAGGAGAGGCTGAGGGAGCTGGGGTTGCTTAGCCTGGAGAAGAGGAGACTGAGGGGTGACCTTCTTGCTCTCTACAACTACCTGAAGGGAGGTTGTAGCCAGGCAGAGGTTGGTCTCTTCTCCCAGGCAGCCAGTACCAGAACAAGAGGACACAGTCTCAGGCTGTGCCAGGGCAGGTTTAGACTGGATCTTAGGAAGAAGTTCTATACCGAGAGAGTGATTGCCCACTGGAGTCAGCTGTCTGTGGAAGTGGTGGAGTCACCTTCATTGGAGGTGTTCAAGAAGAGGCTTGATGGGGTGCTTGGTGCCACGGTTTAGTTTTTTTAGTTGTTTAGGTGGGTTGTATTGTACTGTATTGTACTGTATTGTACTGTTTTGTACTGTATTGTATTTAGGTGGGTTGGATTGGTTGATGGGTTGGACGTGATGATCTTGAAGGTCTCTTCCAACCTGGTGTATTGTATTATTATTATTGTAAAGCAGGTGGCCATGGGCAGCTTTAACCTTGAACTAAGCAGAGCTCTGCCCTTAAATCAGGAATGCAAACAACTCCAGGAAAGAAGATCTGTGAACAACAAAGAAACAGAGAGACCTCCCCAGGCTACCAAAAGGGGGAGAGAGGTGCCTGGACACCAAGCCTAAACCAATCACTTAAGTACAAAAGGCACATGGACACAGAAAGGAAAATATCTAAGCCATGATGTGTATTAATCAAGTGGCCTCTGCTGCTGGCTGGTGCTTGAGCACATCTCGGTGTCATCCTTTTTCCTGGCTGCCAACACTGCACAGCCTTAGCTGTTGAGTTTTTCCATTTCTCTGAGTCACTTCTTCCTGTTGTTTGGAGAACCTTGAGTTTTCCCTTCCATCAGCTAGCCAGGAGAAGTTCTCCTCACCTTTCACTGCCTGTTTTGGAATCTCTTGGTGTTGTCACAAGACATTGGTTTGGTCACCAGCTGTGTTCAGACTTTCCCCTTCACCTTCTGTGGCAGTTCAGGCTGGGTGCCTTCTATTCCTGCCACATAAGCTACACCTCCTGTGTCCAGAGGGTCCAACCCACTAAGGTGGACACAGGAAACAGCCTATTTCATACCCATAATATCCTGCATCCCATAAATCCATCTGCAAAGTCCTTCTCTTCCTCCTTCTTCCCTCTCTGCTCCCATGGGAGATGCTCCCTATTGGGTAATGGTGGGGGAGTATCTCATGGCCAAGGGCTCTGGCAAGGCTGAGAGGCCCAGCAGGACCAAGGTCTTTGACCCTTTGGCTCTGGCAGTTGCCTCTGCCACCAAGGCCTGTGAGAAGAAACTTTCCTTTGAGGCTTTGAGGTTCTTCTATTGGAAGGGCAGTGGTCAGGGCTTGGCCTTTCTGCTTCACAGACCAAAGGCAAGTTTTTCTGCCCTGCACTTTGCCTTTGTCTCCTAGGAATCCTGGCCCCTAACAAGCTGCTTTAACGAGTCCCTGGGGAGCCTTTGTCAGGAACAAGCCTCACTGAGGCCAATCAGTGCTTCAAGGGACTTTGGAGTTTTCTTCTGACTTGGACTTCTTGAGAGGCTTCTTGGCAGTACCTTGGCAGAGTCTCCTGGCAGTACCTAAGGATGATGTCATCAGCCCCAAATACTCCATGGGGCTCATTAAATCCTGCTGAACCTCTCATTATTGCCAAGGTTTCTGCAGATAATTGGAGAGGTTTTATTGCACAAAGCATCTGATTTTTAAAGGTACATTTCATTCCTTTTCAGCAGGAGTTGTCTCTTTGCAAGCAAACCACAGCAAAACCTGACAAGGTCCTACCCTGCTCACTGCTCACCCTCACTCCCCACTGCCCCTAGCAGAGCCCTGAGCCACAGGTGAGGGACAGAATCTGCCTTGCCAGGGGCAGGGAGGTCAGGGCTTGGCCCTTGGGATCAATGAAACCCCTCCAGGTTTGCTCAGCAGCAGAGCCACCTTGAGCTGCTTGTCCTGATCTCTCAGCACTGCCTCAGGTCTCTGCTCTCCCCACAGCCTGGAGATGCTTCAGTGCCTCCAGTGATGCTTCCCTTGCATCCACTGTCTCCTTCTGCCCTAACCAGACCCTGGGGACCCTTTCCCACTATGCTTCACTGGGACCCATTAAGAGTAGAAGAAACTTCAGAGTTGGAATCTGACTTTGACTTCTGGAGAGGTTTCATCAGCTTCCTCTCAGTCCCTGACGTTTACAGGGCACCAAAAGCCACCAGAGGAGTCAATAAGACACCTTGGGCTGGTCCCCTGCTGCTCTATTGGGCTGGACTCCTGGGCTGGAAGGAGCTGCTGGCAAGCAGGCAGGGCTGCAGGAGACAGCTCTGGCCAGGAGCAGCTCCTCTGCACGGCACAGCAGGGCTGAGGACACTGCCAGAGGATCTTGGGGAAATGAGGAAGGCAGAGAGAGCTTCATGGTATCCAGGACTGGGAGGGTGACTGAGAGCTCACTGGAGCAGAAGTCTCTGCAGTCACTGACACAGTGAGGCTGTGGGTGCAGGACACTGCAGCTGTAGCTCCTGGAGGCATCTCCATCTCGGCAGCTGAAGGAAGGACGACACAGAAGGAGGACCAAAGCCTTCAGTTCCATCCTGTGAGCAGCAGTGAGCAGAGCTGGGGAAGGAGAAGGCTTCACCCCCAGCCCTCTGCCTTTCTCTCTTCCCTTCACTCTCTCTGCAGCACTGCAGGCTGCTCCTGGTACTCCACCTCTCCATGGGTGTGGTGGTTTTAGGCAATGCCTTTGAAATTTAGTTGCAGATTTTGAGCAGAAAAGGAGAAACAAAATCAATAGATCACTCTTGGGTGTAAGAAGGAAAAGAAAAGATTCTTCTAAACAAATTCATTGGACAAATATCTGGAGTCAGAGGAGCTGTACCATAACAATTCTCTCTCTTCTCTTCTGATCTCAGCTGTTTTGCTTCCCTCTGGAGGGATCACCTGCTTTGGCTGGCCTTGGCTAAACCTAACCCACTGCTTTTTTTCTCTCTCCACTCTTCCTTTCTCTCTTGGTACAGGGGGGTATGGGATAGAGGCAGAGGAACAGCTTCCCTGGTCTCTGACCAGGAGGATTTTGTGTTGTTTGCTCATTGTAAATACCTGTCTAATATTGTCACTCCTGTATGTTCTGTGCCTGTTCATTGCATTCCATTGTAGAGTGTAGCTCTTGCTTGTCCATACAGCTTCATTTGCTTCTAACTGAGCTGCTCTGCCAAGCTAATGCTGGGGGAAATTTCAACCCACCACAATGGGACTCTTGTTCTCTGGGATTGGGCTGTTGGTCACTTTCTGTTCTGACACCAGAGGAATCTTCATGGAAATTCTGGGTCCCTGCTGCATTTGAAGCTGTGATGAACTCTGGCATGGGTTGGTAGTGATGGGACTGAGCTGATCCATTCCTCATGCAGCTCAGGGACAGGGCTTACAATGAGGCTGAGAGAAATGTGCCCTAACTTGTCACTGCCTTTCCCTCCTTGCACAGGTCTCCATGGCCAGAGGCAGCAGATGGCCAACAGCAGCTCCAGCAGCCACTTCCTCCTCCTGCCATTCCCAGGCACAAGGCAGCTGCAGCTCCTGCACTTCTGCCTCTTCCTGGCCATCTACCTGGCTGCCCTGCTGGGCAATGGCCTCATCATCTGCACCATAGCCTGGCACCACCACCTCCACACCCCCATGTACTTCTTCCTCCTCAACCTCTCCATCCTCGACTTGGGCTGCATGTCTACCACAGTCCCCAAATCTATGACAAATTCCCTTTGGGACACCAGAGTCATCTCCTATGCAGGATGTGCTGCACAAGTATTTTTCTTTCTCTTCTTGATTTCAACAGAGTTTTCCCTCCTCACCACCATGTCCTACGATCGCTACGTTGCCATCTGCAGACCCCTGCACTATGAGACCCTCCTGGGCAGCAGAGTTTGTGTCCACATGGCTACAGCTGCTTGGGCCTGTGGGGGTCTCAATGCTCTGCTGCACACAGCCAATACATTTTCCCTGCCCCTCTGCCAGGGCAATGCTCTGGATCAGTTCTTCTGTGAAATCCCCCAGATCCTCAAGCTCTCCTGCTCCACATCCTATGTGAGGAAAATCGGGCTTATTATGGTCACTATCTGCCTAGCATTTGGCTGTTTTGTGTTGATTGTGGTGTCCTATGTGCAGATCTTCAGGGCAGTGCTGAGGATCCCCTCTCAGCAGGGACGCCACAAAGCCTTTGTCACCTGCCTCCCTCACCTGGCTGTGGTCTTCCTGTTTATCACCACTGGTATCTTTGCCTACCTGAAACCCCCTTCCATGTCCTCTCCTTTCTGGAACCTTATTGTGTCAGTTCTGTACTCAGTGTTGCCTCCAGCAGTCAACCCTCTCATCTACAGCCTGAGGAACCAGGAGCTGAAGGCTGCCCTGAGCCAACTGATCCCTGGATGCTTTCAGAAGCAATAAACTCTTTGTCTTCTCCTGCAGAGCAGTTCTGATGTCACTCAGTGCAGGCCCTGCCTGGCTGCTGGAGTTTTGCTGTTTGTGGTGGATTTTTACATCTGGCAATGCTGTCATCACCTTTCTAATCACTCTCTGCTTTGCTTTTCTGACTGAGGATTGATGTTGGAGGAGCTGTGCTCCTTGTTTGGTTAAACAAAATAAAGAACCTTTCAGTAACATTTATTTTTTCCAGAGGTCCTTCCTCCAAGAATTTTCTAGAGCTTCAGGGACATCTCCTCTGTGCAGAGGCAGAAGTCCAACAAGTCCCAGCACAGCAGCACTGCCAGGGAGCAGCAGTACTTGCTGGACCTCTGGTTCTAGTACAAACTGCTCCTCATTCCTTGTACTGATCCTTGTACTACTGATCCTCTGTCTCTCTCCCACACCAACTCCATCCATCACAGGACAAATTTCATACCCTGCCTCCTCCCACTACACTGTGGCCACCTCACAGTGCAAACTGGACACCCTGATCCCAACCCACCAGAGACTGGGCCCCATCTCAGTCCAGGCATGGTCCCTTTAAGCCCTCACATACAAAACTGGCCTTGTCCCAAAATAAACTGATCCTCCTGATGTCATCCCAGCACAGCTTGAGAGACAGCCCAGAACAAACTGGTCACCCTGTTCCTGTCCCAGTATCAACTGAATCTCACCCAGTGCAGAGAGGATATTTGAACCCACTCCCAGGACAGGCTGTGTCCCTTCCCAGTAAAACTACATAATCTGAACTGCTCCCAGTACAGCTGTGGCCTCCTCCCAGAACAAACTGCATCACCTTGCCCTCTCCCACTACTGCCTCTCTCCCATCCCAGTCCAAAATGCATCTTCAGGCCCCCTGCTAGGACTGACTGCATCCATTCCAGTACAAACTGTTCACCTTCTTGCCCTCCCAGTACTGTCTGAGCCCTGTGCTTGTCCAAACAGAGACCCTTTAACACTTCCAAGTGCACATTAGGGCTTCTCCCAAAATAGGCTGGATTCCTTTATCCCCTCCCAGTATAGGTCTGTTTATTGTAAATCCACTCCCTTGGTTCCCTCTCTAAGTACAGACCAGACCCCAGTCCAGTACAATTGGGATCCCCTGGCTCCATTCCAGTACAGTCTGGCCCTTATCCCATTACAATCTTGATCCTTTTAAGCCCCTGCCAGTACAGACCTAGCCCAGTCTCAGTACAAACTGCATCTCCTGAACTGCCCCCACCCCTGCAGAGGTGTGGTCTTGTCCCATCAGTAACAGGATCATTTGAATATCTCCCAGTACAGTCTCAGACCCATCCCAGTACAAATCACATCCCTGACTCCATCTCAGTGCAGACTGGGCCCCATCTGGAACAGGCTGCCCAGGGCAGCTGTAGAGTCTCCTTCTCTGGAGATACTCAAGGCCCACCTCGATGTGTTCCTCTGTGATCTGCTCTAGGTGACCCTGCTCTGGCAGGGGGTTGGACTGGATAATCTTGGAGGTCCCTTCAGCCCTACATTCTCTGATTCTGTGGTTGCCCTCCTGTACAAAATGAATCTCTGGAAGTCTCCCCCTCCCAATAAAGACTGGGTAAGACCTAGGATAAACTGAAACCCCTGGTCCCCTCCCAGAACAGACATAGCCTCATCCCAGTTCTCTCTCTTCTCTTCTGATCTCAGCTGTTTTGCTTCCCTCTGGAGAGATCACCTGCTTTGGCTGGCCTTGGCTAAGTCTAACCCACTGCTTTTTTTCTCTCTCCACTCCTCCTTTCTCTCTTGGAACAGGGGAATAGAGGGTAAGGGCAGTGGAACAGCTTCACTGGTCTCTGACCAAGTGTCATTTGTTAGTTGTGAATACCTGTCTAATATTGTCACTGCTGTATGTTTTGTACCTCTTCATTGCATTCCATTGCAGAGTGTAGCTCTTGCTTGTCCATACAGCTTCATTTGCTTCTAACTGAGCTGCTCCGGCAAAGCTAATGCTGGGGGGAAATTTCAACCCACCACACTGGGACTCTTCTTCCCTGTTGGTCACTTTCTGCTCACACATCACAGGAATCTTCATGGCAATTCTGGGTCACTGCTGCATTTGAAGCTGTGATGAACTCTGCCTTTGGGTTGGGAGTGATGGAGAATGAGCTGATTCATTCCTCATGTAGCTCAGGGAGGAAGGTTACAAAGAGGCTGAGAGAAGTGTGCCCTAACTTGTCACTGCCTTTCCCTCCTTGCACAGGTCTCCATGGCCAGAGGCAGCAGATGGCCAACAGCAGCTCCAGCACCCACTTCCTCCTCCTGCCATTCAGGCACAAGGCAGCTGCAGCTGCTGCACTTCTGCCTCTTCCTGGCCATCTACCTGGCTGCCCTGCTGGGCAATGGCCTCATCATCACCACCATAGCCTGGGACCACCACCTCCACACCCCCATGTACTTCTTCCTCCTCAACCTCGCCCTCCTTGACCTGGCTGCCATCTCCACCACTGTGCCCAAATCCATAGACAATTCCCTGAGGGACACCAGGGACATCTCCTACACAGGATGTGTTCTCCAGCTCTTCTTTTTCATATTCCTAATGTCAGCAGAGTATTTTCTCCTCACCACCATGTCCTATGATCGCTATGTTGCCATCTGCAGACCCCTGCACTATGACACCCTCCTGGGCAGCAGAGTTTGTCTCCACCTGGCAGCAGCTGTCTGGGCCTGTGGCTTTCTCTATGCTCTGCTGCACACAGCCAATACATTTCCCTGCCCCTCTGCCAGGGCAATGCTGTGGGACCAGTTCTTCTGTGAAATCCCCCAGATCCTCAAGCTCTCCTGCTCCACATCCTACCTCAGGGAACTTTGGCTCATTGTGGTCAGTGTTTGTTTAGTCTTTGTCTGTTTTGTGTTGATTGTGGTGTCCTATGTGCAGATCTTCAGGGCAGTGCTGAGGATCCCCTCTCAGCAGGGACGCCACAAAACCTTTGCCACCTGCCTCCCTCACCTGGCTGTGGTCTCCCTGGTTACAAGCACTGGCTTCTTTGCAAACCTGAAGCCTTCCTCCATTTCCTCCCCATCCCTGGATCTGGTGGTGTCAGTTCTGTACTCGGTGTTGCTTCCTGTAGTGAACCCTCTCATCTACAGCCTGAGGAACCAGGAGTTCAAGGCTTCCCTGAGCCAACTGATCCATGGATGCTTTCAGAAGCAATAAACTCTTTGTCTTCTCCTGCAGAGCAGTTCTGATGTCACTCAGTGCAGGCCCAGCCTGGCTGCTCGAGTTCTGGCTGCTGCTGGGGCTGTTCCCCTTGTGAGAATGTTGTTCCCACACCAATGTCTTTCTTCAGACCATTGCTGGTTCAGTGTTGTGCTGCCTGCTGTGACCCAGAGGCTGCAGACATGAGGAGCTGTGCTCCTGGGTGTTCAACAATAAAGTACTCTGCTTATCTGAGTTCCTTCTTCCTGAGTTGTTTCTCTGAGTTGCTTCCTCCAAGGCTTCTGTGGAGCTGCAGGGCATGCCTGTGTGCAGAGGTGGAGGGGCAGAGTCCCAGCACAGCAGCAGTGCCAGGCAGCCGAAAACTTGGGCTGTCCTCAGCTGCTCTTTCTTCCCTTCCACCCTCTCCTGCTGAGCCTCTGTGCTGGGGCAAGGCCTGAGTGCTCTGGCAGCTTGGGCACTGTGCTGCTGGGTGGCAGTGCTGGGACTGCAGGCAGGGAGAGTCCAGGGCTACTTGTGGGACAGAGCTGTGCTCCAGAGCAGCACTGCCATCAGAACAGGAGGTCTCATCATGCCTTCATACCCCAACCCCCTCCCATTAAGGACTGCACCTACTCAGAGTCCAAACTGGATACCCTGACCCCCCTTCCAGTGTAGACTCAGCCCAAATATGGTTCCTTTACCCCTTCCCAGTACAGATGTGGCCTCATCCCAGGACAAACTGGATCCTACTGTCCTCTAGCACTGCAGCCTGGGTCCCATCCCAGCACAGAATCTATGCCGTGGTTCCCATCCCAGTACTGAATGCATCCATCCCAGTACAAACTGCACACCCTCATGCCCTCCCAGTGCAGTCTGGGCCCTGTCCCAGTCCTTTTAATCCCTCCAGGTACACATTAGGTCTTGTCCCAATAAAAACTGAATCCCCTTGTGCCCTCCCAGTACAGACTGGAACTCTTTCCAGTACAAGCTGCGTTCCCTGGGCCCATTCCAGTACAGTCGGGTCCACACATAGTACAATTTGGATCCTTTTAACCCTTCCCTGTACAGACCTGGTCACACCTCAGTACAAACTGCATCTCCTGAACCCCTCCCAGCTCAGATGTGCTCTTATCCCAGGACAAACTTCATCCCTTTGCCATCCCCCATACAGGTTCCTGTACCAGTACAAAGCGCATCCCTTGGACCCCTTCCCAGTCCCAACTGCACCCAGCACAGCACAAAGTGGATATCCTGATCCCAGGGCAGCTGTGGCCTGATCCTGGTACAAATGGGATCCCATTGCCCTCTCCCAGCACAGTCTGAGTCTCATCTCAGTACAAAGTGCATCTCCTGCACCCCTGATCCCATCCCAGTTCAGACTGGGTCCCCCTCCAGGTACAAACTGAACCTCTCTGAGCTCTCCCAGTACAGACAGGGCCTTGGTACAAAACTAGCTGAACCACTGGTCACCTCCCTGAGCAGGCATGGCCTCATCCCAACAATATCTGGATCATCTTTTTCCATCCCAGTACACTCTGGGTCCCATCCCAGTACAAAGTGGATTCCCTGCTGCCTTCCAGTACCTACTGCATCCCTCCACATGTTAACTGTGCACTCTGGTTCCAACCCAGTACAGACTGGGCCTCCTCCCAGTACGAACTGCATCTCCTGATTCCCTCCCTGTCCAAGCCCAAACTGTTGTATCCCAGTATAGTCCAATACCTGTCCTGCCGCGATTAAGAGATGGGACTCAGCCTGATGCAGTCTAGGTGTCCAGTTATTACACAAAATCCTTTATAAAAGCTTATACAATACAAAAAAGCAACCTACTACTGGAGCAGGGACCCCGTTACAACCATCTGGTGTGTCTCAAGTCTTACACACTCCAGTCATAACAACCATTCGTCATCAAATGTATGCCCTCCTCCAACCACACTGCTGGACCATAATTCACAAGCCATCAAGGCCAACACTGTCCCCTCTTATCAGGCCAGCAGTGCTTGGAGCTCGGCTCTCCAAGATTTAACCCTTCAATTCCCCCTTCTGTTATATGACAAGAATCCCTTTAACAAAGCAATTAATCAAACTCTATCAGCATTACAATAAACAAGGCAAAAAAGTAGCAAAAAGAATAAAGCAGCAAAAGCATACATAATCGTTCTAAGAAAACTACAAATCCAGAGAAAAGTCCCCAGTTACCAAACAATTTAAAGATGAAGGAACTGGCCACTTATCCAAAGACAGTCCTACTAAACAAGTAGAAAAAAGGGGTTCTTGAAGATTGACCAGTGTGGTAGGTGAGAAAGTTCCCCCCCACACACAAAGAAACCACAGCTAGCTCAGTCAGAAAAGCAGATGAAAGCTATATTTACAGGCATAAATGGAATGCAATGAAAATGTACACAAATATACAATATTTACAATATATACAGAAATACACAGCAATGAGCATAATGCAGAAAACCTTTTCCCTCCAGCCGGCCAGGGGGGTTCCCTGAACCCCCCTCTCTCCCTCCCCACCTCCCCTTTTTCCCAAAAAGAGTTAGAGAGAGAGAGAAAGGCAATTAAGGAAGGAAAATTCTGTTAGCACAGAAAGTGCATGCAAGAATTAGTGTTCTTACCTGGTTAGCTGTTAACTCAAGGCCGTTCCTGCTTCAGAAAAAGAGAAAGCACAGACTGCACCCAGCCTGAACCCAGACCAGACACAGACTGAACCAACAGAACCCAAACTCCAAACTGCACCCTACAAGAACCAATGAAATTAGTTTAGACTATCTTGGTTTTGTTCAAATATCAAAAACATTCAGCCAGAGTGTTCAGCAACTGTCTCTTTCTTAAAGGCATAGCCTCAACCGGTCACAATCCACCTCTTCTAAACAATTTCATTGGCTGTTCATACTGTCCATCCAACCTAAAACAATATCTACAATTTGTAAGTAAAGTTGATAGTCCATTCCGGCTATCCTCAGGTGTAGATGATTCAGAAGTCCAAGAAACAAGAAAAATGGAAAACAGTTTGTCTCTTCGCAGATGAAGCGAAGAAAAGGGAAACAGGGAAACAGGGAAACAGGGACTCTCAGTTGACTCAGGGCTCTCAGGGTTCGTGCACTGTGGATTCCTCAAGGATTCTTCCTTTGGGCGCGATGTAGCTGTACAACACTCTGAAATCAAACTCTTTCAGCTAAAGTTAGATTTCTTTGTGGAATACACTGAATTTCACCATTCTCTTGCATTACCCAATAAGTGTGACCCGGACCTTCAGCTGAAACCACCCCTCGGACAGGTTTAGCCTCTCCTGAGGGAGAAAATACCCAAACAGTTTGACCTAACAGATTCTTTTCCCTAACAACAGGAACTCTATCACCTTCTACTTTCTGTAGCAGATCTGAGTGTGCCGGTCCAGCTCGGTTCACTGAACCTCTGCTATTTACCATCCAGGTTGCTTGTGCTAAATGCTTTTCCCAGTTTTTCAAAGATCCACCCCCCATGGCTTTAAGAGTGGTCTTCAGCAAACCGTTGTAGCGTTCAATCTTCCCTGCAGCTGGTGCATAGTAGGGGATGTGGAATATCCACTCAATGCCGTGCTCTTTGGCCCAGCTCTTTACAAGGTTGTTTGTGAAATGAGTTCCGTTGTCTGACTCAATCCTCTCTGGAGTACCGTGTCTCCACAGGATTTGTCTCTCCAGACCAAGAATGGTGTTGCGTGCAGTTGCATGTGGAACTGGATAAGTTTCCAACCATCCAGTGTTTGCCTCTACCATAGTAAGCACATACTGCTTACCAGAACGAGAACGTGGGAGAGTGATGTAGTCAATCTGCCAAGCTTCACCATACTTGTACTTGGACCATCTGTCACCATACCATAAGGGCTTAAGTCGCTTTGCCTGCTTAATAGCAGCACAAATATCACAGTCATGGATGACTTGTGTGATAGCATCCATGGAAATGTCTGTCACGTGCCCACTGGTAGGTTGCATCTCTGCCTTGATGTCCTGACGAATCGTGAGCCCACCGAGCTAAGAATATCTCACCTCGGTGTTTCCAGTCGAGATCAAGATCAGAGTCCATGTCTGCTTGAGAAACTCTTGCAGCTAGATCTGCCTGATGGTTGTGTTGCTGTTCCTCAGTAGCTTTGCTCTTAGGGATGTGAGCATCAATGTGTCTCACCTTCACTGGAATTCTCTCGATTCGATCAGCAATGTCCTGCCACAGCTCAGCTGCCCATATAGGCTTTCCTTTTCTCTGCCAACCATTCCTTCTCCAGTTCTTTAGCCAACCCCACAGAGCATTGGCTACCATCCATGAGTCAGTGCAGAGATAAAGCTTTGGCCACCTCTCACGTTCAGCTATGTCGAGAGCTAGCTGGACAGCTTTTACCTCTGCAAATTGACTGGATTCTCCTTCTCCATCCTTTGCCTCTGCAACTCGGCGTGTTGGACTCCACACTGCAGACTTCCACCTTTGCTTGTTCCCGACAAGACAACAGGAACTGTCTGTGAACAAAGCAGATTTCTTTTCATCATCAGAATGGTCATTGTAAGGAGGAGCTTCCTCAGCACGAGTTACTCTCTCCTCTGGAGGTTTAGTACAGCTGGTACCTTCAGGCCAACTTGAGATCACCTCCACCAGACCAGGTCTTTCAAGATTTCCCATTCGAGCTCTCTGTGTTATCAGAGTCATCCACTTAGACCAGGTACAGTCTGTTGCATGATGTGGTGTGGAACCTTTGCCTTTGAACATCCAATTCAAAACTGGTAATCTGGGAGCTAGGAGAAGTTGTGATTCAGTTCCAATCACTTCAGAAGCTGCTTTTACTCCTTCATAGGCAGCTAGAATCTCTTTCTCTGTTGGAATGTAATTAGCCTCTGAACCTCTGTAACCTCGACTCCAAAAACCAAGAGGTCGTCCACGTGTCTCACCTGGAGCTCTTTGCCACAAGCACCAGGTTGGACCATTGTCACTTGCAGCCGTGTACAAAATGTTCTTAATGTCTGGACCATCTCGGACAGGTCCCAGACCCATTGCTTGAACCACCTCTTGCTTTATCTGGTCAAAAGCTGCTTGTTGTTCAGGTCCCCAGTGGAAATTGTTTCTCTTTCGAGTCACATCATACAGCGGTTTCACAATCTGACTGTATCCAGGAATGTGCAGTCTCCAAAATCCCACTATCCCCAAGAAACGTAGAGTTTCCTGCTTGTTCATGGGATTGGCCATGGTAGAGACTCTATTTACCACATCCACTGGAATGTGTCGGCGTCCATCCTGCCACCGCACTCCCAGAAACTGGATCTCTCTGGTAGGTCCTTTCACCTTGTCTCGCTTGATGGCGAAACCTGCATTCAGGAGAATGTCAATGACTTTGTTACCTTTCTCGAAGACTTACTCAGCAGTTTTACCCCAGACGATGATATCGTCGATGAACTGGATGTGTTCTGGAGCTCCACCTTTCTCCAGAGCCTCGTGGATCACTGCATGACAGATGCTGGAGCTGTGGATCCAGCCCATTGGCAATCTGTTGAAAGTGTACTGGATTCCTCTCCAGGTGAAAGCAAACTGAGGCCTGCATTCCTCTGCTATGGGAATAGAGAAGAAGGCATTAGCAATGTCTATGGTAGCATACCATTTGGCCTCTTTGGATTCCAGCTCATCCTGGAGTTCCATCATGTCTGGTACTGCTGCACTCCTAGGTGGAGTTACTTCATTCAGGGCTCGGTAGTCGACTGTCAGACGCCAGTCTCCATTCTGCTTTCGCACAGGCCACACTGGACTGTTGAAAGGGGAATGAGTTTTGCTGATGACTTTCTGACTCTCCAACTGACGAATCAGATTCTGAATGGGCACCAAAGAGTCACGGTTGGTTCTGTATTGTCTGTGATGCACAGTCTGAGAAGCAACCGGCAATTTAATGTCCTCAATCTTGTGCTGTCTGACAACTGCAGATTCATCAGACAGCTCAGGTCTAACAGACAGCTTCAGCTTTTGTCCATCAATTTCTACAGATGCTACTCCAAAAGCCCATTTGTAACCTCTAGGGTCTTTGAAACTCCCTTCTCTCAGAAAATCAATTCCCAGAATACAAGGTGCATCAGGTCCGGTCACCACCGTATGCTTTCTCCACTGCTTACCAGTTAAACTTATATCAACCTCCAACTTAGTTAACTCTTGAGATCCACCAGTGACTCCCAGAATAGTTATAGCTTCTGATCCCTGATAATTTGATGACATTATGGTGCACTGAGCCCCTGTGTCAACCAAGGCCCTGTACTTCTGAACTTGGCAAGTGCCAGGCCACTGGATGGACACATCCCAATAGATTCTGTTATCTCTCTTACCCCTCTCCTCCCCCTGGCGGGAGGCAGGGCACCCCTAGTTATGGGGAACATGCCCACATGTGCAATGAGCACAGTGTGCAGTGCTAGAACTGGAGCCACTGTTGGAGCTACTAGAGTTGTCCTGGGGAACTGCGGAAGTAACAGCGACCCTTCTGGTATTGCTACCTCGGGTTCTGCCACTTTGCAGTTCCCTCAGTCTCCTGAGAAGATTAGCAGTTGGTTGCCCATCCCATCTGTTCATGTTCTCACCAAACTGATCACGCAGAGTTATCCAAATACTTCCACGTGACTGCCTTGGTGGTCTGTTTTGGTTGGATCTGTTTTGGAATGACCTCCTTGGAGGACGCCTATTCCTCACAGAGGAAACCTGTATCCATCTGGAGGAAGAATTGGAATTATCTCTCTGTGCCAATTGGGAAATGGTATTTTTAAATTCATCCTTCATCTCTTTCATGCAATTCTTTATTTCACCAGACAGAGTTTCAATGGCTGAAACCAACGAAACACGTGTCATGCTATCCTCCAATTGTCTCATTTGATCAGTGAATTGGCCAACCGTAGGAGGAGCTCCGCCATAGTTTCTTGCCACAATCCTGCTTGCCAGAATATTTGCATTGTTAGGAGGAGCAAGTTTGATGAGCTTTTTAGCAAGACCAGTTCCTACAGGAATTTCATCAGGATTCAGAGTCTCATGGCCACCATAGAGTACCTCTCTAACAGCAAATTCTCTCAGACGCTTAATTCCTTCCTCTATGGTAGTCCAGGGCTTAGGATTCCATGGGAGATCATCTCGGGAAGGATATCTCATGAGGGTTGCCATTAAAAGGCGTATCCACAGAGTAACCTTACCGAGAGTCCTGCCTAGATGTCTATCTATTCCATTATCCTTTGAGAGAGTTCCTAGTTGAGCTGCTGACTTGTCTCCAACCATTAGAGCTGGAGCACCTGTATCGTAGCATCTACCAAGCCAAGCTAGGATTGGCTCCTTATCTGCACTGATGTAATCTTTACGCACATTCCTTATCTCTTCTCTTGGGGAAGAACAGTCCAGAATATCATCTGACTCCTCCTCTTCCTCCTCTTCCTGAACTTGTTGCCCCAATAATCTCATTGTCACTCTCCTAAGAATCTCTTTAAGGTCAGGAGTACCACCTCTTGTTGTCCTGCTATCAGCAATTTGCCCTGCATTTCCATCCAGTGATGTTCTCAATAACTCAGCTATATCTTTAAGACAAATCTTCTCCTCCTCCTCAGCAGGGTCTCTTAAAGCAGAAGTTCCCTCACCCGCATCAACATCTGAATCAGCTTTGCTCTTTCCACCTCTCGTCTTTAAAACAGCTACCTGCTTAACTGGAGCTGTGTTTGAATTTACAGCTGGCTTAACAGAAGCTGACAGGTTTTGAGACAGATCAGCTGCTGTGGAGGACACTTCCGGTCCTGCTGAAGAAGAAGGAGGAACTGGCTTTGCTGCGCTAATGGCTGCCGAGGACGTGGGAGCCGCCATGTTAGGCGCTGCCACTGCCGCAGCAGCTGGCTGATTGCCAGAGCCACCAACAGCACCGTTCAGAGCAGCCTTTCCGATGGACTTTTTAGCTTTATCTTTAACTGATACAGATCCTCCATTCTCCTCATCACTAGATATTTCTGGGGTCGAGTTAGAGCTGTTCTTTCTCCTCTTGGGCCTACGCCTAATTACAAAACAGGTCTTAGATACTTTCTTCTCCCGGTACAGAGCATATAACAAGTATGCAATCACCATCACCAGCAGCAGATTCAAACACATCACATGAATCACCTTTGGATCCCAGCCATCACTTCAAATGACCCTTCCACCTACTGGGATCTTAAACTTCTTTATCTCTATGGGCAGAGTGGTTGAGGTCACATTCCTGTATCTATTAAGCCAAAAGAATCCCAGGCACCGCTCATAGAGAAGCTGAATCTTATACTTAAACCATAAATACAATTTATACATCAAGTATCTGCCTAAGCGATCGAAAATCAATCCCAGGACATGCTTATAGACAAGGACCCCAAAAACTGAAAAAAACCAGACGCTCTAAAAGCCAAAACACTTTCATCCTTGCAACTCCGACCTGAACAGACTAAATCAAGCGACTTTTGCTCTGCTTCCACAAGCCGCGCGTTGGGCCGCCAATTAAAAAATGTGTGGTGGGGTGAGAAAGTTCCCTCCCCACACACAAAGAAAGAAACCACAGCTAGCTCAGTCGGAAAAGCAGATGAAAGCTGTATTTACAGGCAGAAATGGAATGCAATGTATATGTACACAAATATACAATATTTACAATATATACAGAAACACACAACAATGAACACAATGCAGAAAAGCCTTTTCCCTCCAGCCGGCCAGGGGGGTTCCCTGAACCCCCCTCTCTCCCTCCCTACCTCCCCTTTTTCCCAAAAAGGGTTAGAGAGAGAGAGAAAGGCAATTAAGGAGAAAAATTCTGTTAGCTAAAATCACATGCAAGAATTAGTTTTCTTATCTGGTTAGCTGTTAACTCAAGGCCGTTCCTGCTTCAGAAAGAGAGAAGCCGTCCAGCCCACAGGACAGAGAAGCACAGACTGCACCCAGCCTGAACCCAGACCAGACACAGACTGAACCAACAGAACCCAAACTCAAAATTGCATTCTACAATCTACCAATGAAATTAGTTTAGACTATCTTGTTTTTGTTCAAATATCAAAAACATTCATCCAGAATGTTCAGCAACTGTCTCTTTCTTAAAGGCATAGCCTAAACTAGTCACATCTGTGAGATGGCCTCCAGAGAGATGTCCATGGATCTGTCCCCAGCCCACCGGGATTTGGTATCACTCCCTTGGTGGCCAGAAGTGTCATGGGCCCAGCGAGCTAAGAACAGCTCACCCTTGTGTTCCCAGGCCAAGGCTATTTGGGAGATTTTAGCAGCCAGATCTGCTTGGTGGTTGTGCTTGTGCTCCTCTGTGGCTCTGCTCTTGGGGATGTGTGCAGCCATGTGCCGTGCCTTTGTTGGCAGCCTGTCCAGGGGGGCAGCGATGTCTTGCCACAGCTCAGCGGCCCAAACAGGCTTCCCTTTTCTCTGCCACCTGTTCCTCCTCCATTCCTTCAACCACCCCCACAAGGCATTGGCTACCATCCAGGAGTCAGTGTAGAAGTACAGCACTGGCCAGTTCTCCTGTTCTGCCACATCCAGGGCCAGATGGTCAGCTTTTCCCTCTGCATACTGACTGGATTCGCCTTCTCCATCCCTTGCTTCGCCACTTGCCTTCTTGGGCTCCAGACAGCTGCCTTCCATCTCCGCTTGCTGCCTACAAGCCGGCAGGACCCATCTGTAAATAGAGCATAGCCCTTCTCATGGTCAGGGAGATTGTTGTATGGGGGAGCCTCCTCATCACGGCTCACTGTCTGCTCTGGTGGCATTCCCAAGTCAGCACCCTCTGGCCAGTTGGTGATCACTTCCACTACGCCAGGGCGTTTGAAGCTCCCCATTCGAGCTCGCTGAGTTATCAGGGCCATCCACTTCCGGCAGGTGGCATCTGTGGTATGATGTGGGGTTGAGCCTCTTCCTTTGAACATCCAGGTCAGGACTGGAAGCCTTGGAGCCAGAAATAGAGGTGACTCAGTCCCAATTACCTCAGATGCAGCCTGGATGCCCTCATAGGCAGCTAGGAATTCCTTCCCTGTCACAGTGTAGTTGGCCTCGCAGCCATTGTAGCCCTTCCTCCAGAAACCTAGGGGCCTGCCCCTGGTTTCACCAGGAGCCTTCTGCCACAAGCTCCACGTAGGACCATTCTCACCGGCCGCAGTGTACAGCACGTTCTTGCTCTCTGGTCCAGTTCAAACAGGTCCCAGAGCCATAGCCTGGACCACTTCTGGTTTGATCTGCTCGAATGCCACCTGCTGCTCAGGTCCCCACACAAAATCATTTTTCTTCCTTGTTCCATGGAAGAGAGGCTTCACAATCTGACTGTACCCGGGAATGTGCATTTTCCAGAAGCCCACAAGTCCCAAAAAGGACTGTGTCTCTCGCTTGCTTGTGGGTTGCACCATAGTGGCTACACTGATCACTACCACCTTAGGGATGTGGCAATGGCCATCTTGCCACCCAACACGCAGGAACTGGATCTCCCTGGCAGGCCCTTTTACCTTGCATCTCTTGATAGCAAAGCCAGCCTCCAGCAGGATATCAATTATCCTCTTACCCTTCTGGTAGACTTCCTCTGCTGTCTCACCCCATACGATGATGTCACCGATGAACTGCAGATGCTCAGGGGCCCCACCTTTCTCTAAGGCAGTCTGGATCACCTCATGGCAGGTGGTTGAGCTATGGACCCAGCCCTGAGACAACCGATTCCACTGATACTGTACTCCCCTCCAGGTGAAAGCCAACTGTGGCCTGCATTCTTCTGCAATGGGAATGGAGAAAAAGGCATTAGCAATGTCAATTGTGGCATACCACTTGGCCACCTTTGATTCCAGCTCCTACTGGAGCTCCAGCATGTCCGGCACGGCAGCGCTGATCGGAGGAGTCACCTCATTCAGGCCACGGTAGTCCACGGTCAGTCTCCATTCCCCATTTGCCTTCCACAATGGCCATATTGGGCTTCTGAAGTGCCAGGCCATTTCACATACACATCCCAGGACACTCTGTTGTCCCTGGCCTCCACCTGGCTGGAGGTAGGGCACCTCTAATGCTGGCAGCGATGCCCACACTTGTCACAGGGTCCTGTGTTCCTAGGGGAAGGGTCTCTTGAGTGAGAGGGACCCCTCCGGGAAACTGGGGCAGCTCTCCTGGATGAGTTATCCCCAGTGTGGCCACCTTGCAATTCCTTCACTCTGTTCCAGAGGGCAGAGATGGGTTGGCCATGCCAGTTGTCCATGTCCTCTCCATGGTCACAGAGGAACCTTCACAGAGACCCCCTTGACATCCCCCAATTGGTTTGGGCTCCTGATTGCCAAAACCTGGACCCATTCTGAAGGAGAAGGGAAAAAGGAGGCATCGCTCCCCTTTTTCAGTTCAGACATGGAAGTCTTGATCTCTTTGACAATGTCTGTAGCCATAGTTTCTATGGCTCATATTATGGTTTCTGATTTACACTGTCCTCACATTCAGTTAAATCATTAGCAAAGTCACAGACAGTTTTAGGACTTCCATCCTGTCCAGTCAGGAGTATCCCTCCTAATGTGGGAGCATATTTCTGAGGAGCACCCTGGGTGAGTTTCTTTACCAAAGGCCATCTCATGGGCACCTCATCTGGGTCTGTGGGGAGCTGGCCATCCCCATAAATTATTTCCAGCACAGCCATCTGTCTCAGATACCAAAAGCCCTGTTCCAGAGTTGTCCATCTGACTGGAGCCCAGGGCAGGTCATCCCTTGAGCAGTACTGGCTCATGATGGCATTGAGGGTCCGGGCCCAGAGAGTGTATTTCCATTGATCCTGGGTAACTCTTTGTCCAGACCAGCATCACGAGTCAGGGAGCTTAAAAGCTTCACCTCCCTCTTATCCAGGTCCACCGTGTCCACCCCCTCATCCCAACATCTCAGGGCCCAGCTTAGTATTGGCTCATCCTCTTTCCATGCATAATCCAGATGAGTTTGCCTTAGTTCCTTTCTGGGTAGCGATGTCACAGTTATTGTTACCTGATCTGAGTCCTCCTCATCCACCGCTGGGTTCTGTGAGGTGCTGGGCCCTGCCAACGTGCCTTCCTCACCATCCCTGCTTGGAGATGATTTTTGCCTCCTTTTCCTGCTTGTGGTGACAGGTGCTAGAGAAACTGCGTGGGCAGGAGCATCAGGGGTTAAGTGTGGGACTGCTGGTGGTGGGGCAAACCCTTGTGCCTGGGGCTCAGGCTGAGATCTGGCACACTCACTACAACCTGCTGCCCCCCTTAGTGTTTACACAGTGCTTGCAGTGCTCACAGCACACACACCCCTGGTTGTTAAAGCTTACAAAAGACTGTCTTATCCCTCTGCAAAGAGCTCTTAATGGGTTAGCTCTTCCCCCACCCAACACGGTCACAGCAAATGCCCCTATAAGGATTACATTTAAGCACATGGAGCATATTGCAGTGTAAGGCAATTTTCCATCACAGACATTTTTTATCTACACTGTTGGTTTCATCGCTTGCTTCAGGAAAATTTCCTGTGTTAGAGAAGTTACCACTGCCAGTAAAAATCAAAGAGGCTGTGTGCAGACACAACAGCAAACACAGAAGTTCTTCTCCGCTGCCCATCAGCACAGGACGGTCGCTCGCTCCCGGCCTGCAGGGCTCTGACACACAGAGCAGTTGCTCTGCAGGACAGACCCAGGCACCAATATCCCCACACTTCCTTCTCTCACTTAGCTTCTGTAGCTCAGCTGATCTCATCTGGCATGGAATTACCCTCTGGCCAGTTGGGGTCAGCTGGCCCAGCTGTGTCCCCTCCCAAGACCTTGCCCAGGCCTCAGCACACTCTTGGGGCAGGGAAATGTTGGCAAAGCAGAGCCTGGGTGCTGGTTCAGCAGCAGCCAAAACACTGCTGTGGGATCAACACCCAGCTACAGCCCTGCAAAGCACTGCACTAGAAAGATGTTCTGAGCAGAATGGGTTGGATTGGTTGATGGGTTGGACGCGACGATCTTGAAGGTCTCTTCCAACCTGGTGGTGTATTGTATTGTATTGTATTATTGTAACTCCAGCTCAGCCAAACCCAATCCACTCTCATTCCTCTGGCTGTCCAGGGACAAAGACAAACAGGCAGTGGCAGCTCACAGCTGATTTGGGGCCACTGAACACCAGCTCTGCAACTTGAACCCACAGTGTGCCAAACACTGCAGAGCAGATGAGAACAGGACAGAGTGTGGCCATGGAGGAACACTCCCACCTCCCAGAGACAATTCACAGGGGCAGTCCAGGCACTAAATCCAGAGCCTTGGAGCTCTCCTGGATCACAGCAGCTGTGTCCAGCACCTCCCCCACTCACACATTCCCCAGGCACAACCTGCAGCATGGGCCAGCACCAAGTCAGACTTCTCCAGGCTCAGTTCTTGTGCCCTAAGAATGCCAAAGATATGTGAGGGTTTGCTTTGAACTCCAGCAGAAGGAAACCAAACTCCAGACAGCCTCTCTGCCAGCAACCTCTCCACCTCTCTGTGCTAGGACAGACACCTTTGCTGTCACCAAGGTCAAGGTTTCTATCTTGCACTGAACCCAGCCAGCTCTGTCCCTGTGTCTGTGTGCTTGGTGCTTCTCTCCAGGCACAGCCATAGAAAGAGATTTGACTTCAGGATCCCTTGCAGGCAGTCAGGGTCAGCCTTGTCCTTATCCACTCTGTCCTTCAGAGGCTCTTGGATTAGAACACATTCTGCTGAATCACCTTGTAAGCCCCAGGTGGGCAGTGACAGAAATGGGGAGGTAGGGGAGGGTGAGAAACAAAGTTACCCATTCAATGTCAGGCCTGAAGGACAGATATTCCTGCCAGTGCAGATGTCCTGCTGAGACAGCCTGGGTCAGTGTCACTTGGGGAATTCTCATCTCTGAGCTAAACTGAAATGAAGTAAAATATTTTATCTTTGAGATACAAAATTGAGCTTTGTGAGGTGCACTTTGAAATCCTGAAGAATACTGCAGGGACACAAACATCTCCTTAGGGCACTTGGGACTCATTGCAGGAACCTCAGGTACTGAGAGAAGACTGAAGAAACTTCTGAAGAAGTCAGAAGGAAAACACAAAGTACCTTGAAGCACTGATTGGCCCCACTGAGGGCCATTACCAACAAAGCCTCCCAAGGGCTCCTCAGAGCAGCTCAGTGGAGGCCATGATTGCAGCAGACAAAGGCAAAGTGCAGGAGAGCAAACTGTGGTTTGGTTTATGGAGCAGAAAGGCCAAACCCTGGGCACAGTGCCTGGGCAGGCAGATCCTGTCCCTCATGTGTGGGTCAGGGCTCCTCAGGTGCTGTGGGGTGTGGGGTTTGTGATGCTGAGGGTAGGACAAGGGGATGAGAGTCCCCAGCCTTCCTGGGGGTGTTTAAGGAAGCACTGAGGACCCCCTGGTGCCTTAGGAAGTCTCCTCACAGCCCTTGGTGGTGGATGATTGCCACAGCCAAGAAGGCAAAGCCTTGGGTTCTCCTGATGACTTCCAGCCTTGCCAGTGCCTGTTGACATCCCCACCACAGGTTGTCCTACACTGTCCCCCACACTGGCTTTGGTTTCTGCAGCAGAAAGGCCAAGCCCTGACCACAGAGCCTGGGCAGTCAGATCCAGAGAGGCTCAAGCTCATGTTTCATCTCCCTGGCCTTGGTGGCAGAGGCAGCTGGCATAGACAGGAGGATAAAGACCTCAGTGCTGTTGAGCTTTCAGCCTTGCAGGTGGTGCTACACTGCCCCCTGCCTGCAGCTCTTTCCCTTCCTGCTCTTGACACCCATCTTGCTTTTCTGGCAGCTCTCACCATGACATTTCTGTACCCTCCCTGCTCTGTCTCTACTCTCCATGACCATTTCTTGAAACACAGAGCCAGGGCCTCTTGGACCAAAAGGATCCTTTCCGAGTGACTTTCCTTTGTCCTCACTTCCACTGTGAACCCTAAAATTTGCACTCTATGGAGGTCGTCTTCCTGTCCCACAACAACCAGAAGCTGCATCATTACCAGATTGCAAGCAGGAGAACACTACATCTGTAGTGGCCTGAACCAGGACTTCACCAGGCTGTGAGTGGCAGGAGACAGCCCTTGCAGGGCAGGGCAGGGCAGGGCAGGGCAGGGCAGGGTCCTTCTGCTGTGGGGAGGGAGCTGTGTTGCCCAGGGCTGCTCACAGTTCTAGCTCCCCCCTGAGCATTTCTGAGGAGGCTTTCCAGAAGAGCATCAAGGCAGCATTTTGCTGGAAGGGAAGGAGTCTTGGCTTTGAATGTTGATCCCCTTGGTGTGCTGGGTGGGCTGTGTGAGACTAGAGTTTGTTTCTCCACTCTGGAGAAGACTCTCATTAGCCTTTGATCTGCTCCTGAGCCCTGCACACCCAGAGCTGCCCCTGGGCAGTGTCCTGCTGCTGGGAGGGGTCTGCAGGGCAGAGCTGAGCACACAGCAGGTGGGAAGGGCTCTGTCAACAGAGACAGGGAGGAGAGCTGGGCACAGAGAAGCAGCTTCTGGCAGAGACAGCTGCTAGCAGCAGGGATTTGGGGCAGAGGGGAAGAGGGATCTGCTGTCAGAGATGCCCTGGCAAGGGGGATCAGGCTCCTATGTGCCATTCTCTGCACTGCAGACACATTTTTAAGACCAGGCTGGATGAGGCTCTGTCCAGCCTGATCTAGGGTAGAGTGTCCCTGCCCATGGCAGGGGGGTTGGAGCTAGATGATCCTTGTGGTCCCTTCCAACCCTAACTGAAACTATGAAACTATTTCCCAATGCAACCTTTTGCTCTCCTCTTCTACCCAGCAGAGGCAGTGCCCTCAAAGCTCTGGGCTCCAGGTCAGGAGTCACAACCTTGGCAGCTGACATTCATCTGAAGGCTCCTGGAGTGTGCACACAGGAGGACGACAAAAGTCTTCAGTTCCATCCTGTGAGCTTCAGAGAGCAGAGCTGGTGAAGGTGAAGGATTCATCCCAAGGCCCTCTGCCTTTCTCTCTTCCCTTCTATAGCACTGCAGAGCTGGTCCCTGGTTCTCCACCTCTCCATGGGACTCTCGATCTCTGGGACTACACTGTTGGTCACTTTCTGTTCTGACACCAGAGGAATCTTCATGGCAGTTTGGGACCCCTACTGAATATGAGGCTGTGGTGAACCATCAGTGGTTCGTAGTGATGGGGAATGAGCCATCTCCCAGCACAGTCTGAGTCTCATCCCAGTACAAAGTGCATCTCCTGAAACCCTGATTCCATCCCAGGACAGACCAGGATCCACCCCTGCAAACTGATCCCCTTATGCCCTCCCAGTTCAGACTGGGGCACCCTCCAGCTACAAACCAAACCTCTGTGAGCTCTCCCAGTACAGAATGGGCCTTGTTCCAAACCAAGCTGAATCCCCTGGTCCTCTCCCAGAGCAGTCATGGCCTCATCCCAGCACAAACTTGTCAGAATGCATGCACGGACTCCCTGTTGGTGGAGCAGGAATTGTTTCTTGGCACAGAACAAGCAATTTATACAGGAAAAATCTGTGGCTAGCTAGTAGCTAGGGTCCGGCGGCTGGAAGATATCACGCAGTACGGATAAATAAGGTCCCTCTGGACGACCAATAGTGCTTAGGCCATAAACATAAGCAGACGGAAATGAGGTGGTAAACCAAAGGCATAAAACGCTGTGTGGCATACCAATAAACGCCATTTATAGTTTCATAGTTTCATAGTTTCATAGTTTCATAGTTTCATAGTTTCATAGTTTCCTAGTTTCAGTTAGGGTTGGAAGGGACCACAAGGATCAGCTAGTTCCAACCCCCCCACCATGGGCAGGGACACTCTACAATAGATCAGGCTGGACAGAGCCTCATCCAGCTTGAGCTTAAACACCTCCAGGGACGGGGCCTCAACCACCTCCCTCGACAACACATTCCAGGGCTTCACTTCACCACTCTCATGGGGAAGAACTTCCTCCTCACATCTAGCCTGAATCTCCCCACCTCCAGCTTCAGTCCATTCCCCCTAGTCCTATCACTCCCTGATAGCCTGAAAAGTCCCTCCCCCAGCCTTCTTGTAGGCCCCCTTCAGATACTGGAAGGTCACAATGAGGTCACCTCGGAGCCTTCTCTTCTCCAGACTGAACAGCCCCAACTCCTTCAGTCTGTCCTCATAGGAGAGGTGCTCCAGCCCTCTGATCATCCTCATGCCCCTTCTCTGGACACCTTCCAGCACCTCCAGATCCCTCTTGTAATAGAGGCTCCAGAACTGGAGGCAGTACTCCAGGTGGGGTCTCACCAGAGCTGAGTAGAGGGGGAGAATCACCTCCCTTGACCTGCTGGCCACACTTCTCCTGATGCAGCCCAGGATCTGATTGGCTGATTGCCTCGACCCAGATGCAGGACCCTGCACTTGGTCTTGTTGAAGCTCATGAGGTTGGCTTGTGCCCACCTCTCCAGCCTGTCCAGGTCCCTCTGGATGGCATCCCTTCCCTCCAGCGTGTCTGCTGCACCACACACCTTGGTGTCATCAGCAAACTTGCTGAGGCTGCACTCGATGCCACTGTCCATGGCACCCACAAAGATGTTGAACAAGACTGGTCCCAGGACTGATCCCTGAGGGACTCCGCTTGTCACTGGCCTCCACTGGGACATGGACCCGTTGACAGCCACTCTTTGGGTGCGGCCATCAAGCCAGTTCTTTATCCATCTAGTGGTCACCCATCAAACCCGTGTGTCACCAGCTTGGAGACCAGGATGTGGTGTGGGACAGTGTCAAAGGCTTTGCTCAGGTCCAGGTAAACGACATCAGTTGCTCGTCCCTCATCTATTAATGCTGTCACTTGTTCATAGAAGGCCACCAGGTTTGTCAGGCAGGATTTGCCCTTGCCAAAGCCATGCTGACTGCTCCCAATCACCTCTTCACTACTCTTCTGAGTCAGTAGTGCCTCCAGGAGGATCTGCTCCATGATCTTTCCGGGCACAGAGGTGAGACTGCCTGGCCTGGAGTTCCCTGGTTCCTCCTTCTTACCCTTTTTGCAGAAGGGAGCAATGTTTGCCCTTTTCCAATCTGTGGGGACTTCCCCAGTCTGCCATGACTTTTGGAATAGAATAGAGAGGGGCTTAGCAACCTCATCTGCCAGTTCTCTCAGCACCCGTGGGTGTATGCCGTCGGGTCCCATGGCTGTGCCTGGAGAGAAGCACCAAGCACACAGACACAGGGACAGAGCTGGCTGCCTCCAGTGGAAAATAGAGCCCCCCAACATGGTGACAGCAAAGGTGTCTGTCTAAAGACACAGAGAGGTGGAGAGGAGGCTGGCAGAGGGTGCCCTGGAGTTCAGTTTCCTTCTGCTGGAGCTCAGGGCAAACACAAAGCTTCAACAATCTCAGAAGATGAGACCTGAGCCTGGAGAAGTCTGACTTGGTGCTGGGCCCTTGGTGCAGGTTGTGCCTGAGAGATGTCTGAGTGGGGGAGATGCTGGACACAGCTGCTGGGATCCAGGAGAGCTCCAAGGCTCTGGCTTTAGGGTAACTGTTTTGAGAGGTGGAGATCATTGACTTTCATCAGGTGCTTCTCTGATCTGGAGAACTTTGGTTGCTGAATCATCCTGGGATCTTTTGCCACTTGCACAGACCCTGAAGGTTTTGACTTTCAGAGTTTTCTATCACCTGATTGTTGGCTGTGATCCAAGCACAGATGCACTGAGCTGGCAGGAGGTGACAAAGCTCCAATCCATAGGGAGAGCAGTGCAAGGCTGGGAGAGCGAGGGTGCAGCACACCAAGGTCACCTCTCAGGGCTCTATTTCTCTGTCCTGATCCATACCTGCCTTACCCTGGGCTAGTTCATGGCCTTTGCAAGGGTGGAGGGGGAATCCCATCAGGTCTTGAGAAGGTTTCCAGTGACAGGGGGACTGAGCCAGCACAGCCTGGTCCATGACCTGAGTCCATTTCACTCAGCCAGAGAGTGGCTGTGTGGTTGCCTCCTGTCTCTGTGCCTCTCAACAGAGAATGTCATCATCCAATCAGAATGGGAAGGACATTTGGTGGTTCCTTAGCCTCCAAGGTCTTCTTCAATGCCATTCAGTGACACAAAGCACACAGGAAACACTGATGATGGGAAATGTCTGCAGCAGTGTGACTTGCTTGGCCATCCTCCTAACTCTAACTGCAAACCAATGCTGAACAGCAAGCAGAGAGCAGAGCAGGCAGGAAAATCACAGTGGCTGTGCCACCAGGGGCAGTGTCCCAGCTGCTGCTGGACACCATCCAAACAACACTTCCCACCAGCAGTGTTCTTCATCCCTCTTGATCCCTTTTGAGGACTCAATGGATCTCTTCAGTACCATTGTAGACTGTGAGAAGTCTTTTGTCCTGCTTCTCCTGTGTTTGTTGTAGCAGGCTGATGGAATCAGGGTGCTGGAGGAGGTGTTGGGTTGCAGTGAAATTCTTTCCAGTGGGTGTAGGTTGTAGCTAACCATACAACATGTGAGCAAAGACACATCCTGGTGAGCAGTTTTTGGCACAGAGAATTTCCAATCACAGCCAATGATTCCAGAGACATCACAGAGACAGAAACTGAACTGATTTCTGGGGTGGTACATCCTCACTGGTCCTGAAGGTCATTGCCACGAGGGCCAACCCTGTCCTGGGACCATCCCTTCCAGCCCTGCCAGGCCAACCCCACAGGACTGCTCCCTGCTGTCTGTAGGGAGGCACCTGAGTCCTGCTAAGGGAGACTGCCTACCAGCTAGCCTACGTTCCATCCCCTCTCAGCTGTCATGGCAGGGAGAAGGTTGTCTCCACCATTCCTATCCAGACCAGACCAGGAACCAGCCCCGATGAGAACAGCCTGCTGGAACCTAACCTTGCTACAAACAAAGGACACAGTGAATCTTCCACCTGCTTCCCACTCACTGATGCTCAGTTCAAAGCACCTGTGCCTAGCAGAGTAACCTCTGATGCATTGTAAGATCTCTGTATACAGTTAAGCAGCTGCCATTGTCTCATCGAGTCGCCACCTGGTGGACAAGCAGTGGAATTGCAGCCTGAGTTATATTAATAGAAATTAATTCTGCAAATATTCTAATTGAGTCCAAATTATCAATACTGAACCACTTCTGGGATGTATTTCACAGTCGTGCACTAGACTATGGATATAAAATAGTGACTCATTGGTTAGTGATAATTTTAATAATTAATACAATTAAATATTTATATAACTCATATTTCATATTCATAAATTAATAACCTCTTCATCACATCAAGAAATTTAATCTCTTGTCCTGGACCTTGACATTTGGAAGGTGGAATGACCAACCCACTCTTGGTGGGCTCATAGGAAGGGAAGTGTCTCCCTCTCTCCCAGCCCAGCCCCCTGCAGTGGGGGAGTCTTACTGGGGTCTGCATTGAAAATACCACACCTCACAATACCAACTGGGCCCCTCCATCCTCTCTACTCAGTCCCCTGCTCTAACACAGTTGAACCGAACCCTTCCTGCACCTCATCCCATACAGCTCATCCCCTCCCAAACCCACCCCCACCTTGACTCTGCCCCCATTGCTTATCTTGGCCCCAGCCTTTACCCTTTGTTAAGCATTGGTCTAACCCCGGCTTCAACCTAGCCCCAACGCAACCCCTGCCCCTCAGAGCTGGCCCTCACCTGAGCCCTGCCCAGCACTCTCAGCAGGACAGCTGAAGGAAGGAGACTCATTAACTCCTCACTAACTGTTAGAAACTTTCCCACTCATTAGAGTAGCCTTCAGCCATCAATAAAGGAACCATTGAGCTTGGTAGAGCAAAGGGACATGAGGCAGCAGACCACAGCCCCAGATATCAGAGAGAGGTAAGGCTGAGTCTGGAAAACAGGATGGGGTCTCACACACCTGGGCCTCAGTAACAAGATGAGAACAGTCCTGTGGGATTGGCAGAAGACCAACAGGAAAAATACAAGAGGATGACACAGTGACTACAATGTTGACAGAAGGACAGCAGATGGCAACAAAGAGCAAGGAATGGAAGGATTTTAGCTCTTCAAAGAAGATTTTATCATTCTAATGCATCTGTATTACTAATACTATATGAGGCATATGGTTAACCTTGTTCAGCACTGTTATCAATTATTAATATTTATTCAAATATATTAATACAAATATATTAATTCTTTAACGATATAAAAATAATTTAAATCAATGTATTAATATCAAATCTCATCAATGTGTATAAATATCTGAGGGGTGGGTGTCAAGTGGAGGGGGCCAATCTAAGGTAAGAAGCAACAGGTTCAAGCTTGAACCTAGAAGATTTCACCTCAACATGAGGAGCAACTTCTCTGCAGTGCAGGTGACAGAGCACTAGAGCAGGCTGCCCAGAGAGCTTGTGGAGTTTCCTTCTCTGGAGACTTTCAAAAGCCACCTGGGTACACTCCTGTGTGGACTACCCTAAGTGATCCTGCTTTGGCAGGGGGGTCAGACCTGATGGTCTCTTGAGCTCCCTTCCAACCTCTAATGTGATACTGTGATACCACCCACACAGGTACAGCTGTTTGGTTGTGGTTAATGTATTTCACAACATGCACATTCAATACAACTTTAACAGTTGAATCAAGCTAGAATCTTTTAAACATTGATTCAGCTTAAGAAAGAATTAACACCTCAAGGGCAGTTTACGTGCAAGGGGAATCTATGGCTGCTACAGAGGCAGCTGGCACAGAGCTGTACAAAGAGACTTGATAGGAATCAGCCTGTGTGCTCAGGACACTGTTGCCTGGGACCTTTTTGGACACTGCAATTATGCTCCAAAGCACAGAGTGCAGCCTGCACAAGTGAAAAAAAGCAAGAAAGATGGTGTTCAGAAAAGGAGCAGTGCAGAGTGTGTGTGTGGAGGGGAGAAGCAGTCTCCCCCTGGAGAGGAATTGTTGGGGCTGAGGGAGTGGCTTGTGGCTCATGGGCTCGCAGGGCAGCTTGCTGGCCAGGCAAGCAGTTGACAGTTCTGCAGTGCTCAGGGTGGGATGAGTGGTTCTCATTTATCTCACCACAACTCCAGCAGCTTGCACCAGCACCTCAGGTGTCACAGGTGGAGCAAAGCAACTTTCTGGCTGCAGACTCAGGCAGCAGCCATGCAGAGGTTGCCCTCGAGTCCAGCAGCATTCACCCGCTGCAGATACAGCGTGTTCCAGGTTCATGTGGACAAAATAGGCTCTGGGGAACCCCAGGGCTTCTTGGTAGAACAAGGGAGAGTTGTTTTCCATCTTGGCTTGGATTAATAAGGTGCTGAAGGCAATAATGGCCAATGGCAGAAGAGAAAGAAAGAGAGGAACAAGAGAGTTCAGCCTGGAGAATAAAGTTTGCCCAAGCCATGGGAAGCTGCACAGGGAGTCCATAAGCGTGGCAGCTGGCCAGGCACGGCTGCCAAAAGTGCACTTTGTTTCCCTTGACCACAGGACCTGCCTAGACAAGCCTGGGCCTGTCCAGCTTTGCAGACTTACCAGCACCTTGCCCTTTGTCTAGTTTTGTGCTGAACACCCCAGCTCCACGGGGAGGAGGTGCAAGGGGGTTTGTGTTTGGGCATGTTCAGACTTGTGCCTCCAGGACAAGCACGTGTAAGCTTTGGAGTGATCCATGCAGGTTATTAAAGGATCCTGATAAATGCCTACATGAGTTATTTTTATTTCCTCACTTCACCTTCAAGACTCTCCCCAGACCCCTCAAGGACACCTCCCTGAACTGAGCACATGGCTCCAGCCCTGGCCCTGGAAAGAAATGCCCCCAAAAGTGGCCTTTTGGGAAAGAAATGTTAGAGAAAAAGCAGCAAAAGAGACAATACTATGTTAGGGTTGGGGTTTCCATTCTAATGAGGCATTATTATTGGGATGAGGTTTTTCTTTTACCTCTGGAAACCCAAGTGTTGGAAGGAAAGCAGCCAAATCCCAGTGCAGATGCAGTGGTGGCACTGGCTGTGCTGACTCAGCACTGTCATTCCTCTCCTCAGCACTGGCTGGTGCAGAGAAGAGCAGGGGCACATTTGCTCCTGAGGAAAGAAGGTGTAAAAGAGGAGATTGCAGTTCAAGCTGCTGGAGAAGGTCCCCCAAAGGGGGGTCACGTTTGGCCTGGCAGTGCCGGGGTCGGTGTATTGCTGTGTCCCCTGGGGCACGCTGGTCACCGGTGTGGGGCGATATGCACAGTGAGATAAAACCTGCGGATGAAGCCCTTGCTGCAGCCTGTGCAGGTAAAGCGCTGGCACCGGTGTGGGTGCAGCAGTGCTGGCTGAGGGTGGCCATCTGAGTGCAGCTCTTGCCTCAGACAGCTCAGAGGTGAAGCTGCTGCTGCCTGTGGACGCAGCAGTGCCAGCTGAGTTTAGAGCTGAGGGTGAACCTGTTGCCGCGTCACCACTGACAGGGGCTGGGCACTGGGCTGGGGCAGTGGGGCTTTACCAGCTCCAAGCTGGGTGAGAAGGAAGCTCTGCCCACCCTCAGGGCACTAATGTGGCTGCTTGGGTGGCACAGAGGGGCTGATATGGGTTTGCCCTCTTCCTCCTGTTCATCTTCTTCCTCCTTCTCTTTATTCTTCCCTATTCCATATCATCATCCTCTTCTTACACATCAACCCCTTTGTCCTCCACATAATTATTGTCATCCCCCTCCTCCTAATCCTCATACACTTCATCCTTGCTGTCTTCAGTCATGTCTCCATCAACCACTTCTGCTATTCCTCAAGGCAGAGCTTTGGCTCCCCCAAATTATTCTCAGTGATTCTTCTCCTCCCAGATCTTGTCCATGGCCTTCTGGGAGGCCATGCTGCTGAGAGGAATGGTCACCCCTGTGCTCTTGAGCATATCCTTGGGGACCAAGTGACTAAGGACACTGTGTGTGACTTCTTGCAATGGAGGGATCAGAGCCCTAACTCCTGTGCTGAGTCCCCTGGTTGTAGTGCTGATGGGGCTGACACCCCAGGACGTAGCCATCCCAACCATCCCCCTCTGGCCATGCAACTGATACCTGACCACCTGGGGCTCAGGCAGGTGAACTCCTACAGTCCCATCACAGACAATGACCCTCAAAGCTCCACAAGTGGTGAAGTGTGGTTTGGGAGGAGGGTCTGGAGAGGGTTGAGAGGTGCTCAGGGGACAGCTGGAGCCTGGGATCTTGCTGCTGTCCCAAAGTTGGGTTCTTTATCTTCTGTCCTGTTCCAAGGAGCAGATCTGCAAACTTTGCTCCTCCACAACACAGAGGAGCAGGGCTGATGGAGAGAAGAGAAGGATATGAGCCCAGGCAGAGAGAAGCAAAGGGTTCAGAGGGGAGGACTGATCTGCAAGGAATGGCTCAGTCCTAACCAGGGCTCTCCCAAACCTGCACTTCTCTCCCTATGGCTTAGGGTTTTGTCACCTCCTGCCAGCTTAGTGCATCTGTGCTTGGATCACAGCCAACAGGGAGCTGATAGAAAACTTTGGAGGTCAAAAAGCTTCAGGGTCTGTGCAAGTGGCAACAGATCCCAGGATGATTCAGCATCCAAGGTTCTCCAGATCAGAGAAGCACCTGATGGAAGTCAATGATCAACACCTCTCAAAACAGTGACCCTAAAGCCAGAGCCTTGGAGCTCTCCTGGATCCCAGCAGCTGTGTCCAGCATCTCCCCCACTCAGACATCTCTCAGGCACAACCTGCACCAAGGGTCAGCACCAAGTCAGACTTCTCCAGGCTCAGTTCTCATCCTCTGAGAATGTTGAAGCTTTGTGTTTGCCCTAAGTTCCAGCAGGGGGGAACTGAACTCCAGGGCAGCCTCTCTGCCAGCCACCTCTCCACCTCACTGTGTCTTTGGACAGACACCTTTGCTGTCACCATGTTGGAGGCTCTACGTTGCACTGGAGGCAGCCAGCTCTGTCCCTGTGTCTGTGTGCTTGGTGCTTCTCTCCAGGCACAGCCATAGAAAGAGATTTGAATTCAGGATTGGTTCATGAGGAAGGGCTGCTAGGATCCAACCTTTTCCTCTGCTTCTCACTCTCAAGAACTCTTGACTGGCTGAGAAATCACAGCCATGGCACAACTTGTTGGCTTTGCCCCATCCTTGTGGACAGGCAAGCTGCTGATAGACAGCTTGTGCTGAGCAGATGGGTCCAGAGGATTGCTGAGGGAACTTTCTCAGCCTTGGCTTTGCTTTGCTTCCAAAGAGCAACAATTTGGTGGCTGTGTGCAGGCAGTTGTCTAAGGAGAGCAGGGGGCAGCTGGTGCCATGGAGCTGTGAGCTCCAGCTGCAGAGAGCAGTGGAGAAGTCTGAGACAAGGAGCAGGGATGGAAGGCCCAGGTGGGCAGGGACAGCAATGGGGAGGATGGGAAGGGTGAGGAGCAAAGTTGTCCACTCCATGTCAGCCCTCAGAGGACAGCTTCTCCTCCCAGTCCAGACCTCCTGAGCAGACAGCCTGCATCATTCTGGCTTGGTGGATGTTGCTGTCACCTCTGCCCTCATCTGAGAAAGAATCAAATAGTTTACCCTCAAAAATCTGAGCTTTGTGAGGTGCACTTTGAAATCTGGAAGTGAACAACAGAGACACAAAGAGCTCCTCAGGGCACTTGGGCATCATTCCATGAACCTCAGGTACTGAGAGAAGAGTGAAGAAACTGTGCAAGAAGCAAGAAGCAAGAAGCAAAAGACAAAGTCCCTTGAAGCATTGATTGGCCCCACTGAGGCTTGTTACTGCCAAAAGCCTCCCCAGGGACTCGTTAGAGCAGCTCAGGAGAGGCTGTGATTGCAGCAGGCAAAGGCAAAGTGCAGGAGAGCAAACTCTGGCTCTGGGTTCTGCAGCACAAAGGCCAAGGCCTGAGCACAGCCCCTGGGCAGGCAGCTCCTGTCCCTCATGTGTGGGTCAAGGCTCTTCAGGTGCAGTGGGGGTGGGGGGTGGGTTTCATAGCAGCATAGCAGGGCCTAGGTTGGAAGGGACCTCAGAGCTCATCTGCTCCAACCTCCCTGCCATAGGCAAGGATGCCTCTCCTCTAGACTCAGCTGCTCAAGGCCTCATCCAGCCTGGCCTTCAACACCCTCAGGAGAGGGCATCCTACCTGGGCAGCCTATTCCAGAGTCCCACAACCCTCATACTGAAGAACTTCTTCCTAAGGCCCAGTCTAAACCTCCTTTTCCTCACCTTCAAACCTTTCCCTCCTGCCCTGTCACCAGACATCCTCATGAAAAGTCCCTCTCCAGCCTTCCTTTAGCATCCCTGTAGGGTTTGTGATGCTGAGTGGAGGACAAGGGCCTGACAGTCCCCAGCCTTCCTGGAGCTGTGGACAGAGGCAGTGAGGCCCTCCCAGTGCCTTAGGACAACAGCTCCTCACAGGCCTCAGGGACAGAGAATGCCATAGCCATGAGGGCACAGCCTTGGCTTTGCTTCATCACTCCCACCACTGTCATTGCCCTTTGCCAGCTTTCCCACAGCTTTGTCCTGCCCTGTCTCACAGCTGCTTCTCGTGCCCTGCAGGCTGCAGACACTCATCTCACTTCTCAGGCTACAGCACTGCCCTTTGAGAGAGGTTTCTTGCTCCTCATGGCCAGGCTGCACCAGCTGGCACTGTTCCTCTCTCCTGCTCTTGCCTACCTCAGCAGGAGCTCCCAAGGCTGCTGGCCTTGCAGTTTCTTGGTTAGACAGCACCAAGCCCTGTGCCTGCTGCTGTCCCATCAGCTACTCAGGCAGCAGAGACACAGCAGCCAACCCATCAGCCCCTTCCTGCAGTCAGCCCAGGCCCTTTGGCAGAGGCCATCTCACAGATCACTCTGCCCATCTGCCAGCCACGAGCCCAGGGCTGCCCTAGCAGCTCCTGCAGACACACCTGACCTCACAGTCCCTTTCCCAGCTGTGTTCCTGCTGGTGGCCAATCCTCTCAGGAGGCAGATTTGGCCTCACCTCCCCCTTCCCAGTCCTTGGCTTCCGACTGAGTGGTGAGTTCCTGAGACACAGCTGAGCACAGGATTGCACACTCAGCCCTCAGCTTCTTTGTGGCCAGAGCCTGAGCAGATCAAAGTTTCACCAGATCCATCTGGCAGATTTCCTACCAAGGCTTTGAGTGGAGAAGCTGCTGGCTCTGTCCTGCTGCAGTTGTGGAGGAGACTCCTGCACATCCTCTTGTCCAATGATCCTGCTCAGGGCAGGGGTAAGCAGATGAGGTCCCTCAAGGGCTCTGCCCAGTTTGGTTTCATCTCCAGAGGGGCTGCAAAGGCCCTGGCTCAGATGGTGCAGGGAGTTCATGAAGAGATTGCACAGTGCTGGCCCAAGGGCTTGCCCTGAGGGATGCCACTGGGAAGTGTCTGCCAGGAGGACTCTCCACTGGTGACATTTGGGCTTCCTCTACCCCCCAGTCACCACCTCATCCATTTCTGCACTCCAGCTCTCAGCAGTCTGGCTCTAAAGAGACTATGGGGGACCATGGCAAAGCCCTGGCTAAGGTCCAGGCACAAAACATCCCCTTCTTGCCCCTACCCATAAAGGTTCAGCACTACCTCTCTTGTGCTGCAAGGGCCTGCAAATGGCTGCAGAGGTGTTTGAGCCTTCACCTTCCCAGGGACTGTGCTGAGGGTGACCAGCCTGCAATGTTCCCCACCCTCCTGTTTAGTGTTCTTGAAGAGGTCTTTTCCAAGGAGCCCAGAACCTCTGGGATGGCTCTGTGCACATCTCAGGGCACAGTCCAGCAAGGCTAATGTGAGCAGACAGGAGCCTGCCCAAGCCATCTGAGATGAATCTGCCTGGGCCAGTAGGGTTTGTTCTGGAGTGACACCCAGCAATGTCCCAGCTCTGCCAGGTGTCCACATCTGAGCTGGCCTCAAGGACCCTACTGGAGTGTGGGATGTTCAGAGACAGAGTCTTTCCCCATCACTCACACAGGCCCTGCCCGGCAGCAGTCAGAGAGTCTCCCTGGCCTCCTGCTGCCCCTGCCAGAGGCTGGGAGGTTCCTCAAACCTCCAGTGCCCTGGTACCTCCAACAATAGTTGATGGTGTTTGCTCACTCAGCTTCACCTCAGCTCATCTGCTGACATCTCATCTGCACAATGCAAACAGGCTCTGCTGACCTCCTGAGGCCATGTCCTCCTGTGGAGGGACAAAGAATCTACCCAAGCTGAGGTGTGAGGCTGCTGCTGGAAACGCTGGTTGTGAAGGCTAATCTGGGGTGACTGCCCTGGGACAGCTTCCCCAGGGTGTCCAGTGAACACAGACACAGTCCAGAGCCTTCTCTGCTGATGCTTCAGGTCACTTGCAGGAGGCCTGGCTGTGTGAGGACACTGCTGTGTGTGCCCCAGCCCTGCACACTCACACACTTTAGCTGTTCCCTGCTCTTTGCATCTGTTGGACAATTTCTTGGGCCTGCTCTTGAAGGAAACTTTGGAAGGAGACCTAAGGCTTCAGACACTGCCCCAAGCAGATCACCTGTCTCTGTGGAACTGCTCTTGTGGAGGCCATCTGAGCCAAAGAAGTTCCCATGGCCTGTGTCTGCCTGTGGTCATGGGACTGCCATGCAGCAGGATGGTGCCCAAGCCGCCAGAGCACTCAGGCCTTGCCCCAACACAGGGGTGCAGCAGGAAAGTGTGGAAGTGGAAAGAGAACAGCCCTGGAAACACAAGTGTGGGCAGGACCCTATCAGAGCAGTCCTGGCTTTGGAGCACAGGGCATGAACGGTGCTCTGGATTCCCCTGGGGTTCACAGGGCACAGAGCAGGGGAATCAGCAACTCCTCTCCTGCAGTAGCAGGGTCATGCAGGCTTGTTGCTAAGCATTGCTCCTGCTTTCTGAGCTGACACACAGGGTTGTACAGCTCCTCAGTCTGCTGCTTCAGGCTGAGGCAGACGTTTGCACTGACTCAGCTAAGTCCCTTCCTTGGCAGCAGGGCAGATCTTACCCTCAGGGGCCCAGTCCTCTTGAAGGCATGTTGGGCTCTTCCGACTGGTGAGGCTGGCAATGCTATGCTGCAGCTTCTCAGACTCAGTGAAGGTCCCTCCTCAGGAGATACTCTCAGGGCTGAGGCTCAACAGGCTGCCTGGCTGCTGGCTTCTCCTCATCATGCAGAGGCCACTAGTTTGCTTGCATAGAGGAGAGAGACTTAATAGCAATGAGCTCAGTGGCAGAGGCTATGGCATGAGCTCAGTCTCCAGCAAGGAGAGAGAACACAGTGAAAGAGGGCAACGTATTTGCAAGCTGGGGCAGCACTGATAGGTTCCTGGAGGCTGGATGTGGCCAATGGGCACTCTCATAAACAACCGGCTGCAGCCTATGGGAGGCATGAAGCTGGAACTATGCCATGCTGGGCATCAGCACCAGCATCCCATGCCATGGGGGTGTGCAGGGGTCTGTGCCACCTTGGCCTTTGTTCCCCTCATGGAAGGAGGGGGAGCTTGTCCACGTGCTGGGACAGGTTTCAATATCTGGGCATAACTCTGGGCATAATGTGCCTTCACCACATAAGGGTATGGAGTGAGGGGGAGATCATCCTGGTTTCAGCCTTGATGGAGTAAATTTTCTTCACAGCAGCTCCTCTGGTGCTGTGCTTTGGATTTGTGACCAAGCCAGTGCTGAGAGCAGACTCTGTCCTCACTGCATGGATCAGTTGGGCAGACACCAATGGCAACTCCATGGAGATGTACACCACTTGCCCACTCCTCTCTTCCTCCTCCTTGCAGTAAGGACACTCACCATGGCCCAAGCACAAGCTCCTGGGGACCAGGTGCTGCTGAGATCCACTGGAAGTGCTGAAACCCCACAGAACAAGGCAGGCTAAGCTCTCTCTTGGTTTCCCTGGAAATGAAAGGTACAGCAAAGCTGCCTGGGGCTGGGGCAGCTCTCCTCAGGTGGCTCAACTGCAATCCATGGCAGGAGAGCAAATGCAGACTGGATGCAGGGAGTCAATGGATCTACTCACCAGGAACCAAATGAAAGGAGAATCTTCTGCATCCATTCTACCAACCCAGAGCACAAAGATTGTAACACAACAGCCCAACCAAATTCAGGTTGTTGGTGTAACTTCCCCATGACCAAACCCATCATTAGGTTTTGTACTTGGGGTTCCATGGACAGTCCTAAAAACAAACCCCATGCACCCCACAGGACACCATGTACATGGATCCTGATATAGGCTGGGCAGGGACTGGCTTGAGAGCAGCCATGAAGAAAAGGCCTTGGGGGTGCTGGGGGAGGAGAAGCTCAACAGGAGCCAGCAGTGAGCACTTGCAGCCCAGAGAGACAACCAGAGCCTGGGCTGCAGCCTGTAGATCCATGGTGATCAATGACTTAGTTTGCAATAGAATCAATCTATATAAGAACCCAAAAAGGGAGTGGTAATGAAATGTTGAGATGGCCTTCATGTCTGTGTTAGGCCCTGGAGGGGATGAGATGTGCAACCAAACCATATGAGAAAGGCTGGGAGTGAAAAAGAACCAAGTGCTGCATCCTTGAAGCAGATGGGAAAAGCAAGAGGGGAGAAGAGCCCCTGCTCAAATCCAGATGCAACAGTGAGCTCAGTGGGGATAGGCAGTGGGAAAGGGGAGTTGTAACACTCACCTATGCCTGAAGAAGGAGCCACAGGCTCTGCAGGTCTGGGCCCCTTGGCTCCCCTTGCAGCCCTGGTCCTGCTCTCAACTGCTCTGTTAGTTTGTATCTCAGCTCATGGTGCTGGAACCAGCTGGGTCTGAACCACAATATTTGTCACAGTTCTGGAACACCACCCCAGCAATCAGTTCAGTTTCTGTCTGTGTGATGTCTCTGTAATCATTGGCTGTGATTGGAAATTCTCTGTGCCAATAACTGCTCACCAGGATGTGTCTTTGCTCACATGTTGGATGGTTAGCTACAACCTACACCCACTGGGAAGAATTTCACTGCAATCCAACAACTCCTCCAGCACCCTGATTCCATCAGCCTGCTGCAACCACCAGGGGAAGCAGGACAAAAGACTCTGCCCAGAGTCCACCATGACACTGAAGCAATCCATTGAGTGCTAAAAGTAACCAAGAGGAGTGGAGAACACTGCTGGTGGGAAGTGCTGTTTGGATGGTGTCCAGCAGCAGCTGGGACACTGCCCCTGGTGGCACAGCCACTGTGATTTTCCTGCCTGCTCTGCTCTCTGCTTGCTGTTCAGCATTGGTTTGCAGTTAGAGTTAGGAGGATGGCCAAGCAAGTCACACTGCTGCAGACATTTCCCATCATCAATGTTTCCTGTGTGCTTTGTGTCACTGAATGGCATTGCAGAAGACTTTGAAGGCTAAGGAACCACCAAATGTCCTTCCCATTCTGATTGGCTGATGACATTCTCTGATGAGAGGCACAGAGACAGGAGGCAACCACACAGCCACTCTCTGGCTGAGAGAAATGCACTCAAGTCACAGAGCAGATTGTGGGGCACAGTCCCCCTGTCACTGGGAGCCTCCTCAAGACCTGATGTGATTCCCCCTCTTCCCTTTCCTAGGCCATGAACTAGCCCAGGTAAGCCAAGTATGGATCAGGACAGAGAGAAAGAGAGCCCTGAGAGGTGTCCTTGGTGTGCTGCACCCTCCTGCAAGTGCAGATGTCCTGCTGAGACAGCCTGGGTCAGTGTCACTTGGAGAATTAGCATCTCTGCTCTGAGCTGAAAGCTAACAGAATATTCTCCCTTTGATAGGAAATAAATACTAAAGGAGCTTTGTGAGGAGCACTTTGAAACCTTGAAGAAAACTACAGAGACACAAAGAGCTCTTGGGGCACTTGGGGATCATTGCCTGAGCCTCACACACTGAGAGGAGACTGAAGGAATCTGCTCAAGAAGTCAGAAGCAGAACAAAAATTCCTTCAAGTATCAATTGGCCTCACTGAGGGCCATTAGCAACAAAGTCTCCCAGGGGTGCTTAGAGAAGCTCCATGGAGGCCATGATTGAAGGCAGACAAAGGCAAAGTGCAGCTGAACAAACCCTGGCCCTGGGTTAGGAAAGAGGAAGGCCAAGCTCTGAGCCTCAAACCTTGGAAAGGCAGATCCTGAGAGCCTCCAACTCAAACTTCATCTCAGCAGCCATGGTGGCAGAAGCTGCTGCCAGAAGGAACAGGATCAAGACCTTGTCCCTCTTGAGCCTTGCAGCCCTGCCAGAGCCCTTGGCCATCCCTCCTGCAGGATGTGCTACACTGTCCCATGCCTGCAGCTCTTTCCCTTCAGGCTGTTGACATCCATCTGGCTTCCCCAGCCAGCTCTCCCCCTGACATTTCCACACCTTCCCTCAGGCCTCTCCACTCTTGCTGCCTGTTCCTTGACACACAAAGGATCTCCAGACTCCTTCTGGGTCACCTCTTGCACCACAGCTCTACACTTTGAGTGACATTTCTTTGTCCTGGCCTCCAGTCTGAACCTTTCAGTTGCACCTTCTGAAGGCTTCCTTCTGTGTCCACAAGCAAGAAAAGCTCCATCAGCTGACACTCCCCTTCAAGCAGGTGCACATCACCCCTGAGCCTTCACTTCCCCAGCCAAAAGAAGCTCAGCAGCTTCAGCTGCTAGATAGAGACTCCAAACTCCATCCAGGCAGATCTCCTATGGAGCTTCTCCAGTACCTCTCCATTCCTCCAGACTAAGGAACTCCACAGCCAGACCCAATATTGCAGATGTGGTCACAGCAGTGCTGAGTGCAGGGGAGGACAACCTCTGTGTCTTGTTGGCCACACTCCTCCTACCACAGCCCAGCTGCACTTGGCCTTCTGCACTCTGCTCAGCCTCTGCTCCATTCCAGGCCATTGGCAATGGTCCCTGCCAGAGGCCTTTCTGCCTGGGCACAGAGCAGAACCTCCAGCTGCAAAGCAACAGCCAAGGCACCTCCCTGCTACTGCCTCTCAGCTTGGCAGGCACAAGGGATGGCACAGTCCCCAGCCCAGTCCTGGGCCTGCTGCTGGCCAATGACACAAAGGGATTGGAGTCTGCAGTGAGCTCACACTCACCTCCTGGCCATGTGGCTCCTCCTGCCCTAGGAGCTTCTTAGCCATCCCTCATGTCCCAATGCTGGCCCAAGGCCTCAGCCTGATTGTGGCCTGGCAGCTGAGCAGGCACAAGAAACCTCTGCAGGGCCTTCCAAGGCAGGTCCCTGCTGCTGCCTTGCAGCTTCTCCAGCAGCCACAGCCAAGCCCTGTCCCTGCTGCTGTTGCCTCAGGCCCTCAGGTGGCAGGGAGGTGACAACCCAGATCCAAGGCTCTCTCTGAAGAGGCCACCAGGTGCTGAGGGACAGGAAGTCACAGAAGTCCCTTGCCTACCACAGGCCTTCTGCTGCCTGCTGGGGACTCTGGCAGCTGGGAGGCCAAAAGCACAGAGGCCAGCCAGGAGTCAGGGGCTGCCCCCTCAGCTGCTGCAGCAAGAAGTGACCTCCCAGGCCCTTTTTGTGCCCTCTTCCTGCTGCTGCCCCCTCAGCTGCTGAGCCAGCAGTGACCTCCCAGCCCTTGCCCAGCCTTGTGGCTGCTGCTGTGCAGGAGATCCTGAGGCACAACTGAGCTGCCCATGGCATTGGCACCCATCTCCTCCCTGTGTCCATCAGCTGCTCAGCCACAGTTCACCTCCTGCTCCTCTTCCATGGCCATGAGGCTGCTCTGGGAGCTCCCAGCACCTGCCCTGTGCCAGGGGCCAAGCAGAGTCCCTCAAGGGTAGGAGGGGATATAAAAGAGGGGTCAGAGCACAGGAAGGAGGTTTTGGGGGCTGTAGTGTCCAGGGGAAGGCTGAGGGTTCAGAGATGCCTTTGAGGCATGGGGATAAAGCCAGGGTTGAGGAGAGGCTTTGGTGTCCTGATGAGCCGACTCTGAACTGGAAGGCCTTAAATCACAGAATCACAGAATATGAGGGGTTGGAAGGGACCTCCAGAGATCCTCCAGTCGCACCCCACTGCCAGAGCAGGATCACCCAGGGCAGGTCACACAGGAACACATCTAGGCAGGTTTGAAAGTTTCCAGAGAAGGAGACTCCACAACCTCTCTGGCAGCCTGCTCCAGGGCTCCAGCACCCTCACAGCACAGAAGAGTCTCTTCATGGTGAGGTGGATCTTGCTCTGTTCCATCTTGCACCCATTGCTCCTTGTCCTATCAGTGGTCACCACTGCCAAGGGCCTGGCACCTTCCTCTGGAGGTGCCTAAAACTGGACACAATACTCAAGAGCTTCTCAGAGCTGAGTCCCAGGGGACCGTCACCTCCCTGCTCCTGCTGGACACATCATTTCCAATGCTAGCCAGGATGCCTTTGGCTTTCTTGGCCACCTGGGCACACTGCTGGCTTCTATTCAGCTACTTGTCCATTAGAACCCGCAGATCCCTTTCTGCCAGACAGCTCTGCAGCCACACTACAAGGGTCACCCCTAAGCCATATCCCCAAGCACCACATCCAAACCACCTTCAAACACCTTCAGGCTTGGTGACTCCACCACCTCCCTGGGCAGCACATTCCACTCCCTGAACACTCTTAATGGGAAATTGTTTTTCCTACTGTCCAGTCTAAACCTACCCAGTCCTAGCTTGAGGCCATTCCCTCTTGTTCTGTTACTAATGACCTGTGAGAAGAGACCAGCAGCAGCCTCTCCACCACCTCCTTTCAGGTAGTTGTAGACAGCCAGGAGGTCTCCCCTCAGCCTCCTCTTCTCCAAACTAACCAGCCCCAGCTCCTACAGTTGCTGTTCATCACATTTCTTCTCCAGGCCCTTCCCCAGCTCCTTGCTCTCCTCTGCCCTGGCTCCAGCACCTCCACATCTCTCTTGCAGGGAGGTGCCCAAAACTGGACACAACACTCCAGGTGTGACAGCTCTGCAGCCACACTGCCTCTGGAGCATTGCTTGGGGTTGTTGTGCCCCAAGTGCAGGACCTGGCACTTGGCTTCTTGAAGCTCCTCCTGGGAACGTTGGCGTGGATCCAATCTATCCAAGCCCCTCTGCAGAGCCTCCCTACCCTCATGCAGATCAACTCTGCCACCTCACTTGATGTCATCTGCTGACTCACTGCTGACACACTCTGTACCTTCATCAAGGACACCAATAATTATGTTAAACAGAAGTGGTCAAAACACTGAGCCCTGAGGAACACCACTTGTGACCTGCCACCAGCTGGATTGAACTCCACTCAGCACCACTCTTTGGGCCCTTTCACCCAGCCAGGGCTGTATCCAGCAGAGCATTGCTCATCCAAGCCAGGGATGGGCCTGGTCTGTGCTGGGATGGAACCAGGGTTTCAGGAGATACACTTTGTACTGGGATGAGACTCAGACTGTGCTGGGAGAGGGCAATGGGATCCCATTGCTACCAGGATCAGGCCACAGCTGCACTGGGATCAGGATATCCACTTTGTGCTGTGCTGGGTGCAGCTGAGACTTGGAGGGGTCCAAGGGATGCACTCTGCACTGGCACAGGAAACTGTGTGGGAGATGGCAAAGTGATGCAGTTTGTCCTGGGATAAGATCACATCTGAGCTGGGAGGGGTTCAGGAGATGCAGTTTGCACTGAGATGTGAGCAGGTCTGTACTGGGAAGGGTTAAAATGATCCAAGATTGTGCTGTGCAGGGCCCAGAATGTCCTAGACTGTGGTCAGGGAATGCAGCTTGTACTGGGACAGGGTCCAGGATGTACTGGGAAGGCATAAGGTGATCAAGTTTTTATTGAGACAATGACTAATATGTACCTGGAGGGATGAAAGGGATCCTGTTTGGACTGGGACAGGGCCCAGATTGTACTGGGAGGGCATGAGGGTGTGCAGTTTGTACTGGGATGGATGCAGATGGTACTGGGAAGGGAGCCAGGGGATACATTCTGTGCTGCGATTGGACTGTGTTGGGTTGACTGTAGAGGAAGGGACCCAGGGATCCAGACTGCAGGGCAAGAAGACAATATGTGCTAGCTTGTACTGGGATCAGGACACATCTGTACTGGGAGGGGTTAAAGGGACAATATTAAGACTGAGACTGGTACAAGAGGGTCACGGAAATCAGTTTGGACTCTGAGTAGGTGCAGTCTATTATGACTGGGCGTTGGGGTACAAAGGGGGCGAGAAGACCTCCTGTTCTGAGGGCAGTGCTGCTCTGGAGCACAGCTCTGTCCCACAAGCAGCCCTGGACTCTCCCTGCCTGCAGTCCCAGCACTGCCACCCAGCAGCACAGTGCCCAAGCTGCCAGAGCACTCAGGCCTTGCCCAGCACAGAGGTTCAGCAGGAGAGAGTGGAAGGGAAGGAAGAGCAGCTGAGGACAGCCCAACTCTGCCTCTCCACCCCTGCACACAGGCACTGCCCTGCAGCTCCACAGAAGCCTTGGAGGAAAGAGCTCAGAGAAACAACTCCCTGCAGGGTAGTTTATTGTGTTCAGCACATATAGGGAGCACAGCTCCTGATGTCTGCAGCCTCTTGGTTACAGCAGACAGGACAACTCTGAACCAGAAATGGTCTGAAGAAAGACATTTGTGTAGGAACAACATTCTCACAAGGGGAACAGCACCAGCAGCAGCCAGGCTGGGGCTGCACTGAATGACCTCAGAACTGCTCTGCAGGAGAAGACAAAGAGTTTATTGCTTCTGAAAGCATCCAGGGATCAGTTTGCTGAGGGCAGCCTTCAGCTCCTGGTTCCTCAGGCTGTAGATGAGAGGGTTCATTGCTGGAGGCACCACTGAGTACAGAACTGTAACTACCATATCTAAGGATGGGGAGGAGATGGAGGAGGGCTTCAGGTTTGCAAAGAAGCCAGTGGTGAGAAAGAGGGAGACCACAGCCAGGTGAGGGAGGCAGGTGGCAAAGGCTTTGTAGCGTCCCTGCTGAGAGGGGATCCTCAGCACTGCCCTGAAGATCTGCACATAGGACACCACAATCAACACAAAACAGACAAAGAATAAACCTCCACTGGCCACAAGAAGCCAAAGTTCCCTGAGGTAGGATGTGGAGCAGGAGAGCTTGAGGATCTGGGGGATTTCGCAGAAGTACTGCTCCACAGCATTGCCCTGGCAGAGGGGCAGGGAAAATGTATTGGCTGTGTGCAGCAGAGCATAGAGAGCCCCACAGCCCCAGGCAGCTGCTACCATGTGGAGACAAACTCTGCTGCCCAGGAGGGTCTCATAGTGCAGGGGTCTGCAGATGGCAACATAGCGATCGTAGGACATGGTGGTGAGGAGAAAATACTCTGCACCAAGGAAAAAGACAAAAAGAAAGACCTGAGCAGCACATCCTGCATAGGAGATGTCCCTAGTGTCCCTCAGGGAATTGGCCATGGATTTGGGCACAGTGGTGGAGATGGAGCCCAGGTCAAGGAAGGAGAGGCTGAGGAGGAAGAAGTACATGGGGGTGTGGAGGTGGTGGTCCCAGGCTATGGTGGTGATGATGAGGCCATTGCCCAGCAGGGCAGCCAGGTAGATGGCCAGGAAGAGGCAGAAGTATAGCAGCTGCAGCTGCCTTGTGCCTGGGAATGGCAGGAGGAGGAAGTGGCTGATGGAGCTGCTGTTGGCCATCTGCTACCTCTGGCCATGGAGACCTGTGCAAGGAGGGAAAGGCAGTGACATGTTAGGGCACACTTCTCTGAGGCTCATTGTAAGCCCTGTCCCTGAGCTGCATGAGGAATGGATCAGCTCAGTCCCATCACTACCAACCCAAAGGCAGAGTTCATCAGATCTTCAAATGCAGCAGGGACACAGAATTGCCATGGAGATTCCTCTGGTGCCAGAACAGAAAGTGACCAACAGCCCAGTCGCAGGGAACAAGAGTCCCATGGAGAGGTGGAGAACCATTGACCCACACCTGCAGTGCTGCAGAGGAACTGAAGGGAAGAACAAAAGGCAGAGGGGTGGGGTTGAAGCCTTCTGATTACCCAGTTCTGCTCACTGCTGCTCACATGGTGGACCTGAAGGGCTTTGCTCCTCCTTCTATGTGCACACTCCAGGAGCCTTCAGCTGAGCATCTGCAGCCAAGATGGAGATGCCTCCAGGAGCTACAGATGCAGTGTCCTTCACCCACAGCCTCACTGTGTCAATGACTGCAGTGACTTCTCCTTCAGTGAGCTCACAGCATCCTCCCAGTCCTGGATACCTTGAAGCTCTCTCTGCCTTCCTCATCTTCCTGAGATCCTCTGGCAGTGTCCTCAGCCCTGCTGTGCTGTGCAGAGGAGCTGCTCCTGGCCAGAGCTGTCTCCTGCAGCGCTGCCTGCTTGCCAGCAGCTCCCTCCATCCCAGGAGCCTGGCCCAATAGGGCAGCAGAGGACAAGCCCAAGGTGTTTTATTGACTCCTCCATTGGCTTTTGTTGCCCTGTAAACCTCAGGGACTGAGAGGAAGCTGATGAAACCTCTGCAGAAGTCAAAGTCAGATTCTAACTCTGAAGTTTCTTCTACTCTTAATGGGTCCCAGTGAAGCATACTGGGAAAGGGTCCCCAGGGGCTGGTTAGAGCAGGAGACAGTGGGTGCAAGGGAAGTGTCACTGGAGGCACTGAAGCATCTCCAGGCTGTGGTGAGAGCAGAGAAGTGAGGCAGTGCTGAGAGGTCAGGACAAGCAGCTCAAGGTGGCTCTGCTGCTGAGCAAACCTCGAGGGGTTTCAGTGATCCCAAGGGCCAAGTCCTGGCTCCCAGCCCCTGGCAAGGCAGGTCATGTCCCTCACCTGTGGCTCAGGGCTCTGCTGGGGGCAGTGGGGAGTGAGGATGAGCAGTGAGCAGGGTAGGACCTTGTCAGGTTTTGCTGTGGTTTGCTGGCAAAAAGACAACTCCTGATGAAAAGGAATGAAAGGAACCTTTAAAAATCTGATGCTTTGAGCAATAAATTCTTCTCCAATTAGCTGCAGAAACCTTGGCAAGAATGAGAGGTTCAGCAGTATTTAATGAGCCCCATGGAGTATTTGGGGCTGATGACATCCTCCTTAGGTACTGCCAGGAGACTCTGCCAAGGTACTGCCAAGAAGCCTCTCAACAAGTCCAAGGCAGAAGGAAACTCCAAAGTCCCTTGAAGCACTGATTGGCCTCCCTGAGGCTTGTTCCTGACAAAGGCTCCCCAGGGACTCCTTAGAGCAGCTTGTTAGAAGCCAGGATTGCAGGGAGACAAAGGCAAAGAGCAGGGTAGAAAAACTTGCCTTTGGTGTGTGAAGCAGAAAGGCCAAGCCCTGACCACTGCCCTTGCAATAGAAGAACCTCAAAGTCTGAAAGCCAAGTTTCTCCTCACAGGCCTTGGTGGCAGAGGCAACTACCAGAGCCAAGGGCACAAAGACCTTGGTCCTGTTGGGCCTCTCATCCTTGCCAGAGCCCTTGGCCATCCCTACTGCAGCCTCTCCTACACTGTCCCATGCCTGCAGCTCTTTCCCTCCAGGCTGCTGACACCAATCTTGCTTCCCCACCCAGCTCTCCCCCTGCCATTTCCATCCCTTCCCTGAGCTGTCTCAGCTCTCCCTGCCATTTCCTGACCCCTCTGGATGGCCTCATGCACAGCAGCTCTGCCCTTTGAGGGACATTTCTTTTGCCTCCTCTCCACTCTGAACCTTCTAAGCTGCACTTTGTGAAGGTTTTGGTGTCTTGCCTGTACCATGCTGAGCATGTGACACTTGCCCTGGTGAGTTCATGGCACTGGTCCAATATGGTCAATCTGCCAGGCCTCACCACAGTCATGGTGACCTGTGAGATGGCTTCCATGGTAGGTTCCACCCCTCGGTCACAAGCCCACCTCTGCATAGCATCTCTGCCTAGATGTCCTGATGTTTCATGTGCCCATCAAGCTACAAACAGTTCACCTTTATGCTCCCAGTGCAGATCCAGTTGGGCTATATCACTTCTGGCAGCCTTCTCTACCTGCTCATTGTTTGGGTGTTCTTCAGGAGCACAGCTCCTAGGCACATGAGCATCCCCATGGCTTACCTTCAGAGCCATGTTTCCTACCTGAACAGCAAGGTCCTACCACAATGAAGCAGCCCAGATGGACTTCCCCCTGCCTTGCCAATTGATCTTCTTCCACTGCCACCGTCCAAGAATCTGTGTAAAGATAAAGTCCTGGACAGTTTTCTCTCTCTCGGCAATCTCTAGAGCCAGTTGGCTGCTTTTGCTGATGCATATTGACTCCATTCACCTTCCCCTTCAGTGGCCTCAGCAACTTGTTGTGTTGGACTCCATACAGCAGCTCCCACTCCCAATGGTTTCCTACCACCCAACAGGATCCATCAGTAACCAGAGCATGAGACCTTTCATCTTCAGATAACTCCTTGTATGGTGCTGCCTCCTGGGCACCAACCACTTCCTCAGGCCATGCTCCAAAATCTGCCCTCTGGCCAATCCAGAATCTCTCCCAGAATCCCTGGCTGCTTTGGTTTCCCCCAGTCCAGCTCAGTGCGTAATCAGTGCTGCTCACTCACTGCCTGTAGTGCTGGGCTCATGATGTGGAGAGGGAAAGTTCCCTCTGAACACCCAGTGCAGCACAGGCAAGCTGGGTGCTGAGAGGAGAGCTGCTTCTGTCCCCATTACTTCTGAAGCAGCTCCAGCTCCTTCCTAGGCTGCTGTCTTGGGTTTAAGGAATGGGACAGCTGCTCTGCAACCCTTCTCTGAAGCTGTTCGAGAAAGCCTTCCACACAGGATTGGAGAGAATGGAAGTGTAAATGAAGTACTCTTCATAGCTCCATCCTACAGTACAGAGCATAGAAAAGACACAAAATCCATAGCCCACCTCAGCAGAGGCTCTCCAAACACCTCCTCAGGCCAAAGCTTCCCACAGCCTTCCTCCAAACAGAGCCAAACACCCAGGCTGCAAATGGCCCTCCTGCACCATGTCTCTTTGGCCCTGCCCCATAGCTGAGTGATGCAGCTCCAAATTCTGCTTGCCAGCTCCAGGCTGAGCCAGACCAGGCCACTCCAGGCTCCACCTGGCAGCATTGCCATGGCCGAACCTGGCCTCACTCCCCTGCACCAAACCCCATTGAAGCTCTGTGAACATCCCAGGAGCAGAGAGGGAGGAAAAGAGAAGAGCAGACAGAGATGTCCATTTGCATAGAGATGCAGGGCTCATGGGAATGAAACAACAAGAGATTGCACTTTCCTGTCCACCTCCTGCACCTATCTAACCTCTGGACTTCTCATGGTCCAAATGGGATCCCATTGCCATCTCCCAGCACAGTCTGAGTCTCATCCCAGGACAAAGTGCATCTCCTGAAACCCTGATTCCATCCCAGCACAGACCAGGACCCATCCCTGAAAACTGATCCCCCAATGCCCTCCCAGGTCAGACTGGGGCCCCCTCCAGGTACAAAATGAACCTCTCTGAGCTCTCCCAGTACAGACTGGGTCTGCTGTGGTGAAGGCACATTATGCCCAGATACTGAAACTTGTCCCAGCACATGGACAAGTTCCCCCTCCTTTCATGAGGGGTCCAAAAAGGCCCAGGTGGCACAGACCCCTGCACACCCCCATGGCATGGGATGCTGGTGCTGATGCAAGCATGGCATAATTCCAGCTTCACGCCTCCCATAGGCTGCAGCCATTTGCTTATGAGAGTGCCCATTGGTCACATCCAGCCTCCAAGAACCTATCAGTGTTAGCCCAGCTTGTAAATATGTTGCCCTCTTTCACTGTGTTCTCTCTCCTTGCTGGAGACTGAGCTCATGCCATAGCCTCTGCCATTGAGCTCATTGCTATTAAGTCTCTCTCATATATGCAAGCAAACTAGTGGCCTTCCCACGATGAGGAGAAGCCAGCAGCCGGGCAGGCCTGTTTGGCCTTAGCCCTGAGAGCATCTCCAGAGGAGAGACCAATGCTGAGAGCCTGAGAAGCTGCAGCATTGTGTTGCCAGCCTCACTGGTTGGAAGAGCCTGACGTGCCTTCAAGAGGACTGGACCCCCAGTTGCCCAGTTGCTGGGGAATGGACTTAGCTGAGTCCAGCAGTGACAACGTCTGCCTCAGCCTGAAGCAGCAGGCTGAGGAGCTGCACAACCCTGTGTGTGTCAGCTCAGAGAGCAGGAGCAGCACTGCCCACAGGACCCTGCCATTACGGGATGAGAAGAGGAGTCGGCGCTTCTGCTGTTCGGTGCCCTGTGAACCCCAGGGGAATCCAGAGCACAGTTCATGCCCTGTGCTGCAAAGCCAGGACTGCTCTGATAGGGTCCTGCCTGCTCCTTCAAGCCAAGCAAAGGGGAAGTTGCCACTCTGCGCAGCTGTGATTCTTACAATAATACAATACAATACACCAGGTTGAAAGAGACCTTCAAGATCATCGCGTCCAACCCATCAACCAATCCAACCCACCTAAACAACTAAACCGTGGCACCAAGCACCCCATCAAGTCTCCTCTTGAACACCTCCAATGAAGGTGACTCCACCACCTCCACAGGCAGCTGATTCCAATGGCGAATGACTCTCTCAGTGAAGAACTTTCTCCTCACCTCCAGCCTAAACTTCCCCTGGCGAAGCTTGAGACTGTGTCCTCTTGTTCTGGTGCTGGTTGCTAGAGAGAAGAGACCAACCCCCTCCTGGCTACAACCACCCTTCAGGCAGTTGTAGAGAGCAATGAGGTCTCCCCTGAGCCTCCTCTTCTCCAGGCTAAGCAACCCCAGCTCCCTCAGCCTTTCCTCATAGGGCTTGTATTCCAAACCCCTCACCAACTTGGTTGCCCTTCTCTGGACACCTTCCAGCAAGTCAACATCCTTCCTAAACTGAGGGGCCCAGAACTGGACACAGGACTCAAGGTGCGGCCTAACCAGTGCAGTACACAGGGGCAGAATGACCTCCCCGCTCCTGCTGGCCACACTGTTCCTGATGCAGGCCAGGATGCCATTGGCCTTCTTGGCTGCCTGGGCACACTGCAGGCTCGTGTTCAGCCTACCATCAACCAGTACCCCCAGGTCCCTCTCTGCCTGGCCGCTCTCCAGCCACTCTGACCCCAGCCTGTAGCACTGCATTGGCTTGTTGTGGCCAATGTGCAGAACCCGCACTTGGATGTGTTCAATCTCCTGTCCTTGGATTCTGCCCATCTGTCCAGCCTGTTCTTCCCCGGGGCTGCCCTCACTGACCCTGAAGGTCATTGCCACGAGGGCCAACCCCATCCCAGGAGGTAGGTTCAAGGAAGTGGTTAGATTATGTAGGAATAAAATTAGAGAGGCAAAGGCCCAGTTAGAACTGAAACTGGCCACCTCTGTGAAAGAAAATAAAAAGCAATTTTACAAATATATCAACACTAAAAAGAAGGGCAAGAAGAACCTCCACTCCTTACTGGACCTGGAGGGGAACACGGTGACCGAAGATGAGGAAAAGGCTGAGGTCCTGAACGCCTTCTTTGCCTCCATGTTTAACAGCAAGGCAGGAGTCCAGGATGAGTGGCCTCCTGAGCTGGGTAATAGGGTCGGGGAGCAGTGTAATGCCCCAGAAATCCATGAGGAATTAGTTCGGGACCTGCTGAGCCACTTGGACACCCACAAGTCCATGGGACCGGATGGGATCCATCCTAGGGTGCTGAGAGAGCTGGCAGATGAGCTGGCCAAGCCGCTCTCCATCATTTTCCTCCAGTCCTGGCTCACTGGAGAGGTCCCAGATGACTGGAAACTGGCCAATGTGATCCCCATCCACAAGAAGGGACGGATGGAGGAGCCCGGAAACTACAGGCCAGTCAGCCTGACCTCAGTGCCAGGGAAAGTGATGGAACAGATTATCCTGGAGGCAATAACTGCGCACCTGAAGGATGGCCAAGGGCTCAGGTCCAGCCAACATGGATTTAGGAAGGGCAGGTCCTGCCTCTCCAACCTGATCTCCTTCTATGATCAGGTGACCCGTCTGGTGGACGTGGGAGGCCTGTGGATGTAGTCTATCTGGACTTCAGCAAGGCCTTTGACACCGTCCCCCACAGTAAACTGCTGGCTAAACTGTCAGCTCGTGGTTTGGACCGCAACACTCTGTGCTGGGTTAGGAAGTGGCTGGAGGGCCGAGCCCAGAGAGTGGTGGTGAATGGTGCCGCGTCCGGCTGGCGGCCAGTCACCAGCGGCGTCCCCCAGGGATCGGTGCTGGGCCCCATCCTCTTTAACATCTTCATTGATGATATGGATGAGGGGGTTGAGTCAGTCATCAGCAAGTTTGCAGATGACACCAAGTTGGGAACAGATGTTAGTCAGTTAGAGGGTAGAAAGGCTCTGCAGAGGGACCTCGACCGACTGGACAGATGGGCAGAGTCCAATGGGATGGCATTTAATAAGTCCAAGTGCCGGGTGCTGCACTTTGGCCACGGCAACCCCATGCAGAGCTACAGGCTGGGGTCAGAGTGGCTGGAGAGCTGCCAAACAGAGAGGGACCTGGGGGTGCTGACTGACACCCACCTAAACATGAGCCAACAGTGTGCCCAGGTAGCCAAGAAGGCCAATGGCATCCTGGCCTGTATTGGGAATAGTGTGGCCAGCAGGAGCAGGGAGGTCATTCTGCCCCTGTACTCTGCATTGGTTAGGCCACACCTTGAGTCCTGTGTCCAGTTCTGGGCCCCTCAGTTTAAGAAGGACATCGAGACACTTGAACGTGTCCAGAAAAGGGCAACAAGGCTGGTGAGAGGCCTTGAGCACAGCCCTATGAGGAGAGGATGAGGGAGCTGGGATTGTTTAGCCTGGAGAAGAGAAGGATCAGAGGTGACCTCATTGCCCTCTACAACTACCTGAAAGGTGGTTGTAGACAGGAGGGGGTTGGTCTCTTCTCCCAGGCAACCAGCACCAGAACAAGGGGACACAGTCTCAAGCTGTGCCAGGGGAGGTTTAGACTCGAGGTGAGGAGGAAGTTCTTCACTGAGCGAGTCATTCGTCATTGGAATGGGCTGCCCAGGGAGGTGGTGGAGTCGCCATCCCTGGAGGTGTTCAAGGGGAGATTGGACGTGGCACTTGGTGCCATGGTCTAATTGTGAGGTCTGTTGGGACAGGTTGGACTTGATGATCCTTGGGGTCTCTTCCAACCTTGGTTATACTGTGATACTGTGATACTGTGAAGACCTTGGTCCTGTTGGTCCTCTCAGCCTTGCCAGAGCCCTTGGCCATCCCTACTTCAGCCTCTCCTACACTCTCCCATGCATCAGCTCTTTCCCTTCAGGCTGCTGACACCAATCTTGCTTCCCCACCCAGCCCTCCCCCTGCCATTTCCATCCCTTCCCAAGCTGTCTCAGCTCTCCCTGCCATTTCCTGGCACCTCTGGATGACCTCATGCATAGCAGCTCTGCCCTTTGAGGGACATTTCTTTGGCCTCATCTCCACTCTGAACCTTCCAAGCTGCACTTTCTGAAAGTTTTGGTCTCTTCCCACTCCCCAGCAGATCTCCATCCTCTCTGAAACCACCCTTCAGCCATGTGCACTCTGCTCTGGCAGTGCCCTGAGTCTCCATTCAGCAGGCTGCAGCACCCCAGGTCCCTCAGCCTCTCCACAGAGATGTCAGCCCCCATCCTGGCAGATCTCCTCTGCAGCCTCCCCAGTTCCTTGTTTCTCCTTTGGACTGCAGAACTCAGCACCCAAACACCAAGCATCCAGATGTGGCCACAGCAGTGCTGTGTCTGGGGGAGGACAACTCCTGTGTCTATGTGGCCACACTCCTCCTGCCACAGCCCAGCTGCAATTGGCCTTCTCCCCTGAGTGCAGGGTTTGTTCCATCCCAGGGCATTTGGAATAGGGAAAAGAACCTCAGGAAAGTCTTGCTCAGTGTTGCTCTCTGAAATGCAGACAGGCCTTAGGCCTGGTCCTTGAAATGGGAGCTTAAGAGAATACAGAGACACAGGGCCAGCTCTTGAAGGTGACATTTGCCCCAGCTCTTCCCAGAGAGGTCCTTGCTGTCCCCTGTTCTGCTCCCTGAAGCAGACCAGCACTCACACATGCCCTGCACTAGAACAGCCATGCAAACAAAGGGGAACAAGCTCAGGGTTAGTGCTCCAACCAGCTGCTTGAGACTGAAGCCCAAAGCAGGAATCCACAACCATAGCCAGGCCCAGAGCTCTGAGAAGCCCCAGCTGGTGTCTCCCTTTCGCACTTCATACAGAATCTGCTTGGTTCCCATAGCTCACTGATCACAGAATGGGCTGGGCTGGAAGGGACCTCCAAAGGTTGTCTTGTCCAACCTTCCCAGGGACAGCCTGAACTAGAGCAGGTTGCTCACACCCCTGTCAAGCCTCACCTTCAATATCTCCAGGGATGGGACCCCAACTACCTCCTGGGCACCCTGTTCCAGTGTTCCACTACCCTCCTGGTGCAGAACTTGTGCTGGCTCCTCCTTCCTGCACAATCCTGCTCTGTTCCCATCTCTCACCCATGTCTATGGATGTCCTTCCTCTCTGATCCATGGAAACACAACAGCTTGTGTTCAGTGCTGTGCCCACTCCTCCTTCTGAGGCAAAGGCCATGCCTGGAGCCATTCCCTCCTGAGCAGCTCTTTCTGCAACCTGTTTCACTCCTCCCTGGGAAGCTGATCCTGCACCTGCAGTCCTGTTCCAGAGGACTGGGAGAGCAGAGATCTTCAGCATGACCTTTGCTGCTTCACTTTCTCCTAAACCAGGCAGAAAGCATCAGGCAAAGCTGTGCCAAGCAGAGGCCCTTCCTTTGCAGCATTGTTTCATTTGGGCCATTTCACATCTCCTTGGACCCAACTTGGAGTCTCTCACTGATCAGCCACAGTTGTATTTGGGAGCACTGCCCCAGGGGCACAGATTCCTGACCAGCTGAGGGCTAATCTTTCCCTGCCTTTACTGCCACATCTCCAAGACTTTCCCTTTCCTCCTGCTGCTGCCCACCCTGTGTGTTTGTTCCCTATTATGGGATGGTGAGAGCCTGGCTGGATGCACAGCCTGAGTGTTTTTCCCACAGAGGGGACTTGACTTCAGGCAGTCAATGTTTGCTAATCAGTTAGGTTGCATCTCAGGACACTTTTGGACTATCTCTTCTTTGGATCAGGAGCCTCTTCCATCCCCATCCTGTGCTTCTAGTTCTGGATTATCCTTAAGGGAAGTGTTCATCCACAAGATCAACAGGAGCCACCAATGTGCACTTGCAGCCCAGAGAGCCAATTGTATCCTGGGCTGCAGCAAGAGAAACGTGGCCAGCAGGGCCAGGGAGGTGATTCTCTCACTCTGCTCCACCCTGGTGAGACCAAACCTGGAGCACTGTGTCCAGTTCTGGAGCATCTATTACAAGAAGGATCTGGAGGTGCTGGAAGGTGTCCAGAGAATGGCCCCAAAGATGAACAGAAGGTTGGAGCTGCTCTGCTATGAGGACAGAGAGAGAGTTGGGGCTGTTCAGTCTGGAGAAGAGGAGATTCTGAGTCATCCTTCTTGTGGCCTACCAGTATCTGAAGGAGGCTACAAGAAAGCTGGGGAGGGACTTTTTAGGTTGTTAGGTAGGGATAGACTTGGGGGATGGGGAAAACTAGAAGTGGGGAGATTCAGATTGGATGTTAGGAAGAAGTTCTTCCCCATGAGGGTGGAGAGACACTGTCACAGGTTGCCCAGGGAGGTGTTGGAAGTCTCATCCCTGCAGGTTTTTAAGGCCAGGCTGGATGTGACTCTGAGCAACCTGCTCTGGTGTGAGGTGTCCCTGCCCATGGCAGGGGGTTGGAGCTGGATGATCCATTGAGGTCCCTTCCAACCCTGACAATTCTGTGATTCTCAGCATGTCCAAGAGGTATTATCAGGTATTGGAATTCCAGTGAATGCCCTCCCCCCTCCAGCCCTTCCTTAGGGTTCTCAGGGCAGTTGGTGCACCCCCAGCAGTTGCTCCCATCAGCTCTCTGTGTTGTGTTCTGTGTCAGTCCAGAACGGACATTTGCTGCCAAGGGCTTTCTTTCTAGATTCAGGGGATGAGATTTTCAGTTCCCTTTCTCCTTCTCTCCAGCCTGCTGTTCCTTCTCCTGCACTAGTGCCTGCTGGGACAGCATCCATGGGATGAAGAGGAACCCAGTGGCAAGTTGTGGGGAGCCTCAGATTCACTAGAGGTGATCTGCACCATGCAATGTCCAGAGCAATGTGAACCCTACAGTACTCAAGGCAACAAATAGTTAGAGAGCAGCCCCATGGAGGACCTGGGAGTGCTGGTGGGCAGCAAGTTCTGCATGGGACAGCAATGTGCCCTGGTGGCCAAGAAGGCCAATGGGATCCTGCACTGGATTCTATGGTCCTGTTCTGGCAGGGGGACTCAGAGATCTCCAGAGGTCACTTCCAACCCTTAACATCCTGTCACCTGTGACCCTGTGAATTGTCACAGGGCTCTGAATCCAAAGGAGATCCCAGCAGGAAATACCAAGGCTCCAGATACAAATCATGAAGTCTGTCTGAGCTTCATCTTCAAGGATCCTTCTGAACTCACCTTCCACTGCTCCCTTGGACTCTTCTTGGCTTTCAGATGATGCATCCATGTGGCAAGTGCAGCTGCCTTCAAAGCAGTGGAAGTTGTTCACAGAAGCTGAGAGCCTCTTTCCATTTTGCTTGGAGGGGCTCCTGATTGTCATGGGTTGAGTTGACTCTGCTGCTGTTATCCAGACCATGTTGCAGCCATGCCAGCCTCAGAAATGAAAGTGCTGCCTGGAGCAAAGCATGAGGGGCTTGAAATTCAGATTGCAGCAAGGGAGGCTCCCTGTGCCAGTTGCTGCCTCTGGGTTCTGGGATTTTTTGGGTGTTGGCTGCTCCACTGGGATGGCAGTGGGACAGGGAGGGGCAGGGGAGCAGCTCCCTGTTTTGGGCTTTTGCCTTGCTTGCTGCTGCTTGCTGCTGCTTTCCACTGTGCCTTTTCTGCACACAGGCTGAGGTCACTGTGCTTTTGTATTGTGATGATCTGATTTGCTCAGGAAACTCTTCTCTCATTTGTTTCTGTATCAACACAAAGAGGTTTTGTGTGGTGTTCTTTCCCCCTCAGTTCTGTGTTGGGGAGGCAGAGAGGTTAAGCTGCTGGTTCAGCTGAACCCATTGCATTCCTTTTCTGGAGCCCAACGTGGGGCAGGAAAGCAGCTACCTTAATGAGGACAGATTTTGGCAGGATTGAGGAAACAAAAAGAGAGAAGAGGAGGATTCAATTAAGGCTTGAGGCTTGTCAACAGAGTTTGACAGAAGTTTTCTTTCCTGTGGTGTGTTCACTCTGTTGATGGATTTGCTTTCAGAGGGCTGATGAGCTGCAGTCCTGTTTGTGCTGCTGATGGTGCCGAGTGTTAGCTTAGGGCAATGGCTCAGAGCTGTGCTGCCCACTGCTGGGCAGCTTGCTCTGGTTTCATCCAGAGCAATACAGGACACTCCCAAGGAAACCACTGTGAGATCTGCCCAGATGCTGGATGCTGAGGAGTGGCTGGGGGTGGGGGAGGGAAGGGGAAAATTCTTAGGCTGGTGGTCACCACTGGTGCTGTGGTGGTTTGAGCCTTAACTGGGAGTTAAGAGCTCAAGTGGGGGTGAGGCTGAGAATCTCTCCCCCACTTCCCCCCCCCCCCCAACAGACAGGGGAGAAAAGGAAGGAGCAAATCCACCAAACAATAATTTGGAGTCAGCTTGGAAGTAGAGAGGTAAAGATGGATGGGAGGGGGACAAAAACAAGATAATAATACAAAACCAGCCTTTCTCTGAGGAAGCGTGGAGGCAGCAGGGAGAAGGATCAGGTCTGACCACGTGGCAGAGGAACAGGAGGGCAGCTGCAGTAGGTCTCATCCAGCAGAGGCAGAAGCCAGAAAAGCAGGGGCCAACAGCTAGGATGTCCTGCTTTGTATACCCTAGCTGGGCAGGGAGCGGGGAGTGGAACAGACTCAGCTTCCCAGGTGAAAAATGCCCTGCAGGGAGTGAAAAGTACCTGCAAGCCCTCCCCCCTGCTTTGTTCTTTTGTCCCCAGAAAAGGGTGTTAACCCACCACAATCCACCCCTCTGTTCCACTTCCTCTCTCCTGCCACAGCCCCTTCATGCAATCTTGATACGTGATATTCAGATCCTTGATGCAAGTCCCTTGTTGTCCCAGCTCGCTCTCTCCCAGGGCAAGTCTCTCTCTCTCTCTGGTGATGGTCAATGTAGGTGCTGCTTGAACCGGGCAGGGATGTGGAGAAAAATCAGGAATCAGTTTGTCTTTGGAAGGGAAAAGCCAGGAACAGTCTGCTGCTGTAGGGACATTGGGTACAGTCCATTGCTGCAGGGACATTGGGTACAGTCCATTGCTGCAGGGACATTGGGTACAGTCCATTGCTGCAGGGACATCGGGTACAGGTGCGATGATGCAGGAGCTCTCTGGTGCACTGGTGTGCAGTGTATACATTGTGTCCTGGATGCTAGGCTGGTGTTAGGCTAGGAGGGAGAAACTTAGAACAACTTATAACTATTTACACAATGACTATAATACATTGATAAGTGTCGCCCCACCCCGAGTTCATCCTCTCTCAGCCAGAGTCACGTTCTGCTGTGGGATACACTGAATGTCCCCAGTTTCTAACATGACCCAGGAGGTGTGATCAGGACCCTCCGTTGAGACCACCCCTCGGGTTGGTCTGCCCCCACCAGCAGCAGGAAAAACCCACACTGCCTTTCCCAGCAGGTTCTTAGCAATCACAGGACCTCCATCTCCATTCACTGTTTGCAGCAGGTGGGACTGGGCAGGACCAGCTGGGTTCACAGCACCTCTGCTGTTCACTAACCAAGTGGCTTGAGCTAGGTGTTTTTCCCAGTTCCTAAAGGTTCCACCCCCCATGGCTTTTAGGGTGGTCTTTAGCAAGCCAGTGTAGTGCTCGACCTTCCCGGCAGCTGGTGCATGGGATGGGATGTGGTAAATCCACTCAATGCCATGGTCCTTTGCCCAGTCTCCTATGAGGTGGTTCTTGAAGTGGCTTCCATTGTGTGAGTTAGTCCTCCCGGGGTGCCGTGTCTCCACAGGGTATGTCTCTCCAGGCCCAGGATGGTGTTGCGAGCAGTGGCATGAGGTACTGGGTAGGTCTCCAGCCAGCCTGTACTTGCCTCCACCATGGTCAGTACGTACTGCTTGCCGCTGTGAGACCGAGGCAGGGTGATGGAGTCGATCTGCCAGGCCTCTCCGTACTTATATTTCGACCATCTGCCCCCATACCACAGAGGCCTCATGCGCTTGGCCTGCTTGATGGCAGCACAGATGTCACACTCATGGATGACCTGTGAGATGGCCTCCAGAGAGATCTCCACGGATCTGTCCCCAGCCCACTGGTATGTGGCATCTCTCCCTTGGTGGCCAGAAGTATCCTGGGCACAGCAAGCTAAGAACAGCTCACCCTTGTGTTCCCAGTCCAAGTCTATTTGGGAGATTTCAGCAGCCAGATCTGCTTGGTGGTTGTGCTTGTGCTCCTCTGTGGCTCTGCTCTTGGGGATGTGTGCATCGATGTGCCGTACCTTTGTTGGCAGCCTGTCCAGGCGGGCAGCGATGTCTTGCCACAGCTCAGCAGCCCAAACAGGCTTCCCTTTTCTCTGCCACCCGTTCCTCTTCCATTCCTTCAGCCACCCCCACAAGGCATTGGCTACCATCCAGGAGTCAGTGGAGAGGTACAGCACTGGCCAGTTCTCTCGTTCCGCTACATCCAGGGCCAGCTGGACAGCTTTTCCCTCTGCGTACTGACTGGATTCTCCTTCTCCATCCCTTGCTTCCACCACTTGCCTTGTGGGCTCCAGACAGCTGCCTTCCATCTGTGCTTGTTGCCTACAAGCAGACAGGAGCCATCTGTAAATAGAGCATAGCCCTTCTCATGGTCAGGGAGATCGTTGTATGGGGGAGCCTCCTCAGCACGGCTCACTCTCTGCTCTGGTGGCATTAACAAGTCAGCACCCTCTGGCCAGTTGCTGATCACTTCCACTATGCCAGGGTGTTCGAAGCTCCCCATTTGAGCTCGCTGAGTTATCAGGGCCATCCACTTACTCCAGGTGGCGTCTGTGGCATGATGTGGGGTTGAGCCTCTACCTTTGAACATCCAGGTCAGGACTGAAAATACAATACAATACAATACAATACAATACAATACAATAAATCCAGGTTGGAAGAGACCTTCAAGATCATCGTGTCCAACCTATCAACCAATCCAACCCACCCAAACAACTAGATCATGGCACCAAGTACCCCATCATGTCTCCTCCTGAACACCTCCAATGATGGTGACTCCACCACCTCCCTGGGCAGACCACTGCAATGGGCAATCACTCTCTCTGTATAGAACTTCCTCCTAACATCCACTCTAAACCTCCCCTGGCGCAGCCTGAGACTGTGTCCTCTTGTTCTGGCGTTGCCTTCCTGGGAAAAGAGACCAATCTCTGCCTGTCTACAATCTCCCTTCAGGTAGTTGTAGAGAGCAATAAGGTCACCCCTCAGTCTCCTCTTCTCCAGGCTAAGCAACCCCAGCTCCCTCAGACTCTCCTCATAGGGCTTGTCTTCCAAATCCCTCACCAACTTTGTTGCCCTTCTCTGGACACGCTCCAGCAAGACAACCTCCTTCCTAAACTGAGGTGCCCAGAACTGGACACAGTACTCCAGGTGTGGCCTAACCAGTGCAGTGTACAGGGGCAGAATGACCTCCCTGCTCCTGCTGGCCACACTGTTTCTGATGCAGGCTAGGATGCCATTGGCCTTCTTGGCTGCCTGGGCACACTGCAGGCTCATGTTCAGCCTCCCATCAACCAGTACCCCCAGGTCCCTCTCTGCCTGGCCGCTCTCCAGCCACTCTGACCCCAGCCTGTAGCACTGCATGGGGTTGCTGTGGCCAATGTGTAGAACCCGGCACTTGGATGTGTTCAATCTCCTGCCCTTGGATTCTGCCCATCTGTCCAGCCTGTCGAGGTCCCTCTGCAAAGCCTCTCTGCCCTCCAGCAGATCAACTCCTGCCCCAAGCTTGGTGTCGTCTGCAAATTTACTGATGATGGACTCGATGCCCTCATCCAGATCATCAATAAAGATGTTGAAAAGCATGGGGCCCAGCACTGATCCCTGGGGCACACCACTAGTGCCTGGCCGCCAGCCGGATGTGGCACCATTCACCACCACTCTCTGGGCTCGGCCCTCCAGCCAGTTCCTAACCCAACGCAGTGTGCTCCCATCCAAGCCAGGGCTGCCAGCTTGGCCAGGAGTTTGCTGTGGGGGACGGTGTCAAAGGCCTTGCTGAGGTCCAGGTAGACCACATCCACAGGCCTCCCCACATCAACCAGGCGGGTCACCTGATCCTAGAAGGAGATCAGGTTGGTCAGGCAGGACCTGCCCTTCCTAAAGCCATGCTGGCTAGGCCTGATCCCTTGGCCATCCTGTAAGTGCTGTGTGATCGCACTCAAGATGACCTGTTCCATAATCTTGCCTGGCACTGAGGTCAGGCTGACAGGCCTATAATTCCCTGGCTCGTCCAGCTGGCCCTTCTTGTGGATGGGCACCACGTTGGCCAGCTTCCAGTCTTCTGGGACCTCTCCAGTGAGCCAGGACTGCTGAAAAATGATGGAGAGCGGCTTGGCCAGCTCATCTGCCAGCTCTCTCAGCACCCTAGGATGGATCCCATCCGGTCCCATGGACTTGTGGGGGTCCAAGCGGCTGTGAAGATCTCTAAAAATCCCATCCTGGAACAGAGGAGAACTATGCATCTCCCTGGCTCCTTCTGCCAGCTCTGCAGGCCAGCTGTCTGGAAGACATTCTGTCCTGCTAGTAAAAATTGAGGCAAAGAAGGCGTTAAGTACCTCTGCCTTTTCCTCATCCTTTGTTACAACAATCCCCTCGTGCCCACCAAGGAGTGGAGGTTGTCCTTGCCCTTCCTCTTGCTATTAATATATTTATAGAAGGACTTTTTGTTGTCCTTCACAGCAGAGGCCAGTCTGAGCTCCAAATGTGCTTTTGCCTCCCTAATTTCTTCCTACAAGACCTAGCATCTTCCTTAAACATCCATGGGTTGCCTCCCCTTCCTTCCAAAGATGATACACCCTCTTTTTTTCCCTTAGTTCCTTTAGAAGTTCATTGCCCATCCAGGCTGGCCGTCTGCCCCGGCGGCTCATCTTCCAGCACGTTGGCACAGCCTGTTCCTGTGCCTTCAAGAGCTCTTCCTTGAAGCATCTCCAGCTCTCCTGGACCCCTTTATTTTTAAGGGCTGTTCCCAAGGAACCTTCTGAGTTAGCTCCTTGAGTAGCCTGAAGTCTGCCCTCCTGAAGTCCGGAGTGGAGGTCTTCTTGCTACCCCTCTTGGCTTGGCTGAATACCGAAAACTCAATTGTCTCGTGGTCACTGGTGCCTAAACACCCTCCAACCACCACATCCCCCACCAGCCCTTCCCTGTTGGTGAAGAGGAGGTCAAGCAGAGCCTTACCCCTGGTGGGCTCGCGCAGCACCTGGGATAAGAAGCTGTGTTCCATGCACTCTAAGAACCTCCTAGACTGCCTCCTCTCTGCTATGTTGTGATCCCAGCAGATATCAGGCAGGTTGAAGTCGCCCATGAGAACAAGGTCAGGTGATCTTGAGACAGCCTTCAGCTGCCTATAGAATGCTTCATCAACATCTTCCTCCTGGTTGGGTGGTCTATAACAGACTCCAACCAGGATGTCTGCCCTGCTGCTCTTCCCTCTAATTCTCCCCCACAAGCACTCAACCCGATCATCCCTGATCTCCAGCTCAACGGCATCTAGTGCCTCCCTGATGTACAGGGCCACCCCTCCACCCCTTCTTCCTTGCCTGCCTCTCCTGAACAGCCTGTGGCCGTCAATTGCAGCGCTCCAGTCATGCGAGTTGTCCCACCACGTTTCCGTGATGGCAACTACATCATAACTTTCCTGCTGCAACAAGGCTTCCAGCTCCTCTTGTTTGTTGCCCATACTTCGTGCATTAGTGTACATGCACTTCAGCCGGGCTGCTGGTTTCGCCCCTGACTCCAGCTTATCACCCTCAGACTCCTGTCTGGGGGACTGGTTTCAGCCCCTTCTCCCTTCGAAGCTAGTTTAAAGCCCTGTCAATGAGGCCTGCTAATTCCCTTCCCAGAATCTTTTTCCCTTTGGGGGACAGGGCATTCTCATGTACTGTGACCTTCCCCCTCCTCTGGGACAGATGTACTCCATCTGTTGCCAGCTGACCTGCTGCAGTAGAAAGTTTTTCAAGATTGAAAAACCCAAAATTCTTCTGACTGCACCAGCCTCTAAGCCACTTGTTGACTACAGCTGCTGTCCTGTTCCTTATGGTTTCCCTCCTGCATCTAAAGGTATAGACAAAAAAATTATTTGTGCACCTGACCCCTCCACCAGATCCCCCAGGGCCTTGAAGTCATTCTTGATAGCCCTGGGAGTTCTGGTTGCAACATCATCATTCCCTAACTGCATAACTATTAAGGGATAGTAGTCAGAGGGCTGCACCAGACTAGGCAGCCTTCTGGTAACATCGCTAACTTGAGCTCCTGGGAGACAACAAAGTTCCCTGTGAGTAGGCTCTGGCCAACATATGGGGCCTTCTGTTCCCCTCAAGAGGGAATCACCAATAACAATTACCCTCCTCTTTTTTTTAAGGGAGCAAGTCTTGATGCCAGAGGAAGGCTGCTTCACCTCGGGCTGCTTCACCTTGGGCTGCTTTGCCTCAGGGAAAACCCCAGCTGGTGTGTCCTCCTGCATCAGAATCACCTCCCCCTCGACCCTCCAGTGCCTCATACTTGTTTTCCAAGGGCAGTGGGGAAGGTGACGGGAGGCGAGGAGGTTTGAATTTGTGTCTTTTGAGAGGAACCTTCATCCATTCCCCTCTGTTTTTTGGATAACCAGCCTCTGCAGGGGGAGCCTGCTGAGCCTGGTTACTCAAGTTGGTCTCCCCTCTACAATCCCTGACATCTCTAAGTCTAGTCACCTCATCCTTCAAACTGGCCACCAGGTTAAGCAGATAGTCGATCTGCTCACACCTGGTGCAGGAGCTGTCCCCACTACCCTGCATCTCAAGTGCCAGGCTCCAGCACTCTCTGCAGCCATATGCCTGGACACCCACCTCTTGCTTATGGCACATGCCTACCTGCTTGTATTCCCCCTCAGTCTGAGTCGAGACTGATTTTTTGAAGGAGCTCTTGTGGCGCGTTCCCACCCTGCCTGCCCTGCCCGCCTGACCTGCGGGACAAGATTGAGAACAAGTGCGGTGGCGCGTGCCGAGCGAGTGAAGGCGGCGAGATTGCTGCCGGAACAGAGGCTGCCACGGGGTGCCACCGGCTTTGAAAAGCACCGCCAGTGACGAGGAGAGCCCAAGCGCTCCCGAGCACCAAGCACGTGGAGAAATGGCCGTGCCGAATCCAGCCGAGTGCCGAGAGCCCGGGGGTGCCCTGCCGATCCCGTAGGTTGAAGAGCAGCCGGTGTTCCCGCGGCTGCTGGTCGCGGTGTGCTCCCGAGCAAGATTCCCGCCGGAACAGAGACCCCTGCTGAGGTCTTATAGGGGAGCAGGGCATTATGGGATGAAATACCTGGCTTCATGTGTCGACCCACTGGGCTGGACTCCCTCGGGACACAGGAAGTGTTTCTCATGTGAATACAGCAGGGGGCACCTGGCCCAAACTGCTACAAGTGCACAGGGGGAGAAGGGGAAAAAATATAACAGAAGCCAGGAATAGGATAGGAGCAATTTAATAACACTAATAAGCAAAGAGCAATAGACTGTGCAGAAGCAAAATGCAGAGAGAGAGCTGTTAGTCTCTACTGCCCAGCAGCAGGACGATGGTCAGCCTCGGGCAGCAGGGCTCTCTAAGCTTGGTGGTTCCATGGGAGGATAAATGCTGTGGACGAATCCCCACACTTCCTTCTTTAACTTCATTCTTATACCTGAGCTGACCTCATATGGTATGGAATACCTCTTTGGCCAGTCTGAGACAGCTGGCTCAGCTGTGTCCCCTCCCAAGACCTTGCCACCTCTCAATGTACTCTGGGGCAGGGAAATGTTGAAAGGACACAGCCTGGATACTGGATTCAGCAGTAGCCAAAACACTGCTGTGATATCAACTACTGCTGAAAAAAAACCCACAGCACTAGAAAGATGCTGTGAGGAGAATTAACTCCAGCTCAGTCCAACCCAATACATGGAATGAGACACAGACTGTACTGGAATATGGCAGTGGGATCCCACTTGTACTAGGATCAGGCCACAGCTGCACTGGAATCAGGATATCTACTTTGTGCTGTGCTGGGTGCAGCTGGGACTTGGAGCGGTCCAAGGGATGCACTCTGCACTGGCACAGGAAACTGTGTGGAAGATGGCAAAGTGATGCAGTTTGTCCTGGCATAAGACCACATCTGAGATGGGAAGGGTTCAGGAGATGCAGTTTGTACTGAGATGTTACCAGGTCTGTACTGGGAAGGGTTAAAAGAATCCGAAATTTTGCTGTGCAGGGCCCAGAATGTCCTAGACTGTGGTCAGGGAATGCAGCTTGGACGGGACAGGGTCCAGGATGTACTGGGAGGGCATGAGGGGATCAAGTTTTTATTGAGACAATGCCTAATGTGTACCTGGAGGGATGAAAGGGATCCTGTTTGGAATGGGACAAAGCCCAGACTGTACTGGGAGGGCATGAGGGTGTGCAGTTTGTACTGGGATGGATGCATTCAGTACTGGGAAGGGAGCCAGGGGATACATTCTGTGCTGTGATAGGACTGTGGTGGGTTGACTGTAGAGGAAGGGATCCAGACTGTAGGGGAAGAAGTCAGTATGTGCTAGCTTGTACTGGGATGAGGCCACATCTGTTCTGGGAGGGGTTTAAGGAACCATGTTTGGACTGAAACTATACTGGAAGGGGGTCAGGGTATCCAGTTTGGACTCTGAGTAGGTGCAGTCTGTAATGGGAGGGGGTTGGGGTGTGAAGGCATGAGGAGACCTCCTGTTCTGATGGCAGTGCTGCTCTGGAGCACAGCTCTGTCCCACAAGCAGCCCTGGACTCTCCCTGCCTGCAGGCCCAACACTGCCACACAGCAGCACAGTGCCCAAGCTGCCAGAGCACTCAGGCCTTGCCCCAGCACAGAGGCTCAGCAGGAGAGGGTGGAAGGGCAGAAAGAGCAGCTGAGGACAGCCCAAGCTGTGGGGCTCCCTGGCACTGCTGCTGTGCTGGGACTCTGCCCCTCCACCTCTGCACACAGGCACTGCCCTGCAGCTCCACAGAAGCCTGGAGGAAGCAACTCAGAGAAACAACTCCCTGCAGGGTCCTTTATTATGTGAACACCCAGGGAGCACAGCTCCTCATGTCTGCAGCCTCTGGGTCACAGCAGACTGGGCAACTCTGAACCAGCAATGGTCTGAAGAAAGACATTTGTGTGAGAACAACATTCTATCAAGATAATAAGACAATACAACAAGACACCAAAACTGAGCAGCCAGGCTGAGCCTGCACTGAGTGACATCAGAACGCTCTGCAGGAGAAGACAAAGAGTTTATTGCTTCTGAAGGCATCCAGGGATCAGTTGGCTCAGGGCATCCTTGAGCTCCTGGTTCCTCAGGCTGTAGAGGAGAGGGTCAGTGCTGGAGGCAACACTGAGTACAGAAGGGACACCACCAGGTCTAGGGATGGAGAGGAGATGGAGGAAAGCTTCAGGTTGCAAAGAAGGCAGTGCTGAGAAACAGGGAGACGACAGCCAGGTGAGGGAGGCAGGTGGCAAAGGCTTTGTGGCGTCCCTGCTGAGAGGGGATCCTCAGCACTGCCCTGAAGATCTGCACATAGGATACCACAATCCACACAAAGCAGACAAAGAATAAACAGACACTGGCCACAATAAGCCAAAGTTCCCTGAGGTAGGATGTGGAGCAGGAGAGCTTGAGGATCTGGGGGATTCACAGAAGAACTGCTCCACAGCATTGCCCTGGCAGAGGGGCAGGAAAATGTATTGGCTGTGTGCAGCAGAGCATAGAGAACCCAGAGGCCCAGATAGCTGCTGCCAGGTGGAGACAAACTCTGCTGCCCAGGAGGGTCTCATAGTGCAGGGGTCTGCAGATGGCAACGTAGCGATCGTAGGAGGATGGTGGTGAGGAGAAAATACTCTGCTGACATTAGAATATGAAAAAGAAGAGCTGGAGAACACATCCTGCATAAGAGATGTCCCTGGTGTCCCTCAGGGAATTGGCCATGGATTTGGGCACAGTGGTGGAGATGGCACCCAGGTCAAGGAGGGCGAGGTTGAGGAGGAAGAAGTACATGGGGGTGTGGAGGTGGTGGTCCCAGGCTATGGTGCTGATGATGAGGCCATTGCCCAGCAGGGCAGCCAGGTAGATGGCCAGGAAGAGGCAGAAGTGCAGCAGCTGCAGCTGCCTTGTGCCTGGAATGGCAGGAGGAGGAAGTGGGTGATGGAGCTGCTGTTGGCCATCTGCTGCCTCTGGCCATGGAAAGCTGTCCAAGGAGGGAAAGGCAGTGACAAGTTAGGGCACACTTCTCTCAGTTCATTATAACCCCTGTCCCTGAGCTGCATGAGGAATGGATCAGCTCAGTCCCATCACTACCAACCAGGGATGATTCCTCACAGCTTCAAAAGCAGCAGGGACCCAGAATTGCCATGAAGATTCCTCTGGAGTCAGAAGAGAAAGTGACCAACAGCCCAATCCCAGGGAATGAGAGTCCCATGGAGAGGTGGAGGAAAAGGCAACACTCTGCAGTGCTGCAGAGACAGTGAAGGGAAGAGAGAAAAGCAGAGGGGCTGGGGGTGAAGCCTTCTCCTTCCCAACCCTGCTTACTGCTGCTGACAGGATGGAACTGAAGAGCTTTTGTTCTTCTTCTGTGCGCACACTCCAGGAGCCTTCAGGTGAATGTCAGCTGCCAAGGTTGTGACTCCTGACCTGAGCCCAGAGCTTTGAGGGCACTGCCTCTGCTGGGTAGAAGAGGAGAGCAAAAGGTTGCATTGGGAAATGTGTCTGCAGTGCAGAGAATGGCACAGAGGTGCCTGATCCCCTTGCCAGGGCATCTCTGCCAGCTGATCACTCTCTAGTGCCCTAGACCCTGCTGCTGGCAGCTGTCCCTGCCAGGAGCTGCTTCTTGTGCCCAGCTCTCCTCCCTGTCCCTGCTGACAGAGCCCTTCCCACCTGCTGTGTGCTCAGCTCTGCCCTGCAGACTCTCTCAGCAGCAGGACACTGCCCAGGGGCAGCTCTGGGTGTGCAGGGGCTGAGGAGCACATCAGACAAAGACTAGGAGACCTTTGGTCTCAGAGTCTTCTGCAGAGTAGAGAAATAAACTCTAGTCTCACACAGCCCACCCAGCACACCAAGGGGATCAACATTCAAAGCCAAGACTCCTTCCCTTCCAGCAAAATGCTGCCTTGATGTTCTTCTGGAAGCCTCCTCAGAATGCCCAGGGGGGAGCTAGAACTGTGAGCAGCTCTGGCCAACACAGCTCCCTCCCCACAGCAGAAGGACCCTGCCCTGCCCTGCCTGCCCTGCCAGGGCTGTCTCCTGCCACTCACAGCTTCCCCCACAGCACTGTGTGTTGCTCCTGGGCAGGCTGAGAGCTGAGCCTGGCAGGCAGCAGAGTCCCTGCCCCAGCACACAGCCCCTGGGCTGCAGGGACCTGCTCTGAAGGACAGCCCTCACCACCCCTGCCTGCACCCCAGGCCTCCACAGCTCTTCAGAAAAGCCTGAAAAGAGCCTCTGCACAGGAAGATTTCCTTCCAGCCCCCACCAGCTGTGGCTGTGCCAGCTTTAGGAGATGCCTCCAGGAGCTGCAGCTGCACTGCCCTTCCCCCACAGACTCACCCTGTCAGGGACTGCAGTGACTTCTCCTCCTGTCAGCTCTCAGTCACCCTCCTGCACACCTCCAAGCTCTCTTTGCCTTCCTCATCTCCCTGAGATCCACTGGCAGTGCCCTCAGCCCTGCTGTGCAGAGCAGAGGAGCTGCTCCTGGGCACAGCTGACACTTTCATTGCTGCCTACTTGCCAGCAGCTCCCTCCAGCCATGGAGCTCAGCCCAGCTGAGCAGCAGAGGACCAACCCAAGGGCATTTTAATGACCCTCTGGTGGCTTTGCTGCCAGGTAAACATCAGAGACTGAGAGGAGATGATGAAACCTCTCCAGAAGTTGAAGTCACTTTCCAACTCTGAAGTTTCTTCTCTTGTTGATGGGTCCCAGTGAGGACACTGCTGGGAAAGTGTCTGCAGGCTGTGGTTGGAGCAGAGAACTGGAGGCAGTGCTGAGAGGTCAGGACAAGCAGAGGAAGATGTCTCTGATGCTGAGCAAACCTGGAGGTGTTTCATTAATGCAAAGGGTCAAGCCCTGACGCCTGGCCCCTGAACAGGCAGATCCTGTCCCTCACTCACCCCTCAGGGCTCTTCCTGGAGCAGTGAGATGTAGAGAGGACCATGTCAAGAGCAGGACTATGGCACAACCCCTCCCAGGCTCCTGAGATGGACAAGGAGGCAATGAGGCCCCAGGGCTGGAAGGAGGAGTTGTCTCCTCAGAGGCATCAGTGACACAGACCACAGCCAGAACCAAAGGCAGGAAGAGCTTGGCTCTGCCAGGAGCCTTTCAGCTCTCCCACAGCCCTCTGTCATCTGCCCCTCAGGCTGTCCTCTGCTGCTGCATCAGCTGAGCCTCTTCCCTGCAGGCTGTAGTCACCCGGCCAGCTGCCCCACCTTGCTGGCACCTTCCTTTGCTGCTCTCTCTCCATCCTCCCTGGCTGTTCCTTGAAATAGCAAGTCTTGAGCTGGTCCAGGGTGCTGCTGTGTGACATCTTGCACCACAGCACTGCCCTGGCAGTGACATTTCTTCCTCCTCATGTCCAGTCCAGGCTTCTCCGCTCCACTTTGTGGCTTTATTTCTTTCTCCTGCTGCTGTACACCAGTCAGGGAATCTCCATGTCTCAAAGCACTCTCATGCTGCTCCTCCACTCTTCTCATTCTCCACCACTGGGCTCAGGGGCTTCAGCCACTACCTAGTGGTCATATGTCAGATGCCTTCAAATCCCTGGTCAAAGGACAGTGGATTTAAACTGAATGAAGGGAGAGCTAGATCAGATAGAAGGAGGAAATATTTCATGGTGAGGGTGGCAGGACACTGGAAAAGGAGACCTGAGAGTCCTGGAGGATAACAAGTTCTGCATGGCACAGCAATGTGCCCTGGTGCCCAGGGCAATGGGATCCTGGGGTGATTCAGAGAAGTTTGTCCAGCAGACAGAGGGAGGTTCTGCTCCCCCTCTACTCTACTCTGCCATGGGGAGGCCACACCTGGAATATTGCATCCAGAAGTTTCCTGCAGTGTTAATAGTGAGGGACACTATTGGGAAAGTGTCTGCAGGCTGTGGTTAGAGCAGAGAACTGGAGGCAGTGCTGACAGGTCAGGACCAGCAGAGGATGGTGTCTCTGATGCTGAGCAAACCTGGAGGGTTTTCATTAATGCAAAGGGTCAAGCCCTGACCCCAGACACTGGTAAGGGAGATCCTGTCCCTCCCTCACCCTCAGAGCTCTTCCTGGTGCATTAAGATACAGACAGAAGCAATGCAAGGCAGGACTATGGCACAATCCCTTTCAGCCTCCTGAGGAAGGAAAAGAAGCAATCAAGGAGGCAATGAGCCCCAGGGCTGGAAGGAAGGTTGTCTCCTCAGAGGCATCAGTGGCACAGACCACAGCCAGACCCAAAGGCATTCAAAAGCTTGGCTCTGCCAGGAGCCTTTAAGCTCTTCCTCATCCCTCGTCATCTGCCCATCAGGCTGCCCTCTGCTGCTGCATCATCTGAGCCT
>JAAWVA010000030.1:34348810-34375552 GCA_015227895.2 Colaptes auratus
CCTTATCTTCCAGCAAAGGCAAACCTTCCCTAGAGTCTTCTAAAGCTATCCAAAACCAATCCTTCTCCATACACAGAAACATAGAATCACAGAACTGTTGCACTTGGGAAAGACCTTCAAGGTCATCCAGGGCAGCCATTACCTAAGCCTACCAAGTCTGCTGGCAAAGCATGGCCAGGGGCTCTGGCAAGGCTGAAAGCCAAAGGACCAAGGTCTTGGTCCCTGGGCTCTGGCACTTTGTCTCTGCCACCCAGGCCGGGGAGCAGATCCTTTATTTTGAGGCTTTCAGGCTCTACTGTCCCCAGGGACTGTGCTCAGGGCTTGGCCTTCCTGCTCCATAACCCAACCCAGGTTTTTCAGCATCACAGACTCCTGCTTTTACCCTTTTTTTTGGCTCGAGAAATCACAGCCTCCAATTACCTGCTCTAAGGAGCCCTGGGGAGGCTTTGTCAGTAACAAGCCCCAGTGGGGCCATCATGCTTCAAGCTGCTTGGGCATTTGCTGCTGACTTCTGGAGCAGTTTCTCAATCCTCTCTTAGTCCCTGATACCTGGGGTCAGCCCCAAATCCTCCATGGGGCTCATTAGAACACAGAAGTCCCTCAGGAGCTGTGGCTCTGCCTGGGATTCCTTCAGGTACTGAAGACTTGTCCAGCTCCTTGGAGCATTTCCACAGCTAATTGAAGCTGTTTCAGAGTGCAGTTAATGAGGAAGATTTCCCACTGGGCCTCATAAACCCCTGGGTTTTTTTTAAAAGATGTTTTTAATTAGCTGCATTTGAGAGAAGGGAGCTGACAGCAGCACTCTCCATGTCACCTTGATCCACAGAGTCTCCTCAAGAGGCTGGACTCAAAGGAAACACTCTTCCCCAAGATCTGACACTGTATGAACAACTTTGCTCCTCACCCCCCTCCACAACCTCCCCATTGCTGTCATTGCCCACCTGGGGCTTACATCACTGTCCCATCAGACTTCTTCACTGCTCTCTGCAGCTGCAGGTCATAGTTCCATGGAACCAGCTCCCCCCTGCTCTCCATAGAGCTCTGTCTGCATACAGCTACAGGAGAATTGTTCCCCTTTAGAAGTAAAGAAAAACAAAGTCTGATGAAGTTGCATCAGCACAAGATGTCTCTCAGTAGGCTGTCTCTCTCCAAGGCATGATCTGAGAAGCAAAGTTTTAGGCAAATAGATACAAGAGCTGGAGAGCAAAACCAATCACAGAGGTGGCCCAGGGGACAACTGCAGCTTTGCCTCCCGAAAGTTCAAAGCAGCATAGGAGAGAGGAACCAGAATGAGCAAAGAATAAGTGCAGAAGCAAATTGGAGAATGATGGAAAGGGCCATGGGCTGTCCAGTCTGCCCCGGGAAAGGTGACTCCAGAGACGGTCACTGTGTCCTGGAGAGGACGGAACATGACATCTTAATTAAACAAATGGTCTAAGAGGTAGTCACCCCCACCCCCTTTTCTGGTACGACTCTAGTCTACCAAAGCTCTGCTCTGATTTAAAGCAACAGTGCTAATTTCATCATTCCTGATTGCAATGTCTCTCAGAGATTTGTTATTTAGAGGTTTGCTAAGTCTTCCTAGTAAGCATAAGGAATAGTAAGCATTTGGTATTTACAAGTACTTAGTACAGAGTAATTGCAGTAAGGCATAAGCACTTAGTAATGAGTTCAAGCTGTATGATTTTCTTTTGGTTGGAACCTTCTTAGCTGTGTGCCTCGGCATTGCAAAGGAGCTTCGTGTAATATAGTTAAGGTTTGTAGTAAATAGGTATTCATTCTTAAAAGTATTCCTTAGCTAATGTAACATCTTTCTAGTTCCTTCTTAAACATTGACTAGAAAACATACAATAATACAAAAAATAGTAAAAAAGAAAACAATTAAAAAAAAAGATAAAATACAAATATATATTGCAAAACAAAACCAAAATACTACAACTTAGATACAAAAAGAAGAATAAAAATAACAAAAATATAACAAAAATAATGATAGAGAAACAATGAAAAACAAACAACAAAAGTTTAAAATAAAAATAATTAACAAAGTAATAATAGAAAAAGAGAGCAACAATAAAAACAAACAATAAAAACAAAATATAACCATCTAAAAATAGCTATTAACAAAAACCATAAGGTTTTATCAGCAAAAATACAAATAAGGACTATCAAGACTACTAGATTTAGAAAATAAACAAACAAAAAATATAATTTTTAAAAAATGACTATTAAAAATTATAATAAAAAGAATTAATAGAAAAGAAGGTTAAAAAAATAATAAAAAAGCAAAAATCAAAATTAAAATAGAAAACAGATTAAATAAAACAAACATGCAAAAGAGAAAAAATAATTAAAATAAACAATATAAGATCAAGAAATTAAAATTGAAACCTAGATTAAAAAAATTTAAATTATTTTAAAATTTATAACAAAAAATTTAAAAATTACAATAACAAAATAAACCAATATTTTAAAAAAAATATAAATTAAAAAATTAGAAAAACCTAAATTGAAAATAATTTCAAATAATTAAAATAAAATTAAAATAACAAAAAAGTTTAAAATATTAAACTTATATTAAAATTAACAGACAAAAATAATTTAAAATTATAGACAAAAAAATAAATACAAAGAAAATACATTAAAACAGTATAAAAATAATTGAAAACTAAAAATAAAAAATAAATAAAAAATTAAACAAAATAAAATTAAACAAGATTTAAAAAACAAAAATAGAAAATGCAAAAAGTATAAAAATAAAAAATAAATTAATTAAAAATATATATTTTAAAAATTAATTAAAAAATAAAATTTAAAAATATGAAAAAAGATTGCAAAAAATAAAATAACAAAAAAGATAAAAAATAAAGACATTAGAGACAAAAAAATTAAAAAAAAAAGAAATTAAAAATAAAAAAGACAAAAATTAAAATTTAATTTATAAAATAATAAAAAGTCAAAACAAAACAAATTTATTAAAAATACATTGCCAAAAAAATTGATTAAATTTTAATAAAAAATTAAAATTAAATATATTACATTTTTAAAAATCAAAATTAATTAAAAATTATATGGAATCATAGACTCATAGAATCAGTCAGGGTTGGAAGGGACCACGAGGGTCAGCTAGTTCCAATCCCACTGCCATGGGCAGGGACACCCCACACTAGATCAGGCTGGCCAGAGCCTCATCCAGCCTGGGCTTAAACACCTCCAGGGACAGGGCCTCAACCACCTCCCTGCACAACCCATTCCAGGGCTTCACCACTCTCATGGGGAAGAACTACTTCCTCACATCCAGCCTGAATCTCCCCACCTCCAGCTCCATTCCATTCTACTTAGTCCTTTCACTTCCTGACACCCTAGGAAGTCCCTCCCCAGCATTCTTGTAGGCTGTCTTCAGATACTGGATGGCCACCATAAGGTCACCTCGAGCCTTCGCTTCTGTCACCTGCAATCATTGCAATGAACAACGGCAGAAGAATCAAGACTATGAGGAAACAGCATTTCCCATGGAGTCGAACATCGATCACAATAACTGTTATGATAATCTGAGATCAAAAGCATCAATCAGAAGAATGTACCACAGCACCATGTGAATTAGGACTGAATATTATGCTTGGTTGATTGTTGTGTGAGTAGAGAAAATGTTCATATGGGCTTAAATGTTATCTCACCAGTTTGCCATAATTTTACACACTTAGAGAGAAAATCACAATTCATTCTAACACCACATGCATTTTCATTGTAGGCTGGAAACAAAAACAAATAAATACCTGGAAAAAAAGGGGGGGGAAAGAGAGAATACCCCATAACAAAAATAGTTTTTAATGGTACCAACAAGAAATGGTTAGCTCATGTCAACACCTAGAAACATCAACTTTGCAAAGTGCTGCAACCCTCTCACCACAAGACACAGGAACATGGCACAACTGTCATGAAAATGACAGTCAGCAAACCTAGCACTGACCTCAGCAACTGTCACGATAATCCAAGAGGTCAACAGAAAGCATCTAACTTATAACTGAGTGTCATGACTGCTTAACTGTTGTGTGAACATGAAGAGATCAGTGTTACTAGGATGAGCAAAACCACATTATTAAGGGTAATATTATATTGGGCAAAGCAATAAAGCCTTTTTGCTCTCACTGTTTGCCTGCAAGTTTTCTGTCTGTGAAGCTAGAGCCTGGCCAGATCTACCTTTACAGATGAAAGAAATCTTGCTACCATTAAACAATTAATGATTTTTGACCATCCTAGGGAAAAATAAAGATGTAACATACCCCTAAAGCAGATTGTAAAAAACAGTGCTGATATTCATAATGGGGATCACCATCAGCCACTTAATCATCATGAAGATTAATCCCAGAGAGAACTCATGGGTAACATGGGCCAACGTGACAGTCAATAATGAATTTTCTTTGAGCTTACAGACTGTGGGTGAACCTTTTCAGACATGTTTAATAGGGATACCCAGATTTGATGTAAGTATGTTTGTTAATTATAGTAGTAATACTTGTAGTAATGAGAGTGAAGTGGCAAATTGCAGTGCATTATTAATTAAGGGACTGACTCAGCGGTTACCGCATGATCCATGTTATCTGAGTAGGCTTATCCTATTTGCCCCTCGACATGGGGATTGGCTAAACATCTCTGCTGCACTGCAACATCGACAAAAACGATCCTTGCTCCATCTGGATGGAAGTTGTAAAGATGATCTAGCTTTGTGGTCAGCTACAGCAAATCTCTTTGCTTCTCTTTTTTTTCCTGGTCTTGCTGCTAAGCAGGCTTTAAAGCAAATTGAGAAATTGGCTTGTTGGTCAGCCAAACAGGCTAATGTTACTACTGAAACTTTAGCTCAATTGCTTTTAGATCCAAATAGTTGAAGGCATGCATATTTACAGAACAGAGCTGCCATTGATTTCTTGCTTTTAGCTCATGGTCATGGCTGTGAGGATTTTGAAGGCATGTGCTGTTTGAATTTGTCTGATCACAGTCAATCAATTTATCAAAGGATTGCTTGGTTGGAAAACCATAATCAATTGTTAAAAATGTGAATCCTTTTGATCAATGGTTTCAATCTTGGTTTGGAAATATGTCTCCTTGGTTGTTGGGTCTGCTCAAGGAAGTTTTACGCTGGATTGGTATTGTTTCATTGATCTTGCTTGTTTTGCGTATTGCATGTGGATGTATTATGTGAAGTGCAAATGAGGTAACATCTCGAGCGTTCCTTTAAATTTAACTTAATACAATACAATACACCAGGTTGAAAGAGACCTTCAAGATCATCGCATTCAACCCATCAACCAATCCAACCTACCTGAACAACTAACCCATGGCACCAAGCACCCCATCAAGTCTCCTCCTGAACACCTCCAATGAAGGTGACTCCACCACCTCCATGAGCAGCCCATTCCAATGGGCAATCACTCTCTCTGGGTAGAACTTCTTCCTAACATCCAGCCTAAATCTGCCCTGGCACAGCCTGAGACTGTGTCCTCTTGTTCTGGCACTGGCTGCCTGGGAGAAGAGACCAACCTCTGCCTGGCTACAACCTCCCTTCAGGTAGTTGTAGAGAGCAATAAGGTCACCCCTGAGTCTGCTCTTCTCCAGGCTAAGCAACCCCAGCTCCCTCAGCCTCTCCTCATAGGGCTTGTGTTCCAAACCCCTCACCAACTTCGTTGCCCTTCTCTGGACACGTTCCAGCAAGTCAACATCCTTCCTAAACTGAGGGGCCCAGAACTGGACACAGCACTCAAGGTGTGGCCTAACCAGTGCAGTGTACAGGGGCAGAATCACCTCCCTGCTCCTGCTGTCCACACTGTTCCTGATGCAGGATGCAGAAGAAAAAGGGGGGGATCGTTGAGGAATGGCTTGAATCTAAGGGACATGGTTCTGTGGAACAACTGTTTGAACAGAATGTGTAGGCCACACTCCATCTTGTTGTTTACTGCTCACAGTTAGCTAAAATGCTGATGCAGCAAGGTCACTGTGGCCTTGTGGCTGTGCTTGCAGCCGTGTTGTAAGATAATGGGATGAGAAACAAAGAGCTAGTTAGAAGGGAGTTTTCTGAAATAGCATGTAGACCTAACTGCAAGTAGGCTGGGTATTATAATGTAGCCTTCAGCCAGAGACCAATAGAATAATGACATTTGTGCATATTTAGCTGAGAAGCTTTATAAGCTGTGTATCCGAACAATAAAGTTGAAGCGTGCTTATCAATCACATTGATTGCTGCTGTCTTCCCTCGCTGACTGACAGTACTATGTGGGGACAATAACACAGCTTATACTGGAAATGGGTCAGGACCCAAGCTGCAGTGCTAGAGGACAGTATGATTCACTTGTACTGGGATGAGGCCACATCTCCACTGGGAGGGGTTAGAGGAACCATGTTTGGACTGAGTCTATACTGGAAGGGGGTCAGGGTATCCAGTTTGGACTCTGAGTAGGTGCAGTCTGTAAGGGGAGGGGATTGGGCTATGAAGGGATGAGGAGACCTCCTGTTCTGATGGCAGTGCTGTTCTGGAGCACAGCTCTGTCCCAGAAGTAGCTCTGGCCTGTCCCTGCCTGCAGTCCCAGCACTGCCACCCAGCAGCACAGTGCCCAAGCTGCCAGAGCACTCAGGCCTTGCCCCAGCACAGAGGCTCAGCAGAGAGGACAGCGCAAGCTCTGGGGCTCTGGGGCTTTCTGCACTGCTGCTGTGCAGGGACCCTGTCCCTCCACTTCTGCACTCAGGCACTGCCCTGCAGCTCCACAGAAGTCTTGGAGGAAGCAACTCAGAGAAACAACTCCCTGCAGGGTCCTTTATTATGTTCAGCACACTCAGGGAGCACAGCTCCTCATGTCTGCAGTCTCTAGGTCACAGCAGACAGGACAACAGTGAACCAGAAATGGTCTGAAGAAAGACATTGGTGTGGGAACAACATTCTCACAAGAGAAACAGCACCAGCAGCAGCCAGAACTCCAGCAGCCAGGCTGGGCCTGCACTGAGTGACATCAGGACTGGTTTGCAGCATAGTTTCATAGTTTCATAGTTTCAGTTAGGGTTGGAAGGGACCACAAGGATCATCTAGTTCCAACCCCCCTGCCATGGGCAGGGACACTCTACCCTAGATCAGGCTGGACAGAGCCTCGTCCAGCCTGGTCTTAAACACCGCAAGGGACGGGGCCTCAACCACCTCCCTGGACAACCCATTCCAGGCCTTCACCACCCTCACGGTGAAGAACTTCCTCCTCACCTCCAGCCTGAATCTCCCCACCTCCAGCTTCATTCCATTCCCCCTAGTCTTATCACTACCTGAGATCCTGAGAAGTCCCTCCCCAGCTTTCTTGGAGGCCCCCTTCAGGTACTGGAAGGCCACAATGAGGTCACCTCAGAGCCTTCTCTTCTCCAGACTGAACAGCCCCAACTCCTTCAGTCTGTCCTCATAGGAGAGGCGCTCCAGCCCTCTGCTCATCCTCGTGGCCCTTCTCTGGACACCTTCCAGCACCTCCAGATCCCTCTTGTAATAGGGGCTCCAGAACTGGACTCCAGGTGGGGTCTCACCAGAGCTGAGTAGAGGGGGAGAATCACACCAAGAAGACTTGATTAACCATACCAGTTCTACCCTGAACACATTGCACACAGGGATTGAGATACAAAGTCCTACAAATGCAGCAAACCCAATCTGCAGCATTGTCTTTTGCAATCTGCTTCAGGGGCATGAGTGTCACACCTTTGCCTTTTCCTAAGATGGTCAAACATCATAGAAGTGTTTAGTGTCAGCAAGGTCCTCCCTTCACCCATGAGGGTAGGGCTGGCCAGGCTCTGTCTCCACAGATAAGGAAATTACCTGTGGGCAGACAGCAAGAGTAAGACCTCTTGGCTGGGTGGGAGATGACATCCTGAATATTCATAGTTCTGCCCAGTATGAATTTAAACATAACACAGCAATCCATGTTCACTCTGCCTACCACACTGATCTCTTGATGCTCTGTTTTGCTAAGGAAAGGTACTGAGGCCTATTGGTTCTGCTTTTGGTTTTCTATTTTCTTTCCTGTCAAATTTCTCCCAAGTAAAGCCTCCAACATTTTTATATCCTAAATAAATTTTATTGAACCACACTGCATGCAGCAATGATGCCTGAAAAATGGAACATCTGCATTATTGATTTGAAGGATTGTTTCTGTACCATCCCACTGAATCCTGATGACACTCCAAAATTTGCCTTCACAGTCCCTGTGACTAATAATAGTGAACCCAGTCAGAGGTATCAGTGGACTGTGTTGCCTCAAGGCATGAAAAACAGCCCCACAATTTGTCACTGGTATGTGGCACAGGCATTATCATAAGTCAGAGCACACTATCACACCATGTAGTGCTACCAACACATGGATGCTGTGCTAACTGCTACACAGACAGAGGCCATGCTGAGTGCAGTTGTGCCTGATGTGACAGAAGTGTTGAAGAAATAAGGGTTAGAAATAGCCCCAGAGCAGGTGCAGCACCAAGCACCTTGGAAATATTTGAGACTAAAAATCTTAGCTCAAGCAATGCAGCCACAAGTGATACAAATTCAGCAATCTGTGACCACCCTTCATGATTTGCAGAAGTTACTGGGAACCATAAACTGGGTAAGACCTTTGCTAGGTCTCAGCACAACCCTGCCAGCTCCCTTATTTGACTCACTGAAGGGAGACCCTGACCTTTTATCTCCTCGAGGCTTGGCTGCAAAAGCACAACTGCACTGCAGCAAGTGGAGCTCACCATTGCCATGGGAACAAGGCCATCGGGTAGCAGAAGCAGCACCTGTCAGCATTTCTGTGCTTATCTCCCACGGGCATCCTCCAGTTCTCACAGCACAATGGAATGAGCACTGGCCACATCCTTTGCATTTTCTGGATTGGGTCTTTTTACCATTTCCCCCAAAGCAAACAGTGAGCACTCAAATGGAGCTGGCTGCTGGGGTTGTGTGCAAGGCCAGGCAATGGTGTGTTCAACTCTTAGGACCATACCCTGCCTACCCTGCCACTCTGACATTGCCTTTAATATCAGAATATCTGGACTGGTGTATGGCACACAGCCCTGAGTTGCCAATGGCCCTGACAGATTCCCCAGGGAAGGTTTTGCTGCATGCTGGGCACATCGATTTTTGCAGCTACATGGAAGGCTGCAACGAGTGGAACCGACTTGGTTCTCTTTGACACCAGTCCCAGGAAAGACAATCTCTACTGATGGTTCAGGGGAAACAGGGAAGGCAGTCGCTGCCTGGCAAGAAAAGGGGAAATGGCAGGAGCTCCTAGCCTCTCAGGATGGTTCACCTCAGCTCCTGGAGTTAAAAGCTGTGGTAATGACCTTTACTAAGAGGCCCAACAAGCCCATAACCATTGTCACTGACTCACTGTGTGTTTGTAACCTTGTACAGCGGTTGGACCAGGCACTGCTGAAGGAGGTTAACAACAAATCTTGCTTCATTTGCTAAAAGCCCTATGGCTTGTGCTGCAAAGTCAAACAGAACCATTCCATGTGCTGCTTGTTCATAGCCACACAGGGCTGCCAGGATTTGTGTCCGAGGAAAACACCACAGCTGATGCCCTGATGGTGCCTGCCTGGCCTGTGCCTATACCTGACATGTGGCAGCAAGCAGCTCAATCCCTGCCTTTTTCCACCAAGGGGCTCACACACTGCAGAGGCAGTTTGGCATATTGTTGCCTTCAGCAAGAGATATTGTGGCCTCTTGTGCAGATTGTCAACATTTCTCCTCGACCCAGCCAGCTGGTGTCAATCCCAGGGGATTACAGAGCCTACAGCTATAGCAATCTGATGTTACTCACATGCCCAAGTCTGGGCTTTGAGCTATGCCCATGTCTCAGCTGACACATTCTCTGCTGTGCTATGGGCTACCCCACATGGTGGTGAAAAGGCCTGAGATGGAATTATGCCCTGGAGAAAAGCTTTTTCTGCCCTGGGCATTGCACAGCAAATCAGAGCTGATGTGGGCCCTGGCTATATGGCCTCTAGGTCACAAGCATTTGTACACCAGTGGGGGGTTCCTCATGTTCCCAGCACACCCCACTGCCCCACAGGCCAGACCCTAACTGAACCTGCCCATCACACTCTTAAAACTATGCTTGAAAAGCAGAAAGGGGAATGTTGGGGGAGACACCACACAGCAGGCTGTGGAAAGCTGTCTATACCCTGAATCATTTAACCATCTCTCAGACAGGTATGAACCCTGTCACAGTAACTCACTCTTGTCATTGCAGTCTGTGAGCAATCCTTTGGCAAAAAAGGCCCCAGTGTGGCTCTGCAATTATAGACCCTTGATTGGGAAGGCCCCTGGGATCTTGTGACCTGGGGCCATGGCTATGCTTGTGTTTCCACAGGTGCCAGGGTCCAGTGGGTCTCTGCTTGTTGTTCTTGGCCTGCTCCAGAGCATGATCAATGGAAACAAGGCCCTTGGCCCACATCAACTAACTCCATGGGGTAGCAAACCATTTGGGCAGCACTGCTGCATGCATGAAATCAAACCTGGAATTTAAATGCCTGCAAAACTAAATTGTAGCACACCAGTAAGGAGTTTTGAGCATCAGGACATGTGGGATGATAATTTGCTCTTTGCCCCATTCAAGCCGCAAGAATTAGATATTTCAGGGACCTTACAAGCAGAAAGCTGTGTGTACCTGCAGCATAGAGCTGGAGCTGATACAGTACTATGATCTTTAATCACACTCCTTTGCCTTAAAGCCATGCAGGCTTAGCCTAACAGCTGAATGAGATGGTCATGGAAGTTTGTAGAACAAAGCTGAACACATAGCAGCCAGGATCATCTTGCTTCAAACTGCTACAGCAAAGCAGCAGCTCAGCTAAGGGAACTGGCATCTTGGGCTGCAAAACAAGACAAGGAAACACCAAAAGTGTTGCTTGAATTAGCCACTGATGTGGAGAGTGTCAGCCATGGCAGCCTGCAAATTCGAGCTGCTGTTGGTTCTTTGTTATCAGCTCCCGGTCAGGGCTGGACAGAATGTGATGGTCTGTGCTGTACACACTGAAGTGATCATTCTAAACATAGACATGAGAGTATTACAAACTGGGTTGTGAATATTGCTGATTGGATCACTCCTGGTTGTTGGCAGTGTTCATTCTCATGTCTGCAAAGGGCCCTGCAGAAAAGAATGAGCCCTGGGCAAAAAGGAAGAATTGTAGCTAAAGCAGGTGGCCATGGGCAGCTTTAACCTTGAACTAAGCAGAGCTCTGCCCTTGAATCAGGAATGCAAACAACTCCAGGAAAGAAGATCTGTGAACAACAAAGGAAAAAACAGAGAGTCCTCCCCAGGCTACCAAAAGGGGAGTGAGGTGCCTGGACACCAAGCCTAAACCAATCACTCAAAGGGCACAGGGACACAGAAAGGAAATCTATAAGCCATGATGTGCATTAATCAAGTGGCCTCTGCTGGGCTGGTGCTTGAGCACATCTTGGGGTCATCTTTTTCCTGGCTGCCAACACTGCACAGCCTTAGCTGTTGAGTTTTTCCAGTTCACTGAGCCACTTCTTCCTGTTGTTTGTTTGGAGAACCTTGAGTCTTGCCTTCCATCAGCTAGCCAGGAGAAGTTCTCCTCACCTTCACTGCCTGTTTTGGAATCTCTTGGTGTTGTCACAAGACATTGGTTTGGTCACCAGCTGTGTTCAGACTTTCCCCTTCGCCTTCTGTGGCAGTTCAGGCTGGGTGCCTTCTATTCCTGCCACATAAGCTACACCTCCTGTGTCCAGAGGGTCCAACCCAATAAGGTGGACACAGGAAACAGCCTATTTCATACCCATAATATCCTGCACCCTCTAAATCCATCTGCAAAGTCCTTCTCTTCCTCTTTCTTCCCTCTCTGCTCCCATGGGAGATGTTCCCCATTGGGTAATGGTGGGGGAGTATCTCACGGCCAAGGGCTCTGGCAAGGCTGAGAGGCCCAGCAGGTCCAAGGTCTTTGACCCTTTGGCTCTGGCAGTTGCCTCTGCCACCAAGGCCTGTGAGAAGAAACTTTCCTTTGAGGCTTTGAGGTTCTTCTATTGGAAGGGCAGTGGTCAGGGCTTGGCCTTTCTGCTTCACAGACCAAAGGCAAGTTTTTCTGCCCTGCACTTTGCCTTTGTCTTCCTGCACTCCTGGCCTCTAACAAGCTGCTCTAAAGAGTCCCTGGGGAGCCTTTGTCAGGAACAAGCCTCAGGGAGGCCAATCAGTGCTTCAAGGGACTTTGGAGTTTTCTTCTGCCTTGGACTTCTTGAGAAGTTTCTTGGCAGTACCTTGGCAGAGTCTCGTGGCAGTACCTAAGGATGATGTCATCAGCCCCAAATACTCCATGGGGCTTATTAAATACTGCTGAACCTCTCCTTATTGCCAAGGTTTCTGCAGCTAATTGGAGAGGTTTTTATTGCACAAAGCATCTGAATTTTAAAGGTACATTTCATTCCTTTCAGCAGGAGTTGTCTCTTTGCAAGCAAACCACAGCAAAACCTGACAAGGTCCTACCCTGCTCACTGCTCATCTCACTCCACTGCCCCTAGCAGAGCCCTGAGCCACAGGTGAGGGACAGAATCTGCCTTGCCAGGGGCAGGGGGGTCAGGGCTTGGCCCTTTGGATCAATGAAACCCTCCAGGTTTGCTCAGCAGCAGAGCCACCTTGAGCTGCTTGTCCTGACCTCTCAGCACTGCCTCAGCTCTCTGCTCTCCCCACAGCCTGGAGATGCTTCAGTGCCTCCAGTGATGTTTCCCTTGCGTCCACTATCTCCTTCTGCCCTAACCAGACCCTGGGGACCCTTTCCCACTATGCCTCACTGGGACCCATTAGGAGTAGAAGAAACTTCAGAGTTTGAATCTGACTTTGACTTCTGGAGAGGTTTCATCAGCTTCCTCTCAGTCCTGAGGTTTACAGGGCACCAAAAGCCACCAGAGGAGTCAATAAGACACCTTGGGCTGGTCCCTGCTGCCTATGGGCTGGACTCCTGGGCTGGAGGAGCTGCTGGCAAGCAGGCAGCACTGCAGGAGACAGCTCTGGGCAGGAGCAGCTCCTCTGCACAGCACAGCAGGGCTGAGGACACTGCCAGAGGATCTCAGGGAGATGAGGAAGGCAGAGAGAGCTTCAAGGTATCCAGGACCAGGAGGGTGACTGAGAGCTCCATGGAGGAGAAGTCACTGCAGTCCCTGACACAGTGAGGCTGTGGGTGCAGGACACTGCAGCTGGAGCTCCTGGAGGCATCTCCATTCGGCTGCTGATGCTCAGCTGAAGGCTCCTGGAGTGTGCACAGAGAAGGAGGACCAAAGCCCTTCAGCTCCATCCTGTGAGCAGCAGTGAGCAGAGCTGGGGAAGGAGAAGGCTTCACCCCCAGCCCTCTGCTTTCTCTCTTCCCTTCACTGTGTCTGCAGCACTACGGCCTGCTCCCTGTTCCTCCACCTCTCCATGGGTGTGGTGGGTTTTAGGCAATGCCTTAAAATTTAGTTACAGATTTGGAGCAGAAAAGTAGAAACACAATAAATAGATCACTCTTGGGTGTGAAAAGGAAAAGAAAAGATTCTTCTAAACAAATTCATTGGATAAATCTGGAATCAGAGGAGCTGTACCATAACAATTTCTCTCTCTTCTCTTCTGATCTCAGCTGTTTTGCTTTGCTGGGGAGAGATCACCTGCTTTGGCTGCCTTGGCTAAGTCTAACCCACTGCTTTTTTTCACTCTCCACTCCTCCTTTCTCTCTTGGAACAGGGGGGTAGAGATTAGTGGTAGTGGAACAGCTTCCCTGGTCTCTGACCAGGAAGATTTTGTGTTGTTAACTAATTGTAAATACGTGTCTAATATTGTCACTCCTGTATGTTCTGTACCTGTTCATTGCATTCCATTGCAGAGTGTAGCTCTTGCTTGTCCATACAGCTTCAGTTGCTTCTGACTGAGCTGCTCTGGCAAAGCTAAATGTGGGGGAAATTTCAACCCACCACATGGGACTCTGTTCTCTGGGATTGGGCTGTTGGTCACTTTCTGTTCTGACTCCAGAGGAATCTTCATGGCAATTCCGGGTTCCTGCTGCATTTGAAGCTGTGAAGAACTCCATTCCTCCTGCAACTCAGGGACAGGGGTTACAATGAGGCTGAGAGAAGTTTGCCTTTCCCTCCTTGGACAGGTCTCCATGGCCAGAAGCAGCAGATGGCCAACAGCAGCTCCATCACCCACTTCCTCCTCTGCCATTCCCAGGCACAAGGCAGCTGCAGCTGCTGCACTTCTGCCTCTTCCTGGCCATTACCTGGCTGCCCTGCTGGGCAATGGCCTCATCATCACCACCATAGCCTGGCACACCACCTCCAACCCCCCATGTACTTCTTCCTCCTCAACTCGCCCTCCTTGACCTGGGTACCATCTCCTGTAATGTCCCCAAATCCATGGCCAATTCTGAGGGACACAAGGGACATCTCCTATGCAGGAGGTGTTGTGCAGGTATTTCTCTTTGCCTTTTGCTTTCAGCAGAGTATTTTCTCCTCACCACCATGTCCTACGATCGCTATGTTGCCATCTGCAGACCCCTGCACTATGAGACCCTCCTGGGCAGCAGAGTTTGTCTCCACCTGGCAGCAGCTGTCTGGGCCTGTGGCGGTTCTCTATTCGTGCTGCACACAGCCAAACCTTTTCCCTGCCCCTCTGCCAGGGCAATGCTGTGGAGCAGTTCTTCTGTGAAATCCCCAGATCCTCAAGCTCTCCTGCTCCACATCCTACCTCAAGGAACTTTGGGCTTGTGGCCAGTGTCTGTTTATTCTTTGTCTGTTTTGTGTTCATTGGAGTGTCCTATGTGCAGATCTTCAGGGCAGTGCTGAGGATCCCCTCTCAGCAGGGACACCAACAAAGCCTTTGCCACCTGCCTCCCTCACCTGGCTGTGGTCTTCCTGGTTACAACGCACTGCCTTTTTGCACTCCTGAAGCCTCTTCCCATCTCTCCCCATCCCGGACATGGTGTTGTCAGTTTGTACTCAGTGGTGCCTCCAGCAGTGAACCCTCTCATCTACAGCCTGAGGAACCAGGAGCTGAAGGCTGCCCTCAGCCAAGTGATCCCTGGATGCTTTCAGAAGCAAAAAAACTCTTTGTCTTTCCTTGGAGGAGCAGTTCTGAGTCACTCAGTGCAGCCCAGCCTGGCTGCTCGAGTTCTGGCTGCTGCTGGTGCTGTTCTCCTTAGGAGAATGTTGTTCCCACACAAATGTCTTTCTTCAGACCATTTCTGGTTCAGTGTTGTCCTGTCTGCTGTGACCCAGAGGCTGCAGACATGAGGAGCTGTGCTCCCTGGGTGTTCAGCACAATAAAAGACCCTGCAGGGAGTTGTTTCTCTGAGTTGCTTCCTCCAAGGCTTCTGTGGAGCTGCAGGGCAGTGCCTGTGTGCAGAGGTGGAGGGGCAGAGTCCCAGCACAGCAGCAGTGCCAGGCAGCCCCACAGCTTGGGCTGTCCTCAGCTGCTCTTTCTTGCCTTCCACCCTCTGCTGCTGAGCCTCTGTGCTGGGGCAAGGCCTCAGTGCTCTGGCAGCTTGGCACTGGCTGCTGGGTGGCAGTGCTGGGACTGCAGGCAGGGAGAGTCCAGGGCTGCTTGTGGGACAGAGCTGTGCTGCAGAGCAGCACTGCCATCAGAACAGGAGGTCTCCTCATGCCTTCATACCCCAACTACATCCCATTTCAGACTGCACCTACTCAGAGTCCGAACTGGATACCCTGATCCCCTTCCAGTCAGTCCAAACATGGTTCCTTTAACCCTCCCAGTACAGATCTGGCCTCATCCCAGCACAAATTGGATCCTACTGTCCTCTAGCACTGCAGCCTTGGTCCCATCCCAGCACAGAATCTATCCCCTGGCTCCTTCCCAGTACCATCTGCATCCATCCCACTACAACTGCACACCCTCATGCCCTCCCAGTCCAGTCTGTGCCCTGTCCAGTCCAAACAGGATCCCTTTCATCCCTCCAGGTACCCATTAGGCCTTGTCCCAATAAAAAGTGAATCACCTTAGGCCCTTCCAGTGCAGCCTGGACCTCTTTCCAGTACAAGCTCTGTTCCCTGGGCACATTCCAGTACAGTCTGGTCCCCACATAGTACAACTGGGAACCATTTGTCCCCTCCCAGTACAGACCTGGTCATATCTTAGTACAAACTGCATCTCCTGAACCCCTCCCATCTCAGATGTGCTCTTATACCACTACAAACTGCATCACTTTGCCATCTCCCATACAGGTTCCTGTGCCAGTACAAAGTGCATCCCTTGGACCCCTTCCCTGTTCCTACTGCATCTCTCCACATGTTAACTGTTCCAATCCAGTACAGACTGGGCCTACTCCCCAGTACAAACTGCATCTCCTGACTCCCTCCCAGTACAGACTAGGCCCTGTCCAAGGACAAACTGGTGCCCTGATCCCATCCCAGTAAAGGGCAGGTCCTGTCCTGGAGGAAATGGATCCAATGGCATCCCCCAGTACAGACTGGGGACCTTCCCAGTGCAAACTGCATCTCCTGATCTCCTCCCAGTACAGACAGGGTCTCATCCCACAGCAAGGTTGAAGCCCTGGCCCCCTCCAAGTACCAAGTGCTTCCCTCCCACTGCAAACCAGAGATCAGGACTCCTTCCCAGTACAGACTGTGCCTGCTCCCAAGAAAAACTGCAACACCTGAACCCTTCCCAGGACCAGACTGGGACCAATCCCAGCACAAACTGTATCCATTTACTCCCTCCCAGGCAGACTGGGCCCCATCCCAGTACAACCTGAGTCCCCTGGACACATCCCAGTACAGTCTGGGTCTCATTCCTCTATACACTGGGTTCCTTTAAACCCTTCCACCACAGGCTGGGCCTTGTCACAGTCACAACTCCATACCCTAATCATCCCAGAGTCCAGTCTGGGCCACCTCCAAATTTCAAACTGTCTCCCATTAACATCTCCAAGTGCAGCCCAGGCCTTGTCCCAGGAAAAACTGATTCCACTCATCCCATCCTGTGCTGTTTCATATTTTCATCAGTGCTATAGGCAGAGGGATGGAGACACCATCATCAAGTGTGCAGATGGCACCAAGCTGAGTGGTGCTGTTGAGCTACCAGAGGGACAGGAGGGCATCCAGAGGGCCCTGGACAAGCTGGAGAGGTGGTGCCCAGGTGACCCTCATGAGGTTCACCAAGAGCAAGAGCAGGGTCCTGCAGCTGGGCTGGAACAATCCTCACTATCAATACAGGCTGGGGGAGGAGGGGATGGAAAGCCACCCTGAGGAGAAGGCTTGAGGGTGTTGGTGGATGAGAAGCTGGCCAGGAGCAGGCAGTGTGAGCTTGCAGCACAGAAAGGCCAGTGGCAGCCTGGGCTACATCCAAAGCAGCATGGCCAGAGAGGGAGAGAGAGGATCCTGCTACTTCACTCTCCTCTGGTGAGAACTCCCCTGGAGTACTGCATCCAGCTCTGAAGTCTCAACACAGGAAGGACATGGAGCTGTTGGAGGAGTTCCAGGGGATGGCCACAAAAATGATCAGGGGGTTCAGGTGCTCTGCTATGAGGACAGGCTGAGGGAGCTGGGGTTGATCAGACTGAAGAGCAGAAGGCTCTGGGGAGACCTAATAGCTGCTTTCTAGTGCCTGAAGGGTACTGTATGCAGGGAGACTGTTTGCAAAGGCCTGCAGTGACAGGACCACAGTATCACAGTATCACCAAGGTTGGAAGAGACCTCAAAGATCATCGAGTCCAACCTGTCACCACAGACCTCATGACTAGACCATGGCACCAAGTGCCACATCCAAGCCCCTCTTGAACACCTCCAGGGATGGTGACTCCACCACCTCCCTGGGCAGCACATTCCAATGGCCAATGACTCTCTCGGTGAAGAACTTTCTCCTCACCTCCAGCCTAAACTTCCCCTGGCACAGCTTGAGACTGTGTCCCCTTGTTCTGGTGCTGCTTGCCTGGGAGAAGAGACCAACCTCTTCCTGGATACAACCACCCTTCAGGTAGTTGTAGAGAGCAATGAGGTCTCCCCTGAGCCTCCTCTTCTCCAGGCTAAACAACCCCAGCTCCCTCAGCCTCTCCTCACAGGGCTGTGCTCAAGGCCTCTCCCCAGCCTTGTTGCCCTTCTCTGGACACCTTCAAGTCTCTCAATGTTCTTCCTAAACTGAGGGGCCCAGAACTGGACACAGGACTCAAGGTGTGGCCTAACCAAAGCAGAGTACAGGGGCACAAATGACCTCCCTGCTCCTGCTGGCCACACTATTCCTAATGCAGGCCAGGATGCCATTGGCCTTCTTGGCCACCTGGGCACACTGCTGGCTCATGTTCAGGTGGCTGTCAGCCAGCACCCCCAGGTCCCCCTCTGTTTGGGAGCTCTCAGCCACTCTGACCCCAGCCTGTAGCTCTGCATGGGGTTGCTGTGGCCAAAGTGCAGCACCCAGCACTTGGATTTGTTGAATGCCATCCCGTTGGACTCCTCCCATCTGTCCAGTCAGTCGAGGTCCCTCTGCAGAGCCCTTCCACCCTCTAACTGACTAACACCTGCCCCCAGCTTGGTGTCATCTCTAAATTTGCTGATGACTGTCTCAATCCCCTCATCCAGATCATCCATGAAGATGTTAAAGAGGATGGGGCCCAGCACTGATCCCTGGGAGGATGCCACTGGTGACTGGCTGCCAGCTGGATGTGGCACCATTCACCACCACTCTCTGGGCTCAGCCTCCAGCCAGTTCCTAACCCAGCTCAGAGTGTTGCTGTCCAAGCCAGGGGCTGACAGCTTGGCCAGCAGTTTCCTGTGGGGGACGGTGTCAAAGGCCTCCTGAAGTCCAGGTAGACCACATCCACAGCCTGCCCCACATCCACCAGGTGGGTCACCTGATCATAGAAGGAGATCAGGTTGGTCAGGCAGGACCTGCACTTCCTAAAGCCATGCTGGCTGGGCCTGAGCCCTTGGCCATCCTGCAGGTGCGCAGTTATTGCCGCCAGGATAATCTGCTCCATCATTTTCCCTGGCACTGAGGTCAGGCTGACTGGCCTATGGTTTCTGGGTTCCTCCATCAGACCCTTCTTGTGGCTGGGGACCACATTGGCCAGTTTCCAGTCATCTGGGATCTCTCCAGTGAGCTAGAACTGGAGGAAAATGCTGGAGAGCGGCTTGGCAGCTCCTCTGCCAGCTCTCTCAGCACCCTAGGGTGGATCCCATCCAGCCCCATGGACTTGTGAGTATCTAAGTGGCTCAGCAGGTGCAATGGCTTCAGGGGCAATGGCTTCAAACTAGAGCAGAGCAGAATTAGATTGGATGTGAGGGTATTGCAACACTGGAGTATGTTGCCCAGGGAGGTGGTTGAGGCCCCATCTCTGCAGATATTCAAGGTGAGGGTCGACAGGGCTCTGGGCAACCTGATCTAGTTGAGGATGTCCCTTTCTGTCTGCAGGGGATTGCACTGGATGACTTCTGGAGGTCCCTTCCAACCCAGACCATTCTATGACTCTATGATCCCAGTACAGATCTGGCCTCAATGAAGTAAAACTGGATCCCCTCACCCCCTCCCAGTACTGCCTGGATCCCTCCTAGTGCAAAATGAATGCTCTGAGCCCTTCCCAGGACAGACTGAACTCCCCTCCCAGGACAGAAGGCATCCACAGACCTCCTCTCAGCACACACTGTGCTCTCTCCCAGCACAAACTGGACCCATCCCAGCTCACTCTGCAACCTCTTGTAGAAATCAGATCTCATGGTCCCCTCCCAGTCTAGACTGGGCCATGTGCCAACACAAACTACTTTGCCTTTCCCCCTCCCAGTTCAGAGACAGCTCTCTCCCACTGCAGCTTGCTCCCCTGTCTCACTCCCAGTACAGACTGGGCTCCCTCCCAGTACTAACAGGACCCCCTGGTGTGCCCTAGTAAAGTCTTTGACACCTCCCAGTAAAAGCTGACCCCATGGCCTCTCCCAGTAACACTGGGCCTTGTCCCAGTACACTTTGAAACCCTAATCCTGTCCCAGTACAGGCTGGGCCCTTCCTGTCCAAACTGGATCCCTTCAGTTTGGGGCTGCCCAGGTCAAGAGAGACAGAGATCTCCTGGAGAGAGTCCAAGAGAGGCTAGGAGAATGATGAAGGGACTTGAACATCTCTGCTGTGAAGAAAGACTGAGAGCCCTGGGGCTGTTTAGTCTGGAGAGAAGCCTGAGAGGGGATCTGATCAATGGCTATCAATATCAGAGGGGGGTGTCAGATGAAGGTGCCAGGCTCTTGGCAGTGGTGCCCAGTGCCAGGACAAGGAGCAATGGGTGCAAGATGGAACACAGGAGGTTCCACCTCAGCATGAAGAGACTCTCCTGTGCTGTGAGGGTGCTGGAGCCCTTGAGCAGGCTGCCAGAGAGGTTGTGGAGTCTCCTTCTCTGGAGACTCAAAACTACCTGGATGTGTTCCTGTGTGACCTGCCCTAGGTGACCTCCTCTGGGTGATTCTGCTTTGGCAGTGGGGTTGGACTGGAGGATCTCTGGAGGTCCCTTCCACTCCCTCATATTCTGTGAGTCTGTGATTTAAGCCCTCCCAATGCCAGCTAGGCCATATCCAAAACAAACTTCATCCTCTTATCCCCTACCAGTACATACTGGACCTTGTCCCAGTGCAAATTGCATCCACTTGCTCCTTCCCAGCACTAAATGAATTGCTTTGGACTCTCTAAGTATCTGCTTACCCCATTCCCAGTACAAACTGGACCCTCTGACTCCTCCCAGTACAGCCTGGACCCCTCACACTCTCTCTAACTAGTCCTCAAGAGCCATACCCCTATGCCCTGTTCCTGCCTTGAACCCAGTCCCCTACTCCACCCTCTTAGTTCTGAGCCCAACCTTCAGCCCTCCCAGCTCAGCCTCTACCCTGATTTTGGCCTTGATATTGCCATTATTACTCAACCCGGCCCCAGTCTTTACCCTCAGGACTGACCCCTGGGCCATAACTGCAGCCCTCAGGGTAGCCCCAAGCCTCCTGCCTGTGCTCTGACCCCCTCAACTTCAGCCTCTCCCACCATTGTATGAATCTGCTTGGCCCCTGGCACAGGGCAGGGGCTGGGAGCTGCCAGAACAGCCTCGGAAGAGGAGCTGGTGGTGACCTGTGGCTGAGCAGCTGATGGACACCCAGGAGCAGATGGGTGGCAATGCCATGGGCAGCTCAGCTGTGCCTCAGGATCTCCTGCACAGCAGCAGCCACAAGGCTGGGTAGGGGCTGGGAGGTCACTGCTGGCTCAGCAGCTGAAAGGGCAGCAGCAGGAAGAGGGAAGGAAAGCGACTGGGAGGTCACTTCTTGCTGCAGCACAAGAGAGAGCAGCCCCTGACTCCTGCCTGGGCTCTGTGCTTTTGGCCTCCCAGATGCCAGAGTCCCCAGCAGGCAGCAGAAGGCCTGTGGTGGGCAAGGGACTTGTGTGACTTCCTGTCCTGGTGGCTCCTGCAGGAAGAACCTTGGAGCTGTGTTGTCACCTCCCTGCCACCTGAGGGCCTGAGGGGACAGCAGCAGGGACAGGGCTTGGCTGTGGCTGCTGGAGAAGCTGAGAGGCAGCAGCAGGGACCTGCCTTGGAAGGCCCTGCAGAGGTTTCTTGTGGCTGCTGAGCTGCCAGGCCATAAGCAGGCTGAGGCCTTGGGCCAGCATTGGGACATCAGGGATGGCTGAGAAGCTGCTAGGGCAGGAGGAGCCACATGACCAGGAGGTGAGTGTGAGGTCACTTCAAACTCCAATCCCTTTTTGTCATTGGCCAGCAGCAGGCCCAGGGCTGGGCTGGGGACTGTGCCATCCCTTGTGCCTGCCAAGCTGAGAGGCAGCACAGTGAGGTGCCTTGGCTGTTGCTTTGCAGCTGGAGGTTCTGCTCTGTTCCCAGGCAGAAAGGTCTCTGGCAGAGAGCATTCCCAATGGCCTGGGATGGAGCAGAGCCTGAGCAGAGTGAAGAAGGCCAAATGCAGCTGGGCTGTGGCAGGAGGAGTGTGGCCACCCAGGCACAGGGTTGTCCTCCCCTGCACTCAGCACTGCTGTGACCACATCTGCAATATTGCTGTCTGGCTGTGGAGTTCCTTAGTCTACAGGAATGGAGAGGTACTGGAGAAGCTCCAGAGGAGATCTGCCTGGATGGAGTTTGGAGTCTCTATCTAGCACCTGAAGCTGCTGAGCTTCTTTAGCCTGGTGATTTGAAGGTTCAGGGGTGATGTGCACCTGCTTGAAGGGGGGTGTCAGCTGATGGAGCTTTTCTTGCTTGGGGACACAGAAGGAAGCCTTCAGAAGGTGCAACTGAAAGGTTCAGACTGGAGGCCAGGACAAAGAAATGTCACTCAAAGTGTAGAGCTGTGGTGCAAGAGGTGATCCAGAAGGAGTCTGGAGATCCTTTGTGTGTCAAGGAACAGGCAGCAAGAGTGGAGAGGCCTGAGGGAAGGTGTGGAAATGTCAGGGGGAGAGCTGGCTGGGGAAGCCAGATGGATGACAACAGCCTGAAGGGAAAGAGCTGCAGGCATGGGACAGTGACGCACAGCCTGCAGGAGGGATGGCCAAGGGCTCTGGCAGGGCTACAAGGCTCAAGAGGGACAAGGTCTTGATCCTGTTCCTTCTGGCAGCAACTTCTGCCACCACGGCTGCTGAGAGGAAGTTTTAGTTGGAGGCACCCAGCCTGAACCCAGACCAGACCAGACTGAACTAACAGAACCCAAACTGTCTCTTTCTTAAAGGCATAGTCTCAACCGGTCACAGAAAGGGCCTCCAAAGGTCACCCAGTCCAACCCCCTGCAGACAGAAAGGGACATCCTCAAAAAGATCAGGTTGCCCACAGCCCTGTGCAGCCTCATTTTGAATGTCTGTAGGCCTCAAACATCTCATTGGGCAACCTGTTGCAGTGTCTCATCACCCTCATGGTGCAGAACTTCCTCCTTGCATCCACAGACATTGCCCTGGTCCTGTCGCTGCAGGACTTTGCAAACAGTCTCTCTCCATCCATACACTTCAGGCACTGGAAAGCAGTTATTAGGTCTACCCAGAGCCTTCTCTTCTTCAGCCTGATCAACCCCAGCTCCCTCAGACTGGCCCCATAGCAGAGCTGCTCCAAGCCCCTGACAATTTCTGTGGCCCTTTTCTGGACCATCTCCATCAGCTCCATGTCCTTCCTATGTTGAGACTTCAGATCTGGCTGCAGTACTGCAGGGAGGTCTCATCAGAACAGAATAAGCGGCAGATCCCCTCTCTCCCTCTCTGGCCATGCTGCTTTGGATGTACCCAGGCTGTCCTTGGCCTTCTGTGCTGCAAGCTCACACTGCCTGCTCCTGGCCAGCTTCTCCCTCACCAGCACCCCCAAGTCCTTTTCCTCAGGGCTGCTTTCTATCTCCTCCTCCCCCAGCCTCTATTGCTAGTGAGGATTGTTCCAGCCCAGCTGCAGGACCCTGCTCTTGCTGCTGCTGAACCTCATGAGGGTCACCTGTGCACTACCTCTCCAGCTTGTTCAGGGCCCTCTGGATGCCATCCTGTCCCTCTGGCATCTCAACAGCACCACTCAGCTTGGTGCCATCTGCACCCTTGCTGATGGTGTCTCCATCCCTCTGTCTGTAGCACTGATAAAAATATGAAACAGCACAGGATGGGATGAGTGGAATCAGTTTTTCCTGGGACAAGGCCTGGGCTGTACTTGGAGATGTTAATGGGAGCCAATTAGAAATGGGAGATGGCCCAGACTGGACTCTGGTGTGCTTAGGGTATGGAGTTGTGAGTGTGACAGGGCCCAGCCTGTGGTGGGAGGGTTTAAAGGAACCCAGTATGTACTGGGATGAGACCCAGACTGTACTGGGATGTGTCCAGGGGACTCAGGTTGTACTGGGATGGGGCCCAGTCTCCCTGGGAGGGGGGGTAAAGGGATAGATTTTGTACTGAGAGGGGTCCCAGTCTGGTCCTGGGAAGGGTTCAGGTATTGCAGTTTTTCCTGGGAGCAGGCACAGTCTGTACTGGGAAGGAGTCCTGATCTCTGGTTTGCACTGGGAGGGAAGCAGCTGGAACTGGGAGGGGGCCAGGGCTTCAACTTTGCTCTGGGGATGTGACTCTGTCTGTACTGGGAGGAGATCAGGAGATGTAGTTTGCACTGGGATGGTCCCCAGTCTGTACTGGGTGATGCCATTGGATCCATTGCCTCTGGGGCAGGACATGGACTTTACTGGGATGGCATCAGGGCAACAGTTGGTACTTGGACAGGGTCTGTATTGGAGGGAGTCAGAAGATGCAGTTTGTACTGGGATGAGACTCAGACTGTGCTGGGAGATGGCAATGGGATCCCATTTGGTACCAGGATCAGGCCACAGCTGCACTGGGATCAGGATATCCACTTTGTACTGTGCTGGGTGCAGCTGGTCCTGGGAATTGCTCCAAGGGATGCACTTTGTAGTGGCACAGGAAACTGTATGGGAGATGGCAAAGGGATGCAGTTTGTCCTGGGATAAGACCACATCTAAGCTGGGAGGGGTTCAGGAGATGCAGTTTGTCCTGAGATGTGACCAGGTCTGTACTGGGAAGGGTAAAAAGGATCCAAATTGTGCTGTGCAGGGCCCAGAATGTCTTAGAATGTGGTCAGGGAATGCAGCTTGGACTAGGACAGGGCCCAGGCTGTCCTAGGAGGACATGAGGGTGTGCAGTGTGTACTGGGATGGATGCATTCAGTACTGGGAAGGGAGCCAGGGAATCCATTCTGTGCTGTGCTGGATCCAGACTGCAGTGCTAGAGAACAGTATGATACTGTTAAAGGAACCATGTTTAGACTGAGTCTGTAATGGAAGGGGGTCAGGGTATCCAGTTTGGACTCTGAGTAGGTGCAGTCTGCAATGGGAGGGGGTTGGGGTACGAAGGCATGAGGAGACCTCCTGTTCTGATGGCAGTGGAGCACAGCTCTGTCCCACAAGCAGCCCTGGACTCTCCCTGCCTGCAGGCCCAGCACTGCCACCCAGCAGCACAGTGCCCAAGCTGCCAGAGCACTCAGGCCTTGCCCCAGCACAGAGGCTCAGCAGGAGAGGGTGGAAGGGAAGAAAGAGCAGCTGAGGACAGCCCAAGCTGTGGGGCTGCCTGGCAGTGCTGCTGTGCTGGGACTCTGCCCCACCACCTCTGCATACAGGCACTGCCCTGCAGCTCCACAGAAGCCTTGGAGGAAGCAACTCAGACAAGCAACTCAGGAGGAAGGAACTCAAAGAAGCCGGACACTTTATTGTTGAACACACAGGGAGCACAGCTCCTCCTGTCACACCAGACAGGACAACACTGAACAACATTCTCAGTAGGGGAACAGCCCCAGCAGCAGCCAGAACATGAGCAGCCAGGCTGGGCCTGCACTGAGTGACATCAGAACTGCTCTGCAGGAGAAGACAAAGAGTTTATTGTTTCTGAAGGCATCCAGCAATCAGTTGGCTCAGGGCAGCCTTGAGCTCCTGGTTCCTCAGGCTGTAGATGAGAGGGTTCACTGCTGGAGGCAACACTGAGTACAGAACTGACATCACCAGGTCCAGGGATGGGGAGGAGATGGAGGAGGGCTTCAGGTAGGCAAAGATGCCAGTGCTGAGAAAGAGGGAGACCACAGCCAGGTGAGGGAGGCAGGTGGCAAAGGCTTTGTGGCGTCCCTGCTGAGAGGGGATCCTCAGCACTGCCCTGAAGATCTGCACATAGGACACCACAATCAACACAAAACAGACAAATGATAACAGACACTGGCCACAAGAAGCCAAAGTTCCCTGAGGTAGGATGTGGAACAGGAGAGCTTGAGGATCTGGGGATTTCACAGAAGAACTGCTCCACAGCATTGCCCTGGCAGAGGGGCAGGGAAAATGTATTGGCTGTGTGCAGCAGAGCATTGATAGCCCCACAGGCCCAGGCAGCTGCTGCCAGGTGGAGACAAACTCTGCTGCCCAGGAGGGTCTCATAGTGCAGGGGTCTGCAGATGGCAACGTAGCGATCGTAGGACATGGTGGTGAGGAGAAAATACTCTGCTGACATCAGGAATATGAAAAAGAAGACCTGGAGAACACATCCTGCATAGGAGATGTCCCTGGTGTCCCTCAGGGAATTGGCCATGGATTTGGGGACAGTGGTGGAGATGGCACCCAGGTCAAGGAGAGCGAGGTTGAGGAGGAAGAAGTACATAGGGGTGTGGAGGTGGTGGTGCCAGGCTATGGTGGTGATGATGAGGCCATTGCCCAGCAGGGCAGCCAGGTAGATGGCCAGGAAGAGGCAGAAGTGCAGCAGCTGCAGCTGCCTTGTGCCTGGGAATGGCATGGGAGGAATGGGTGATGGAGCTGCTGTTGGCCATCTGCTGCCTCTGGCCATGGAGACCTGTGCAAGGAGGGAGAGACAGTGACAAGTTAGGGCACACTTCTCTCATGTTCATTGTAAGCCCTGCCCCTGAGCTGCAGGAGGAATGGATCAGCTCAGTCCCATCACTGCCAACCCATGGCAGAGTTCGTCAGAGCTTCAAATGCAGCAAGGTCCCAGAATTGCCATGAAGATGACCAACATCCTAATCCAAGAGGAACAATAGTCCCATTGTTGGCTTGAAATTTCCACCAGCATTAGCTTTGCAGAGCAGCTCAGTAGAAACAAATGAAGCTGTACTGACAAGCAAGAGCTACACTCTACAATGGAATGCAATGAACAGGTACAGAACATACAGGAGTGACAAGATTAGACAGGTATTTACAATTACCAAATGACATGAAACCCCAGGGAAGCTGTTCCACTGTCTCAACCCCCTACCGCCTTGTTCCAAGAGAGAAAGGAGGAG
>JAAWVA010000030.1:34376052-34464703 GCA_015227895.2 Colaptes auratus
GGGATGCGGCGGTGGATGGTGAGTTGGCGCTATATTTGAATTTCTCCCACAGTCCCGCAGGTGAAGGACTTCTCAGTGCTGTGGACACTGCGGTGCTGCCAGAGGCAGATTTCTGAGAGAAGCTCTTGCCACAGACAGCACAGCTGTACGGCCTCTCACCCGTGTGAGTTCGCGGTGGATGGTGAGATCGGAGCTGTATTTGAATTTCTTGCCGCAGTCCCTGCAGGTGAAGGGCTTCTCAGTGCTGTGCACACTGCGGTGCTTGGTGAGGGAAGACTTGAGAGTGAAGGTCTTGCCCACTCAGCACAGCCGTACGGCCTCTCACCGGTGTGGGTGTGGCAATGCTGGATATGCTCAGAGCTCTTGCTGAACCTCTTGCCACATCACCAGAGACAAAGGGCCGGGGCCAGGGCAGGGGCAGTGGTGTTAGCTTGCTCGGAGCCAGGTGGGGAGCTCTCCCACACTCGGGGCACTGCTTGGGTGGCACAGAGGGACCTGCTCTGGCTTCTTCCTCCTCTGAAAATACCTTTTCCTCCTCATCCTGGTCACTTTCACCTCATGGTTATTCTCTTCATACTCATCATCATCATAGTCATCATTCTCCTCTGCATCGCCATCATCCATTTTGTCCTCTTTCTCCTCCTTCTCCTCTCCCTTCAGGCTGAACTTTGGCTCCTCCAACTTGTTCTCTGGGTGCTGCTTCTCCTCCCACTTTGTCTGGGTCCTTCTGTGAGGCCATACTGTGGCAGGAAGGGGTTAGAGCAGTGAGATTTGGAACATGGAAGCACCTGAGCCAGGATCATAAACCTCAGATCTTGTCTGGGACATGACAGTCCCTGGCTCCCAACACCCAACCTGGAGGAAAGAATGCAGAGGGGACCTCAAACCTTCAGGTTTTGTCCACAGTGTAGGCTCAGACCTCTACTACCTGTGCTGAGACCTCAGGTTCCTGTGATCAGTGCCCTGAGGTACCTGGGGCCTACAAGTGGTCTTGTCACACTCTCCTCAAGCCTGGGGCATTGGCAGGGGGTTCCTGCTCCAGGCCCTGTCCTTTGATCTCTCCTGGCTCAGGCAATGGAGGCAGCAGCACTGACCAACGAAGACCAACCACCTTCAACTTCTCCCACCACCCTCCAAATCCCAACTCCAAACACCACTTCCTGCCACACAACTGACCCCCCACAAACCTGGGGAGTTTCCAAACTCCAACACCTGATATGCCTCAGAGCCCCTGGAGGGTTGAAATGTGGAGGCAGGAGAAGGTGAAGAAGCTGGAAAGTACCCTGGGACTCTGGGATTCTGGGGGCTAGGGTCCTGCTGTTGCCCCACTCGGGAATCTTACCGGCTGGGCTGCTCCAAGGGTCAGATCTGCAAACTCTGCTCTTCCACAGCACACAGGGGCAGGGATGATGGACAGAGGGACACAACTCCTGCCACAGAGAAGCAAAGGGCTCAGAGGAGAGCACTGACCTGCAAGGGAGGGCTCAGCACTGCCCAGCATCAGGCAGCACAGCTCTGCCTTGCTGGGGCAGCTCCCAAGCCCAGCAGCACAGCCACAGCACACAGCCAGGGCTGATCAAGATGGGAGGCCTCAACAACTGCACACTCAGCTCCTTGCCCAGCACACAGCCCCCAGCACACAGCTGCAGGCCAGCACCACAACACAGCTGCCTCCACACAGCCTCTCCCAGGCCTTGCCTAAAACTTCCTCCCACTGCCTGCCCAGGGCTCTGCTGCCCACTGCTGCATTTGACAGCACATCTTGCTCTGGACCCACCTCTCCTCCCTGGCCCTGCCCCCACCACACCCACTCTGTGCTCACCTCGGCCCTGCACACAACTCTCTGCTGCCCACTCCCCAAGAAAAGATCAGAGCAGCCCTCAGGACACACACAAAGGGAGCTTCGTGATCTCTGGAGATGCAGCAAAGGGGAAGGGACTTGGGCAGCTTCTTGCTAAACCTCTTCAGCCCTCACTGGGATGCTGCAGGAGTCTCTGGCTCCTGCTCAAACCTCACACCTCCAGCACCCTTCACACACCTGCAGCCCAAACAGACTCACTGGAAAGGGTTTTGCCTCCTTCTCTCCCTGACCATTTCTCTCAGCTTTCTCTTTGCAGCTCTCCTGGAGCTGCCACTCCACACCCCCAAGAGAAAAGGAGGTTTGATGGGAGGGCACAGTGCCCAGGGGCTGCTGTTCATCTCCCAGCTGGCACATGCAGAGCAGCAGCACAATGCACTCCTTTCACCTCCTCAAATGCTGCCAGATTCTGCCATTCCCTGCACACACATTTGCCACCTGGGCCCTGGATCCTCTCCCCATTTGGGGGGACAAGGCCTAATTCCTACCTGGCCATTCCTAGGCCCTTCCCTCAGTCCAGCCCATCCATGGCCCTGCTGCCTTGGCTCTCCCATGGCCCTGGGTTCCCCACCTCCACTGCCACTGCAGCTGGAAGGGGGGAGTGGGAAATGCTGTGGCTGGGAAGCCTCTAAGGAACTGGGCTGGAAGCAGCAGCACAAGAATGGAAGGGGCCTGAGACTAAAGGCTGGGATCAGCTGGAGGGCTGAAAGAACAGCACCAAGCCAAGGGGGGTTACAGATGAGGGCTGGGGAGGGACCCTGCAGACACCTCAGGCAGCAACTGAGAGGAAAGGGGACAGAGAGGGAGTGAGACCTCAGGTGACTCCTGCCATGGGATGGCTGGGCTGTGTGGCTAGGAGCCCTGAGTGCCTGCTTGGGCTGTGCTGGATGTCAGGAGGGGTCAGGGGACTGTCCTGAGCCAGGCAGGGTTTGGGGCTTTGAGCTTCTGGGGTCAGCTGCTGCCAGCACCATTGCAGGTAGGAGCCAGGCAGAGCCACACAGCTGCTGAACTAAGCCCTCCCACCCCCTGCAGCCTTCACCCTCCATCTCTCCATCCATTGCTCCATCTCCACTCACTTGCTGCCATCTCCAAGTCCCCAGGGCCCCACCAAGTCCCCAGAGCTGATCTACACACCCAGCAGGGCCCAGCAGATGTCCCTGAATGAGAGCATGGAGGAGCATCCCTGTGGTGGGTGGAAGGCACTGGGATGTCTTACACCAGAGAGTAGAGACCTCCAGAAGGGACAGCAAAGTCCAGAGGTACACCACAAAGTGTCATCTAGCTTAGTTCATTCCCACAAGGCCTGCACCCACTCTTTACAAAGGAACAGCACAGGCTCTCCAACCTCCTTTGCCCTTCCTCTCTGCTCCCAGGAACATCTTCTGGGATCTCTCTCTGCAGAGGAGCTTTGAGGCCTTGGCAATGCTGCCAACTGTGGCCTGGAGTGGCCTGGCTCACCTGGGAGCTGCCTACCAGAATCTGTAACTGCATCTCTTGGTTATGGGGGAGGAGGGGCAGAGAGGCATGGGGGAGGGGGAAGGCATTTGGGGCCTGGGGTTCTGGCCTGGTTTGGTGGAGCTCTGGAGGCAGCTTTGGCCTAGGGAGGCTGCTTGGGGCCCGTGGCCGAGGCGCACTATGGATTGTTGTGGGTTTGATGCTTTGCACTGTAGGATGCAGCTCTGAGCAGCACAGCCATGGAAACTGCCCAATTCTACCCAGCCCTCTGGGCACAGCTTGGCATCAACTCCTTTCACAAGGCTCAAAGAGAGCCTCTCTGCCTCCTCAAACCTAAGGCAATACCCTGCAGAACAAGTTGGAGGAGCTCAAGGGGACAAGCTGCAGAGGGGGCCCAGGGCAACCTCCTGAGCTTCAACAAGAGCAAGGGCAGGGTCCTGCCCCTGGCCTGCCACAAGCCTCACAATCAGGACAGGCTGGGGGAGGAGGGGATAGGAAGCAGCCCTGCACAAAAGGACTGGGGGGGCTGCTGGACAGGAAGCTGGACAGGAACAGACAGGGGGAGCCTGCAGCCCAGAAGGCCAAGGGCAGCCTGGGCTGCACCAAAAGCAGCATGGCCAGAGATGGACAGAGGCCAGCCTGGCACTTGGCTCTGCTCTGCTCAGACTTCACCTGCAGCACTGCAGCCAGCTCTGGAGCCCTCAGCACAGGAAGGACATGGACCTGATGGAGAGGGCCCAGAGGAGGGACACAAAAATGATCAGGGGCTTGGAGCAGCTCTGCTACCAGGACAGGCTGAGGGAGCTGGGGGTGCTCAGCCTGGAGAACAGAAGAGAAGACTCTGGGGAGACCTGATAGTGACTCTCCCATTTTAAATTCAAGGCAGGGGCTCGGCTCACACCCAGCTCCCAAGCTCACACCCAGCTCCCATGCTCAGAGCCAGCAACCAAGTTGCGAACAACAACTGAAGCTCAGAGCCAGGCCCAAGCTCAGAGCCAGATCAAAAGTGCAGAAGCAGATCCCAAGCTCAGATGCAGCTACCATGCTCAAGAGCCAGCAAATAAACTCAGAACCACCTCCCAAACTAAGAAGCAGCTCCCAAGCTCAGAGCCAGTCCCCAAGCTCTACAACCAGCAAATAAGCTCAGAACCATTTCCCCAGCTCCCGTGGTCAGAACCACACTCACCACCACCTCTCCTGCACACAGCAGCCCCCACAGCGCCACCCACAGCTCAGCTCTGCTGCCAGCCCAGCACCCAGCGGAGGGACACCCACACCTCTGCCCTGCCCCACACCCCCCTAACCCCACACACCCCCACAGCTCCCCACACACTGCCCACAGACACACACAGCTCCCCACAACCGCACCCACCCCCTCGCAGCACTCCAAGCCTCACCACCCCGTCCCACACCACAGCCACACACAGCCTCCCCCAGCACCAACAACTCCCAATACACAAACCCTACAACAACCCTAGGCACCCCACTGCACCCCGACCACCCTCCCGGACCCCACAACCCCCAACACCTCCCCCCAAAACCCCACACACCCCTCCCCAACTCCACCACACAACCCCCACACATTCCCTCACCCCACCTGCAGCCCACACCAAGGCCACGCACAGCACCAGGCCGACCGAGAGCTCAGCGCACACCAAGCTGCCGACCGCTGGCCCCGGCAGGCTCCTGCTGAGCACAGAGCGCTGCAAGGGAGGCCCCAGCCGGCCCGGCCCCTCCGCCTCAGGCCCCCACGAGGCACTGGCAGCGCCAGCAGGGCTGGGGCCCCACAGGAAGTCCCGCCCACACCCGGGCAGCCGCAGCCAATGAGAGGCACCAGGAGCTCCTCCCCCTGGCCGCTGCCGAGGCACAGCGAGGAGCTGCCACTGCCGGCCGCGGCCGCCATTGTTCCTGCCCACGGCCGGGCAGCCGCAGCCAATCAGAGCCGCCGGAATAGCCCAACCACGACGCAGAGGAGCACAGGGGGTCCGGGGAAGCTGTCTGGGCCTTCAGGCCTCCACCCCTCCAGACTCCCACCCAGCCCCACAGGAGCCCAAGCCCGGCCCCAAGAGCCTCAGCCCCAGGGGATCCTGATCCCAGCCACAGCTTTTCCCCGAGACTCCCAAAAGATCCAGATCACAACCCTCAGCCCCAAGGGATCCCAACCCCCCCCCCCCCCCGCCCTCCCGCTGCCCCCTACCCCAAACACCAGCCCTGCCAGACCCCACAGATGCCCTCCCCACAGCTTCCCCACACCAACCCCACAGCTCCTCCTTCTGCTCCTCCAGAGCCTGCCCCCAGCCTCACCCACCCCAAGCCTACGAACCCTCCCCCAGCCCCACGGAGCCCCCTGCCCCCCACGCCCCTCCCGACCCCCAACTCCACACACGCCCCCGGCAGCCCCACGCAGCCAGACCCTTCCCCGCTCCGCTGCCGCCGCCCTCAGCGCTCCCCGGCCCCCGCAGCCCCTCCCGCCCCGCCGCAGCTCAGCAGCCGGCAGCTGCCGCTCGCCCGCCAGCACCTCCGGCACTGCTCCCGCGCTCCGGCCCCGCTGCCGCTCCCCACGAGGCAGCAACAATGGCGGCCGCGGCCGGCAGCGGCAGCTCCTCACTGTGCCTCGGCAGCGGCCAGGGGGAGGAGCTGCCGGGCTCCTGGCGCTTCTGATTGGCTGCAGCTGCCCGGGCGTGGGCGGGACTTCCGTTCCGGACCGAGACCCCACCCCCTCTGGGCTGCAACGTGGCCGGTTCGGGGCCTCCATTGCATCCCTCTATGCTCGCCCAGGCTGCTAGGAAGCTGCAGGGGACGGCAGTCGGCAGCCGCCTCTGCTGCGAGCTCTTCCTCCTTCGTCTTCCTCCTGCTCTGCGCCACTTTCGCCTCGGCTGTGGGGTAGGTGTGGGCACCCGCGGGCCAGAGTTGGGGATGCTGGGGTGGGGATCCCTTGGGGCTTGGGGGAGCGGCTCCTGGGGTTGGCATTGGGCTGCCCTGGGGCTGAGGGCTGTGTCCTGGAGCTGGGATTGAGGAGGGATCCGTGAGGTGTGGGGCTGGTGTGTGTGGGGCTGTGGGTGGCGGTTTGTGGGGGCTGTGCAGTTGTGGGGGCGTCTGTGAGGTTCTCTGGGGGCTTGGGGGCCAAGAGAGGCATCTGAGGGGCTGGGAAGGAGCCCGTGGGGCTGTGTGGGTTGGTGGTCGGAGTTGTTGTTGCTGGGGGAGGCTGTGTGTGGCTGCGGTGTGGGTCGGGGTGGTGAGACTTGGAGTGGGGAGTGGTGGGGTGCTTCGCGGGGGTGGGTGCGGTTGTGGGGAGCTGTGTGTGTCTGTGGGCAGTGTGTGGGGAGCTGTGGGGGGTGTGTGTCTGTGGGGGTGCGTGTGGGGTAGGGCAGAGGTGTTGGGGGTGGGTGGGTGCCGTTTGTGGGGTTGTGGGTGCGTGGGTGGGGTCGGGGTGGGTGTGTTTGGGGGTTGCTTGTGCTGCTGACTCCCCCTGCTGGGGGCAGCTGCAGGCCCCCTTTGGCTGCTGCTGTGTTGCAGGCGGAGCCATTGGTGGGCTGCAGGGGCTGGCCCTGGCCCTGTGTCCTGTGCTGGGGGCTGGGCTGGCAGCAGAGCTGAGCTGTGGGCGGCGCTGTGGGGCTGCTGTGTGCAGGAGAGGTGGTGGTGAGCGTGGGGTGTGGCTTGCAGCAGAGGCTGCTGTGGGGGGTGTGGGGGAGCCCTGGGGGTTGGAGGCTTTGTGCTGGCAGCTGCCTGGCAGCTGCTGTGCTGCAGGGCAGCGGCTGGGCTGAGGGCCAGGTGCAGGGGGGAGCTGTGGGCAGGCTGTGTGCTGGGTGCCGTGGGGGTGTCAGGCGTGGGTGCTGTGCTGAGCCTGAGCTTAGGAGTGCCTGGGGCTGGTGTCAGCTGTGGGGGGGTTTGGCTGTGCTGGGGGTGGTGGCATCCAAGGCCTCTGTGCTCTGCAATCTCTTGAGGCACAAATGTTCCCTGGGGGCTGCCGACTGATGTTCAGTTTCTCTCCCGGGCTGGTGAGCACAGAGGGGCTCAGGGCAGGAGGAGCTTTTGCTGTGTGGCTGCAGGCTGAGAGCTGTGCAGAGCTTTTGTCAGCTGTGCTGGCAGGAAGCATGGTCAGAAGCAGACTGCTCTGCTTCAGCTGCTCTGCCTCTGGGGAAATGCTTGCTGGCAGGCAGCCCAATGAGGCTGAGCTGTTGAGTGTCTGCTTGTGGCTGAGGAACTGCTTTGAATTGGGCTGAAAGGTTTGGATTGGGCTGGGGGCAGCCTGTTGTTGATGGTTTTGGTGGTGAGAAGTCCTGCAGCTTCCTTGGAGGAGCTTCAGCAGAAGACAAAGCAATTCCCTTGCTGCTCTTTGCTGTGCAATGAGCTGGGAAGGGCAGGAAATGGTTGCTGCAAGTGAGCAAAGCAATTGCAGTGCTCTGCAAGTCCTGCTGCCAGCAAAGGGCTTGAAGGAGGTTGCAAGTCAAGTGGTGTGCATGGATTGGTGGGTGGGAAGTGTTTGGCTTCTTGTGGCCAAGCCAAGCTTTCCTGCTGCAGGAGGAGAGTGCCAGCCTGGGCTTTCCAATCCCTGGGGCCCTGGAGCCCTTCTGGAGTGGTTTCCTTCTGTAGAGCTTTGCAGCCCAGCTGCAGGTCTGCTGTTGCTTGAAGCTGTTGCTGGTTGTTTTGTGCAGCCTTCGGTGTTGGATCAGTGCCTTGGCTCAGTTTGGTCCTTGCTCTTGCAGCCATGTTCAGATCCCTTTGGTTTTGGCAGCTGAGCACAGCTTGAGGCTTTTGCTGCAATGGTGTTTGTGCTGGCAGCATTCTGTGCTGGCAGCTGGAGTGCTGTGTGCAGCTCTGGTGCCCCCAGGAGGGGCAGGAGGTTGAGCTTGGGAGCTGGGTCTTGAGCTTGGGAAGTGGTTTTGACCTTGGGAAGTGCTTCTAACCTTAGTTGCTGGCTCTGAGCTTGGGAGCTGAGTCTGCACTTTGATTTGAGTGTGAGTTTGGTGGCTTCTGACCTCAGTTGGTGCTTCTTGAGCTAGGGGTACTAGTGCTGGGCTTGGGAAGTGGTTCTGAGTTCGGGGGCTGGTTCTTGAGCTTGGGAAGTGGTTCTGATCTTAGGTGCTGGTTGTAGAGCTCAAGGGCTGACTCCTGAGCTCAGGGGCTGGCTCTGAGCTTGGGAAGTGGTTCTGACCTCAGCTGCTGGTTCTTGAGCTCAGGGTCTGGGTCTGAGCTTGGGGGCTGGTTCTTGAGCTTGTGAAGTGGTTCACAGTATCACCAAGGTTGGAAGAGACCTCAAAGATCAAGTCCAACCTGTCACCCAAGACCTTATGACTAGACCATGGCACTGAGTGCCATGTCCAATCCCCTCTTGAACACCTCCAGGGATGCTTCTCACCTTAATTGCTGGCTCTGGGCTCAGGGGTCAGGCTATGGGCTTGGGGCTGCCTCTGAGCTCGAGAGCTGCTTCTTGAGCTTGGGAAGTGGTTCTGACCTTATTTGCTGGTTCTAGAGCTTGGAATCTGGCTCTGGGCCTCAGGGTCTGGCTTTTGAGCTCGGGGACTGGCTCTGAGCTTGGGAAGTGGTTCTGGGCTTGGGGGTTGGTTCTTGAGCTTGGGGCATGGTTCTGACCTTAGTTGCTGGTTCTAGAGCTCAAGGTTGGCTCTGAGCTCAGGAAGTGGTTCTGGGCTCAGTGTCTGGGTCTGAGCTCAGGAGCTTGTTCTTGAGTTCAAGGGCTGGCTCTGGGCTCAGGGGCTGGCACTTGAGCTCAGGTGCTGGTTTTTCAATCTTGGGAAGTGGTTCTGACCTTAGTTGCTGGCTCTAGAGCTCAGAGGCTGGTTTTTTGAACTTGGGAAGTGGTTCTGACCATAGGTGCTGGTTCTCAAGCTTGGAGGCTGGCACTGAGCTCAGGGGCTGGCTGTTGAGCTTGGGAAGTGGATCTGAGCTTAGTTGCTGGCTCTGAGCCCAGGAGCTGAGTCTGCAGGTTAGATTTGAGTGTGAGCTTGGGGGCTGGTGGGCTGGTTCTTGAGCTTGAGAAGTTGTTCTGACCTTAGTTGCTGGTTCCTGAGCTTAGGAGCCAGCTCTGAGCTCAGGGGCTGCTTCTTGAGCTCGGGGTCAGGCTCTGGGCTCAGGGGCTGGTTCTCAATCTGGGAAGTGGTTCTGACCTTAGTTGCTGGCTCTTGAGCTCGCAGGCTGGTGCTGGGCTTGAGGGCTGGCTCTGGGCTTGGGAAGTGGTTCTTCAGCTAAGGAAATGGGTTCTGAGCTTGGGGGTTGGTTCTGATGTTAGTTGCTGGTTCTTGGGCTTGGGGGTCAGGCTCTGGGCTTGGGGACTGCCTCTGAGCTCAGGAAGTGGTTCTGGGCTTGGGGGTTGGTTCTTGAGCTTGGGAAGTAGTTCTGACCTTGGTTGCTGGTTCTAGAGCTGAGGGGCTGGCTCTGAGCTCAGGAAGTAGATCTGGGCTCGGGGTCTGGGTCTGAGCTCAGGAGCTTGTTCCCTGAGCTCAGGGCTGCTTTTTGGGCTTGGGGACTGGCTCTGGGCTCAGGGGATGGTTCTTAATCTCTGGGAGCGCCTCTGAGCTCAGAGACTGGTTCTTGAGCTTGGGAAGTGGTTGTGACCTTAGTTGCTGGCACTGAGCTTGGAGCTGGCTCTGAACTTGGGAAAGGTTTCTGACCTTAGTTGCTGGTTCTCAAGCTCAGAGGCTGGTGCTGAGCTTGGGGGCTGGTGCTGAGCTTTGGACTTGGTACTTGGGCTTGGTACTTGAGCTTGGAAAGTGGTTCTGACCTTAGTTGCTGGTTTTTGAGCTCAGGGGCTGGTGCTGGGCTCAGGGGCTGCTTCTTGAGCTTGGGGGGTCAGGCTCTGGGCTTGGGAACTGGTTCTTGAGCTTGGGGGCTGGCTCTGAACTGCAAGAGTTGAGCTGAAGTGGAAGAGTGCCCTGCAGAGGCAAAAGCTTTTCCCTCCCAGTCAGCCATTGGAATCATCTCCCCAGGGCAGTGGTGGATTCCCCTGCAGGGCAGAGTTGGAAGGCTGAGCTTGGCAGGGGGCTGGGCCAGCTCCTTCAAGTGCAGTGACAGCTGGCAAGGTTGGAGCAGCTGAGCCTTGGGGTCCCTTGCAGCCTGGCATTGTGTGCCAGCAGAGCTGTGCTGATGGTTTGAGGGATCTTGGAAAGCTTCCTGAGCATTTGTGCAGAGTGTGCAACACATCCCTGAGCCTAGAAACTCCCTCAGCTCTCTCCAAAATGAACTCTGCAGAGCTGGAAGAGCTCTCAAGGAATTTGGCAGAGGTTTGGAGGAGTTTGGAAGGCATTTTGTTTCTCCTTCTCCTTGTCCTCTTCATTGTCCTTCTCTGCCTCCTCTTTTTCCTGCTCTCCCTGGAGGCTGCACTTAGACTCCTAGAGTGGTTTAGGTTGGCAGGGAGCTGCAAAGGTGATGCAGTCCAAGCCCCTCTGCAGTCAGCAGGGACATCCTGCACTAGATCAGGTTGCCCAGAGCCCTGTCCAGCCTGACCTTGAAGCTCTCCCGGGCTGGGACCTCAAGCCCCTCCCTGGGCAACCTGTTGCAGTGTTCCAGCAGCCTCCTGGTGCAGAACTTGTTCCTCACCTCCAATCTCAATCTGCTCTGCTCCAGTTGGAAGCCATTGCCTCTGGTGCTGTCCCTGCAGGCTTTGCAAAGAGTCCCTCTGCAGCCTTCTTGTAGCCCCCTTCAGGTACCAGAGGTCACTCTTGGGTCTCCCCAGAGTCTTCTCTTCTGCTCTCCAGGCTGAACCCCCCAGCTCCTCAGCCTGTCCTGGTAGCAGAGCTGCTCCAAGCCCCTGGTCATTTTTGTGTCCCTCCTCGGGCCCTCTCCATCAGGTCCATGTCCTTCTGTGTTGAGGGCTCCAGAGCTGGCTGCAGTGCTGCAGGTGAAGTCTGAGCAGAGCAGAGCCAAGTGCCAGGCTGGCCTCTGTCCATCTCTGGCCATGCTGCTTTTGGTGCAGCCCAGGCTGCCCTTGGCCTTCTGGGCTGCAGGCTCCCCCTGTCTGTTCCTGTCCAGCTTCCTGTCCAGCAGCCCCCCCAGTCCTTTTGTGCAGGGCTGCTTCCTATCCCCTCCTCCCCCAGCCTGTCCTGATTGTGAGGCTTGTGCCAGGCCAGGGGCAGGACCCTGCCCTTGCTCTTGTTGAAGCTCAGGAGGTTGCCCTGGCCCCCTCTGCAGCTTGTCCCCTTGAGCTCCTCCAACTTGTTCTGCAGGGTATTGCCTTAGGTTTCAGGAGGCAGAGAGGCTCTCTTTGAGCCTTGTGAAAGGAGTTGACACTTTGTGGTGTACCTCTGGACTCTGCTGTCCAGGTCTCTACTCTCTGGTGTAAGACATCCCAGTGCCTTACAGCCACCACAGGGATTCTCCTCCATGCTCTCATCCAGGGACTTGTGTTGGGCCCTGCTGGGTGTGTAGATCAGCCCTGGTGACGTTGTGGGACCCTGAGGATTCCAAGTGGGCAGCAAATGAGTGGAGCTGGAGCAACGGATGGAGAGATGGAGGGTGAAGGCTGCAGGGGTGGGAGGGCTTAGTTCAGCAGCTGTGAGGCTCTGCCTGGCTCCTACCTACAATGGTGCTGGCAGCAGCTGACCCCAGAAGCTGAAAGCCCCAAATCCTGCCTGGCTCAGGACAGTCCCCTGACCCCTCCTGACATGCAGCACAGCCCAAGCAGGCACTCAGGGCTCCTAGCCACACAGCCCAGCCATCCCCCATGGCAGGAGTCACCTGAGGTCTCACTCCCTCTCTGTCCCCCTTCCTCTCATCAGTTGCTGCCTGAGGTGTCTGCAGGGTCCCTCCCAGCCCTCATCTGTAACCCCCCCTTGGCTTGGTGCTGTTCTTTCAGCCCTCCAGCTGATCCCAGCCTTTAGTCTCAGGCCCCTTCCATTCTTGTGCTGCTGCTTCCAGCCCAGTTCCTTAGAGGCTTCCCCAGCCACAGCATTTCCCACTCCCCCCTTCCAGCTACAGTGGCAGTGGAGGTGGGAGACACAGGGCCATGGGACAGCCAAGGCAGCAGGGCCATGGATGGGCTGGGTATGAGGGAAGGGCCTGGGAGTGGCCAGGCAGGAATTAGGCCTTGTCCCCCCAAAAAGGGGAGAGGATCCAAGGCCCAGGTGGCAAATGTGTGTGCAGGGAATGGCAGAATCTGTCATGATTTCAGGAGGTGAAAGGAGTGAATTGTGCTGCAGCTCTGCATGTGCCAGCTGGGAGATGAACAGCAGCCCCTGGGCACTGTGCCCTCCCATCCAACCTCCTTTTCTCTTGGGGCTATGGAGTGGCAGCTCCAGGAGAGCTGCAAAGAGCAAGCTGAGAGAAATGGTCAGGGAGAGAAGTAAAACCCTTTCCAGTGAGTCTCTTTGGGCTGCAGGTGTGTGAAGGGTGCTGGAGGTGTGAGGTTTGGGCAGGAGCCAGAGACTCCTGCAGCATCCCAGTGAGGGCTGAAGAGGTTTAGCCAGAAGCTGCCCATGTCCCTCCCTCCTTTGCTCCATTTCCTTTGTGTGTGCCCTGAGGGCTGCTCTGATCTTCTCTTGGGGATTGGGCAGCAGAGAGTTGTGTGCAGGGCAGAGGTGAGCACAGAGTGTATGTGGTGGGGGCAGAGCCAGGGAGGAGAGGTGGGTCCAGAGCAAGATCTGCTGGCAAATGCAGCTGCAGGCAGCAGAGGCCTGGGCAGGCAGTGGGAGGAAGTTTTAGGCAAGGCCTGGGAGAGGCTGTGTGGAGGCAGCTGTGTTGTGGTGCTGGCCTGCAGCTGTGTGCTGGGGGGCTGTGTGCTGGGGGCTGTGTGCTGTGCAAGGAGCTGAGTGTGCAGTTGTTGAGGCCTCCCATCTTGAGCAGCCCTGGCTGTGTGCTGTGGCTGTGCTGCTGGGCTTGGGAGCTGCCCCCAGCAAGGCTGAGCTGTGCTGCCTGGTGCTGGGCAGTGCTGAGCCCTCCCTTGCAGGTCAGTGCTCTGAGCCCTTTGCTTCTCTGTGGCAGGAGTTGTGTCCCTCTTTCTCCATCAGCCCTGCCCCTGTGTGCTGTGAAAGAGCAGAGTTTGCAGATCTGCCCCTTGGAGCAGCCAGGCAGGTGAGATTCTTGAGTGGAGCAACAGCAGGACCCCAGCCTCCATAATCCCAGAGTCCCAGGGCACCTCCCAGCTTCTTCCACCTTCTCCTGCCTCCACATTTCAACCTTCCAGGGGCTCTGAGGCATATCAGGTGTTGGAGTTTGGAAACTCCCCAGGTTTGTGGGGGTCAGTTGTGTGGCAGGAAGTGGTGTTTGGAGTTGGGATTTGGAGGGTGGTGGGAGAAGGTTGGAGGTGGTTTGGTCTTTGTTGGTCAGTGCTGCTGCCTCCATTGCCTGAGCCAGGAGAGATCAAAGGACAGGGCCTGGAGCAGGAACCACCCTGCCAATGCCACCAGGCTTGAGGAGAGTGTGACAAGACCACTTGTAGGCCCCAGGGTACCTCAGGACACTGATCACAGGAACCTGATGTCTCAGCACAGGTATTAGAGGGTCTGAGCCTACACTGTGACAAAACCTGAAGGTTTGAGGTCCCCTCTGCATTCCCTTCTCCAGCTGGGTGTTGGGAGGTGTTGGGAGCCAGGGACTGTCGTGTCCCAGACAGGATCTGAGGTTTTATGATCCTGGGCTCAGGTGCTTCCATGTTCCAAATCTCACTGCTCTAACCCCTTCCTGCCACAGTATGGCCTCACAGAAGGACCCAGACAAAATCTGGGAGGAGAAGCAGCACCCAGAGAACAAGTTGGAGGAGCCAAAGTTCAGCCTGAAGGGAGAGGAGAAGGAGGAGAAAGAGGACAAAATGGATGATGGTGATGCAGAGGAGAATGATGACTATGATGATGATGAGTATGAAGAGGAGAATAACCATGAGGATGAAGGTGACCAGGATGAGGAGGAAAAGGTATTTGCAGAGGAGGAAGAAGCCAGAGCAGGTCCCTCTGTGCCACCCAAGCAGTGCCCCGAGTGGGGCAGAGCTTCCCACCTGGCTCCGAGCAAGCTAAACACCACTGCCCCTGCCCTGGCCCCCGGCCCTTTGTCTCTGGTGACTGTGGCAAGAGGTTCAGCAAGAGCTCTGAGCATATCCAGCATTGCCACACCCACACCGGTGAGAGGCCGTACAGCTGTGCTGCGTGTGGCAAAACTTTCCCTCACAAGGCTTCCCTCACCCAGCACCGCAGTGTGCACAGCACTGAGAAGTCCTTCACCTGCAGGGACTGTGGCAAGAAATTCAGACATAGCTCCACCCTCACCATCCACCGCCGCATCCACACCGGAGAGCATCCGTTCCCCTGTGCTGAGCGCGGCAAGAGCTTCACCATGAGCTCGGCACTCATCCGGCACCAACTCATCCACAGTGGTGAGGGGACGTACAGCTGTGGCGACTGCGGCCAGAGCTTCGCTCGGAAACAAGACCTCACAGAGCACCGTCGTGTGCACACTGGTGAGAAGTCGTTCAGCTGTGCTGAGTGCGGCAAGGCCTTCCGCCATAGAGGCCATCTCATTAACCACCACCCCACCCACACCGGAGAGAAGTCTTTCACCTGTGCTGTGTGCGGGAAGAGCTTCAGCCAAAAGCGAATTCTCACTTGTCACCGCCGCACCCACACCGGTGAGAAGCCATTCACCTGTGTTGCCTGCGGGAAAAGCTTCACCCAGAAGGGCTCCCTCAACAGGCACCGCTGCACTCACACCAGAGATCAGCCTGCACTGGAGGAGACGCATAAATCCACCTAGAATCTGTTGGATAATCGTGACCCCTGTGAAGGGGCCTTTCCAGCACGAAAATCATCTCTTTTTCCTTTGCATTTCTCAGGGACTGGGGGCACCAGCAGCAACAAACACCTTCTGCCCTTCTGAACACCAATTATTGCTAATGAGAACAATTACAGTGCTGAGTTGGCACAGCTGGGACTCCCAGTGGAGCTGGGCAGGTGTTTGCCAGGATCAGTCTGGTTCTTCCCCAATGCTTTGTGTCTCCCTGGGGTAAGAATCTCTCTGTCCATTGACCAACTGTGTCAATAAAACCAAACAGTTACTCAAATCCTGTCTGTTTGCTTTTTTTCCAGACATCACTGCCTCAATGCCAAATTTTGGGGGCATTTGCTCTGAAGGGATGGGGTGGAGCTGTTTGCCCAGTTCAGGGAGGGGAAAATGAAGTACTCAGAGGACCTCCAAGTGAAAGCAAACTGTGGCTTGTGTTCCAATACTCAGCTTCCAACACATCCAGGTGTGGGATCCTCCTGTCACACCAGAAACAGATGGGTTCCACCCCTCATGGTTTGATGGTGTCAGAGCACACTGGGCACCTGTATCTACTAAAGCTTTATCCTTTCATGGGTTCAACTTGCCAGGCCATTGGTTCTGTACAGTCCAACAAACCAATTTGTCTCTCCCCTCCATCTGGTTGGAGGCAGAGCCCCTCTAATTCTGCCTTGGGTCCCTTGAATCTTGTGAAGATGCTTTGGGAGTCCCTTCAGCGGAACCAGAAGCAGGTTCAGCTTCTCTGTTCTTCTTAGGCCATTTCCCACTGGAAACTGAGGCAGCATCTCTGGGGGGACAATTCCCCTGGAAGTCACAGACTCCTGCAGCCAGGACTGGATTGGGGTTTCCCTTCCACTTCCTCATGTCCTCCCCATGGTCACACAAGTAAAGCAGAGGGTGTGCTGTGGTGTGTGCTTCCCAGATTCTCTCCCTTGGTCAGGGCAGCAGCATCTCCTCATGGCTGAAACAGAGGACTGTACAGGTGGGGAATAAAAACTTCTTCTGGAGCTGATGGAACTCCTGGGACACTTCCTTCACAGCTGAAACACAGGCCTGGACAGAGGAGCAGAGATTTCCTGTGCCTCGCTGGGGCCTGCTGCTTGTTTTATCCACTGTTTGTCCTTGGCCATCTTCCAAAGCCAGAGATAAGAACCAAGCCAGCAGCCCTGGCTCTTTCTCTTGTTCCCGTGGGGACCCTGATCCCTCCTGGTCCTTTGCAGGATCAGCTGCTTTCCTTGTAGGCTTCTTTTTCCCTACAGGACTGTTGTAGATGTGCCCTCGGGAATGAGCGGCAAGGATAGCAATGAACAGATCTATTAGTAGTCTATTTATACACAAACTATGCAGCAGGGGATTGAGTTTCTACTCACAGGCAGCAGCATTGGGTTGGTGGAACCACCTCTACAGAAGGTTTGTGCCTGGGCACTTCAGCCCAACCAAAGGAGTGATAGGATTTAGAACTGAAACTGCTTGGGAAAGCAGTGGGGGAGGGGTTTGTCGGTGACCGGCAAACCCTCAACGCAGGACAGTTTCAGCACTCCCTTAACCCAAATTCTCTGAAGCAAAGGTTGGCTTCCTCAGGAGCTGAGCGCGCCATGAAATCTTTCCCTGGGGATGTGTTTAGAGTCCTGACAGCGCGGCACGGCTGTGCCCTGCTGAGGCAATAGAGAATGGTGCCAGCTGCGTTGCTGTGCCGCAGGGTTGCTGCTTCTCCCGGAGCATAAAGCTCCTGGAGCCTCCCAGGGGAAACTTCAGAGGCTTTTGCCGCTTGGTTCATGAAGCGCAGCCCCTGGCAAAGGTTCCCCGTTCCGGGGGCTGCGGCGCTTCAGGGCCGGCGGTGCACAGGGGCCGCCGTGGTCTCCTCCCGTGGCAACGGCTCACGCAGCAGTTGACCCCAGGCTCCATGGCACTGCCCGCAGCCGGGCAGCAGTGGCGATGTGCAGCGAGGCCTCCTGCAGCGCTGGGGCAAGCCCCGGGCCAGGCGGAGCGGAGCGGCACAGAGACGCACACAGGCACAGGCACCGACACCAGCGGGGGGGGCACTTGTTTACCAAACAGCTCCTGTTTACCATTTGCCCCAAAGAACACTGCTCCAGTGAGCACCCACTGCTGACACAGCAACTAACCAAGGAACTGATACTGTGCCCAATAAACATCAGCACACGCCCTGAACAGGGCAAACAAACCTGGAGCCTGGGCCTTGCTTACCACAGGGGTGAAATCATGCCCAGGCAGATTGTTTACCTGGACTCAGTGGTGCCAAGGTCCACCCCACCACTGACTCTGGAGAGGAGGGGGGACAAAGGGGGTTTGAGTCACACACAGAGAAGCAAGTTCTGGTAATATTTGGGGCACAATCCTGCTCATAAGCACCATTCACTACGAGGGGCAGCTGATCCTGGCACAGGCTGCTTCTCTGACACAGCTGCCATGCCTGTGGCACTGTCTGTAGCTACAGAGACCTTCTCTGGCCCCTGAGCCCTCTGCACAGAGATGAGAAGGGCTTGAGAGGCATGGGCCAGACCCAATGTGGTGGGGTGAGAAAGTTCCCCCCACACACAAAGAAAGAAACCACAGCTAGCTCAGTCAGAAAAGCAGATGAAAGCTATATTTACAGGCAGAAATGGAATGCAATGAATATGTACACAAATATACAATATTTACAATATATAAAGAAATACACAGCAATTAACATAATGCAGAAAAGCCTTTTCCCTCCAGCCGGCCAGGGGGGTTCCATGAACCCCCCTCTCTCTCCCTCCTCACCTCCCCTTTTTCCCAAAAAGGATTAGAGAGAGAGAGAAAGGCAATTAAGGAAGAAAAATTCTGTTAGCTCAAAAGCACATGCAAGAATTAGTTTTCTTATCTGGTTAGCTGTTAACTCAAGGCCATTCCTGCTTCAGAAAGAGAGAAGCCGTCCAGCCCACAGGACTGAGAAGCACAGACTGCACCCAGCCTGAACCCAGACCAGACTGAACTAACAGAACCCAAACTTAAAATTGCATTCTACAATCTACCAATGAAATTAGTTTAGACTATCTTGTTTTTGTTTAAATATCAAAACATTCAGCCAGAGTGTTCAGCAACTGTCTCTTTCTTAAGGCATAGCATCACCGGTCACAATCCACCTCTTCTAAACAATTTCATTGGCTGTTCATACTGTCCATCCTATCTAAAACAATATCTACAATTTGCAAGTAAAGTTCATAGTCCATTCTGGCTATCCTCAGTGTAGATGATTCAGAAGTCCAAGAAACAAGAAAAATGGAAAACAGTTTGTCTCTTCGCAGACAAAGCAAAGAAAAGGGAAAGAGGGAAACAGGGACACAGGGACTCTCAGTTGACTCAGGGCTCTCAGGGTTCTCAGGGTTCGTGCACCGTGGATTCCTCATGGATTCTTCTTTGGGCGCGATGTAGCTGTACAACACTCTGAAATAAAACTCTTTCAGCTAAAGTTAGATTCTTTGTGGAATACACTGAATTTCACCATTCTCTTGCATTACCCAATAAGTGTGACCCGGACCTTCAGCTGAAACCACCCCTCGGACAGGTTTAGCCTCTCCTGAGGGAGAAATACCCAAACAGTTTTACCTAACAGATTCTTTTCTCTAACAACAGGAACTCTATCACCTTCTACTTTCTGTAGCAGATCTGAGTGTGCAGGTCCAGCTCGGTTCACTGAACCTCTACTATTTACCAGCCAGGTTGCTTGTGCTAAATGCTTTTCCCAGTTTTTCAAAGATCCACCCCCCATGGCTTTAAGAGTGGTCTTCAGCAAACCATTGTAGCGTTCAATCTTCCCTGCAGCTGGTGCATAGTAGGGATGTGGATATCCACTCAATGCCGTGCTCTTTGGCCCAGCTCTTTACAAGGTTGTTTTTGAAATGAGTTCCGTTGTCTGACTCAATCCTCTCTGGAGTTCCGTGTCTCCACAGGATTTGTCTCTCCAGACCAAGAATGGTGTTGCGTGCAGTTGCATGTGGAACTGGATAAGTTTCCAACCATCCAGTGTTTGCCTCTACCATAGTAAGCACATACTGCTTACCAGAACGAGAACGTGGTAGAGTGATGTAGTCAATCTGCCAAGCTTCACCATACTTGTACTTGGACCATCTGTCACCATACCATAAGGGCTTAAGTCTCTTTGCCTGCTTAATAGCAGCACAAATGTCACAGTCATGGATGACTTGTGTGATAGCATCCATGGAAATGTCTATGGATCTGTCACGTGCCCACTGGTAGGTTGCATCTCTGCCTTGATGTCCTGACGAATCGTGAGCCCACCGAGCTAAGAATATTTCACCTCGGTGTTTCCAGTCGAGATCAAGATCAGAGTCCATGTCTACTTGAGAAACTCTTGCAGCTAGATCTGCCTGATGGTTGTGTTGCTGTTCCTCAGTAGCTTTGCTCTTAGGGATGTGAGCATCACTGTGTCTCACCTTCACTGGAATTCTCTCGATTCGATCAGCAATGTCCTGCCACAGGTCAGCTGCCCATATGGGCTTTCCTTTTCTCTGCCAACCACTCTTTTTCCAGTTCTTTAGCCAACCCCACAGAGCATTGGCTACCATCCATGAGTCGGTGTAGAGATAAAGCTTTGGCCACCTCTCACGTTCAGCTACGTCGAGAGCTAGCTCGACAGCTTTTACCTCTGCGAACTGACTGGATTCTCCTTCTCCATCCTTTGCCTCTGCAACTCGGCGTGTTGGACTCCACACTGCAGACTTCCACCTTCGCTTGTTCCCGACCAGACGACAGGAACCGTCTGTGAACAAAGCATATTTCTTTTCATCATCAGAAAGGTCATTGTAAGGAGGAGCTTCCTCAGCACGAGTTACTCTCTCCTCTGGAGGTTTAGTACAGTTGGTACCTTCAGGCCAACTTGAGATCACCTCCACCAGACCAGGTCTTTCATTATTTCCCATTCGAGCTCTCTGTGTTATCAGAGCCATCCACTTAGACCAGGTAGAGTCTGTTGCATGATGTGGTGTGGAACCTTTGCCTTTGAACATCCAATTCAAAACTGGTAATCTGGGAGCTAGGAGAAGTTGTGATTCAGTTCCAATCACTTCAGAAGCTGCTTTTACTCCTTCATAGGCAGCTAGAATCTCTTTCTCTGTTGGAGTATAATTAGCCTCCGAACCTCTGTAACCTCTACTCCAGAAACCAAGAGGTCGTCCACGCGTCTCACCTGGAGCTCTTTGCCACAAGCACCAGGTTGGACCATTGTCACTTGCAGCCGTGTACAAAATGTTCTTAATGTCTGGACCATCTCGGACAGGTCCCAGACCCATTGCTTGAACCACCTCTTGCTTTATCTGGTCAAAAGCTGCTTGTTGTTCAGGTCCCCAGTGGAAACTGTTTCTCTTTCGAGTCACATCATACAGAGGTTTCACAATCTGACTGTATCCAGGAATGTGCAGTCTCCACAATCCCACTATCCCCAAGAAACGTAGAGTTTCTTGCTTGTTCATGGGGTTGGCCATGGTAGAGACTCTATTTACCACATCCACTGGAATGTGTCGGCGTCCATCCTGCCACCGCACTCCCAGAAACTGGATCTCTCTGGTAGGTCCTTTCACCTTGTCTCGCTTGATGGCAAAACCTGCATTCAGAAGAATGTCAATGACTTTGTTACCTTTCTCGAAGACTTCCTCAGCAGTTTTACCCCAGACGATGATATCGTCGATGAACTGGATGTGTTCTGGAGCACCACCTTTCTCCAGAGCATCGTGGATCACTGCATGACAGATGCTGGAGCTGTGGATCCAGCCCATCGGCAATCTGTTGAAAGTGTACTGGATTCCTCTCCAGGTGAAAGCAAACTGAGGCCTGCATTCCTCTGCTATGGGAATAGAGAAGAAGGCATTAGCAATGTCTATGGTAGCATACCATTTGGCCTCTTTGGATTCCAGCTCATATTGGAGTTCCATCATGTCTGGTACTGCTGCACTCATAGGTGGAGTTACTTCATTCAGGGCTCGGTAGTCGACTGTCAGACGCCAGTCTCCATTCTGCTTTCGCACAGGCCACACTGGACTGTTGAAGGGGAATGAGTTTTGCTGATGACTTTCTGACTCTCCAACTGACGAATCAGATTCTGAATGGGCAACAAAGAGTCAGGTTGGTTCTGTATTGTCTGTGATGCACAGTCTGAGAAGCAACCGGCAATTTAATGTCCTCAATCTTGTGTTGTCCCACAACTGCAGATTCATCAGAAAGATCAGGTCTAACAGACAGCTTCAGCTTTTGTCCATCAACTTCTACAGATGCTACTCCAAAAGCCCATTTGTAACCTTTAGGGTCTTTGAAACGCCCTTCTCTCAGAAAATCAATCCCCAAAATACAAGGTGCGTCAGGTCCGGTCACAACTGTATGCTTCCTCCACTGTTTACCAGTTAAACTTATATCAACCTCCACCTTAGTTAACTCTTGAGATCCACCAGTGACTCCCAGAATAGTTATAGCTTCTGATCCCTGATAATTTGATGGCATTATGGTGCACTGAGCCCCTGTGTCAACCAAGGCCCTGTACTTCTGAAATTGTGAAGTGCCAGGCCACTGGATGTACACATCCCAATAGATTCTATTATCCCTGTTACCCCTCTCCTCCCCCTGGCGGGAGGCAGGGCACCCCTAGTTATGGGGAACATGCCCACATGTGCAATGAGCACATGGTGCAGTGTTAAAACTGGAGCCACTGTTGGAGCTATTAGAGTTGTCCTGGGGGACTGCGGAAGTAACAGCTACCCTTCTGGTATTGCTACCTCGGGTTCTGCCACTTTGCAGTTCCCTCAGCCTCCTGAAAAGATTAGCAGTTGGTTGACCATCCCATCTGTTCATGTTCTCACCAAACTGATCACGCAGAGTTATCCAAATACTTCCACGTGACTGCCTTGGTGGTCTGTTTTGGAATGACCTGTTTTGGAATGATCTGTTTTGGAATGACATCCTTGGAGGACGCCTATTCCTCACAGAGGAAACCTGTATCCATCCGGAGGAAGAATTGGGATTATTTCCTTGTGCCAATTGGGAGATGGAATTTACAATTTCATCCTTCATCTCTTTCATGCAATTCTTTATCTCACCAGACAGAGTTTCAATGGCTGAAACCAACGAAACACGTGTCATGCTATCCTCCAATTGTCTCATTTGATCAGTGAATTGGCCAACCGTAGGAGAAGCTCCACCATAATTTCTTGCCACAATCCTGCTTGCCAGAATATTTGCATAATTAGGAGGAGCAAGTTTGATGAGCTTTTTAGCAAGACCAGTTCCTACAGGAATTTCATCAGGATTCAGAGTCTCATGGTCACCATAGAGTACCTCTCTAACAGCAAATTCTCTCAGACACTTAATTCCTTCCTCTATGGTAGTCCAGGGCTTAGGATTCCATGGGAGATCATCTCGGGAAGGATATCTCATGAGGGTTGCCATTAAAAGGCGTATCCACAGAGTAACCTTACCGAGAGTCCTGCCTAGATGTCTATCTATTCCATTGTCCTTTGAGAGAGTTCCTAGTTGAGCTGCTGACTTGTCTCCAACCATTAGAGCTGGAGCACCTGTATCGTAGCATCTACCAAGCCAAGCTAGGATTGGCTCCTTCTCTACTCTGATATAATCTTTACGCACATTCCTTATCTCTTCCCTTGGTGAAGAACAGCCAAGAATGTCATCTGACTCCTCCCCTTCCTCCTCTTCCTGAACTTGTTGCCCCATTAATCTCCTTGTCACTCTCCTAAGAATCTCTTTAAGGTCAGGTGTACCACCTCTTGTTGTCCTGCTATCAGCAATTTGCCCTGCATTTCCATCCAGTGATCTTCTCAATATCTCAGCTATATCTTTAAGACAAATCTTCTCCTCTTCCTCAGCAGGGTCTCTTAAAGCAGAAGGTCCCTCACCAGGATCAGCATCTGAATCAGCTTTGCCCTTTCCACTTCTTGTAGTTAAAACAGCTACCTGCTTAACTGGAGCTGTGTTTAAATTTACAGCTGGCTTAACAGAAGCTGACAGGTTTTGAGACGGATCAGCTGCTGTGGAGGACACTTCCGGTCCCGCTGAAGAAGAAGGAGGAAATGGCTGTGCCTTGCTAATGGCTGCCAAGGACGTGGGAGCCGCCATGTTAGGCACTGCTGCTGCCGCAGCAGCTGGCTGATTGCCAGAACCACCAACAGCACCGTTCAGAGCAGCCTTTCCGATGGAATTTTTAGCTTTCTTTTTAACTGATACAGATCCTCCCTTCTCCTCATCACTAGATATTTCTGGGGTCGAGTTAGAGCTGTTCCTTCTCCTCTTGGGCCTACGCCTAATTACAAAACAGGTCTTAGAAACTTTTCTCTCCCGGTACAGCGTATATAACAAGTACGCATTGCTTATCACCAACAGCAGGATTGCACACATAAAATAAATCACCTTTGGATCCCAGCCATCACTTAAAACTACTCTTTCACCTACTGGGATCTTAAACTCCTTTATCTCTATGGGCAGAGTGGTTGAGGTCACATTCCTGTATCTCTTAAGCCAAAAGAATCCCAGGCACCGGTCATAGAGAAGCTGAATCTTATACTTAAACCATAAATACAATTTATACATCAAGTATCTGCTTAAGCGATCGAAAATCAATCCTAGGACATGCTTATAGACAAGGACCCCAAAGATTGAAAAAAACAGACGCTCTAAAAGCCAAAACACTTTCATCTTTGCAACTCCAACCTGAGCAGACAATAAATCAAGTAACTTTTGCTCTGCTTCTGGACAGCAACTATCCACAAGCCCCACGTTGGGCGCCAATTAAAAATATGTGGTGGGGTGAGAAAGTTCCCTCCCCACACACAGGGAAAGAACCACAGCTAGCTCAGTCGGAAAAGCAGATGAAAGCTATATTACAAGCATAAATGGAATGCAATGAATATATACACAAATATACAATATTTACAATATATACAGGAAAATATAACAATGAACACAATGCAGAAAAACCTTTTCCCTCCAGCCGGCCAGGGGGGTTCCCTGAACCCCCCTCTCTCCCTCCCCACCTCCCCTTTTTCCCAAAAAGGGTTAGAGAGAGAGAGAAAGGCAATTAGGGAAGAAAAATTCTGTTAGCTAAAAAGCACATGCAAAATTAGTGTTCTTATCTGGTTAGCTGTAACTCAAGGCCGTTCCTGCTTCAGCAAGAGAGAAGCACAGACTGCACCCAGCCTGAACCCAGACCAGACACAGACTGAACCAACAGAACCCAAACTCCAAACTGCACCCCACAAGCACCAATGAAATTAGTTTAGACTATCTTGTTTTTGTTCAAATATCAAAAACATTCAGCCAGAGTGTTCAGCAACTGTCTCTTTCTTAAAGGCATAGCATCAACCGGTCACACAGAGTCATCGCTGATGCACAGAACGATTGTAATATTGTTGCACATAGCCAGAAGCCGCCCGCGTTCCACCGAGTTGTCATCTAGTGGCCAAGCAGCGGAACTGCATCCTTCATTATATAAAACATACAAATAGTCTGTAGATAGTTTAATTAAGTTCTAATCATAATACTAAGCCATTTATGGAATGCATTTCACGAACGTGCACTAGAACATGTATAGAAGTTGTTGATTCATCGGTTATTAATAATTTGATTCTTAATAAAAATAATATTTTCATCATTCATATTTCATATTAATACATTTAATAGCCTACTTCACAACAGGCACACAGCCCTGAGTTGCCAATGGCCCTAATAGATTCCCCAGGGAAGGTTTTGCTGCATGCTAGGCACATCAATTTTTGCAGGTACATGGGGGCTGCAACGAGTGAACCGACTTGGTTCTCTGTGACACCAGTCCCAGGAAAGACAATCTCTACTGATGGTTCAGGGGAAACAGGGAAGGCAGTCGCTGCCTGGCAAGAAAGGGGAAATGGCAGGAGCTCTTAGCCTCTCAGGATGGTTCACCTCAGCTCCTGGAGTTAAAAGCTGTGGTAATGGCCTTTACTAAGTGCCCCAACGAGCCCATAACCGTTGTCACTGACTCACAGTGTGTTTGTAACCTTGTACAGCGGTTGGACCAGGCACTGCTGAAGGAGGTTATCAACAAATCTTTGCTTCATTTGCTAAAAGCCCTATGGCTTGTGCTGCAAAGTCAAACAGAACCATTCCATGTGCTGCATGTTCATAGCCACACAGTGCTGCCAGATTTGTGTCCGAGGGAAACACCACAGCTGATTCCCTGATGGTGCCTGCCTGGTCTGTGCCTATGCCTGATGTGGCAGCAAGCAGCTCAATCCCTGCCTTTTTCCACCAAGGGGCTCACACACTGCAGAGGCAGTTTGGCATATTGTTGTCTTCAGCAAGAGATATTGTGGCCTCTTGTGCAGATTGCCAAGATTTCTCCTCGACCCAGCCAGCTGGTGTCATCCCAGGGATTACAGAGCCTACAGCTATAGCAATCTGATGTTACATGCCCAAGTCTGGGCCTTTGAACTGTGTCCATGTCTCAGTTGACACATTCTCTGCTGTGCTAGGGGCTACCCCACATGGTGGTGAAAAGGCCTGAGATGGAATTATGCCCTGGAGAAAAGCTTTTTCTGCCCTGGGCATTCCACAGCAAATCAGAGCTGATGTGGGCCCCGGCTCTATCGCCTCCAGGTCACAAGCGTTTGTATGCCAGTGGGGGGTTCCTCATGTTCCCAGCACACCCCACTGCCCCACAGGCCAGGCCATAACTGAACCTGCCCATCACACTCTTAAAACTATGTTTGAAAAACAGAAAGGGGGAATGTTGGGGTCAACTGAGAGGTCGGGAGCCCAGCTGCAGTGCATGTACACCAATGCACGCAGCCTAGGCAATAAGCAAGAGGAGCTGGAGGTCCTAATCCACCAGGGCAACTATGATATAGTTGCCATCTCAGAAACATGGTGGGACAACACGCACGATTGGAGTGCTACACTGGGGGGTTACAGGCTCTTTAGGAGGGATAGGAGAGGGAGAAGAGGAGGAGGGGTGGCTTTGTATATTAGGGAGACACTTTCTGCCTCTGTGGCCGGTTGAGGCTATGCCTTTAAGAAAGAGACAGTTGCTGAACACTCTGGCTGAATGTTTTTGATATTTGAACAAAAACAAGATAGTCTAAACGAATTTCATTGGTGCTTGTGGGGTTCAGTTTTGAGTTTGGGTGCTGTTGGTTCAGTCTGTGTCTGGTCTGGGTGCAGGCTGGGTGCAGTCTGTGCTTTCTCTCTTGCTGAAGCAGGAACGGCCTTGAGTTAACAGCTAACCAGATAAGAGAACTAATTTTGCATGTGCTTTTTAGCTAACAGACTTTTTCCTTCTTAATTGCCTTTCTCTCTCTCTCTCTCTAACCCTTTTTGGGAAAAAGGGGAGGTGGGGAGGGAGAGAGGGGGGTTCAGGGAACCCCCCTGGCCGGCTGGAGGGAAAAGGTTTTTCTGCATTGTGTTCATTGTTATATTTTCCTGTATATATTGTAAATATTGTATATTTGTGTACATATTCATTGCATTCCATTTATGCTTGTAAATATAGCTTTCATCTGCTTTTCCGACTGAGCTAGCTGTGGTTTCTTTCCCTGTGTGTGGGGAGGGAACTTTCTCACCCCACCACATATTTTTAATTGGCGGCCCAACGCGCGGCTTGTGGATAGTTGCTGTCCAGAAGCAGAGCAAAAGTTGCTTGATTTATTGTCTGCTCAGGTCGGAGTTGCAAAGATGAAAGTGTTTTGGCTTTTAGAGCGTTTGATCTTTTCAATTTGTTCGGTACTGGTCTACAAGTACCTCTTGGGATTGATTTTCGATCGCTTAAGCAGATACTTGATGTATAAATTGTATTTATGGTTTAAGTATAAGATTCAGCTTCTCTATGATCGGTGCCTGGGATTCTTTTGGCTTAATAGATACGGGAATGTGACCTCAACCACTCTGCCCATAGAGATAAACAAGTTTAAGATCCCAGTAGGTGAAAGGGTCGTTTTAAGTGATGGCTGGGATCCAAAGGTGATTTATTCAATGTGTTTGAATCTGCTGCTGGTGATGGTGATTGCGTACTTGTTATATGCTCTGTACCGGGAGAAGAAAGTTTCTAAGACCTGTTTTGTAATTAAGCGTAGACCCAAGAGGAGAAGGAACAGCTCTAACTCGACCCCAGAAATATCTAGTGATGAGGAGAAGGGAGGATCTGTATCAGTTAAAAAGAAAGCTAAAAATTCCATCGGAAAGGCTGCTCTGAACGGTGCTGTTGGTGGTTCTGGCAATCAGCCAGGTGCTGCGGCAGCGGCAGCGCCTAACATGGCGGCTCCCCCGTCCTCGGCAGCCATTAGCAAGGCACAACCAATTCCTCCTTCTTCTTCAGCGGGACCGGAAGTGTCCTCCACAGCAGCTGATCCGTCCCAAAACCTGTCAGCTTCTGTTAAGCCAGCTGTAAATTCAAACACAGCTCCAGTTAAGCAGGTAGCTGTTTCAAAGACGAGAAGTGGAAAGACCAAAGCTGATTCAGAAGCTGATGCTGGTGAGGGAACTTCTGCTTTAAGAGAGCCTGCTGAGGAGGAGGAGAAGATTTGTCTTAAAGATATAGCTGAGTTATTGAGAACATCACTGGATGGAGATGCAGGGCAAATTGCTGATAGCAGAACAACTAGAGGTGGTACTCCTGACCTTAAAGAGATTCTTAGGAGAGTGACAATAATATTAATGGGGCAACAAGTTCAGGAAGAGGAGGAAGAGGAGGAGTCAGATGACATTCTTGGCTGTTCTTCCCCAAGAGAAGAGATAAGGAATGTGCGTAAAGATTACATCAGAGCAGATAAGGAGCCAATCCTAGCTTGGCTTGCTAGATGCTACGATACAGGTGCTCCAGCTCTAATGGTTGGAGACAAGTCAGCAGCTCAACTAGGAACTCTCTCAAAGGATAATGGAATAGATAGACATCTAGGCAGAACTCTCGGTAAGGTTACTCTGTGGATACGCCTTTTAATGGCAACCCTCATGAGATATCCTTCCCGAGATGATCTCCCATGGAATCCTAAGCCCTGGACTACCATAGAGGAAGGAATTAAGCGTCTGAGAGAATTTGCTTTTAGAGAGGTACTCTATGGTGGCCATGAGACTCTGAATCCTGATGAAATTCCTGTAGGAACTGGTCTTGCTAAAAAGCTCATCAAACTTGCTCCTCCTAACTATGCAAATATTCTGGCAAGCAGGATTGTGGCAAGAAATTATGGCGGAGCTTCTCCTACGGTTGGCCAATTCACTGATCAAATGAGACAATTGGAGGACAGCATGACACGTGTTTCTTTGGTTTCAGCCATTGAAACTCTGTCTGGTGAAATGAGGAATTGCATGAAAGAGCTGAAGGATGAATTTAAAAATACCATTTCCCAATTGGCACAGAGAGATAATTCCAATTCTTCCTCCAGATGGATACAGGTTTGCTCTGTGAGGAATAGGCGTCCTCCAAGGATGTCATTCCAAAAGAGGTCATTCCAAAACAGATCCAACCAAAACAGACCACCAAGGCAGTCACGTGGGAGTATTTGGATAACTCTGCGTGATCAGTTTGGTGAGAACATGAACAGATGGGATGGGCAACCAACTGCTAATCTTCTCAGGAGACTGAGGGAACTGCAAAGTGGCAGAACCCGAGGCAGCAATACCAGAAGGGTAGCTGTTACTTCTGCAGTTCCCCAGGACAACTCTAATAGCTCCAACAGTGGCTCCAGTTCTAACACTGCACACTGTGCTCATTGCACATGTGGGCATGTTCCCCATAACTAGGGGTGCCCTGCCTCCCGCCAGGGGGAGGAGAGGGGTAACAGAGATAACAGAATCTATTGGGATGTGTCCATCCAGTGGCCTGGCACTTCACAAGTTCAGAAGTACAGGGCCTTGGTTGACACAGGGGCTCAGTGCACCATAATGCCATCAAATTATCAGGGATCAGAAGCTATAACTATTCTGGGAGTCCCTGGTGGATCTCAAGAGTTAACTAAGGTGGAGGTTGATATAAGTTTAACTGGTAAACAGTGGAGGAAGCATACAGTTGTGACCGGACCTGACGCACCTTGTATTCTGGGAATTGATTTTCTGAGAGAAGGGCGTTTCAAAGACCCTAAAGGTTACAAATGGGCTTTTGGAGTAGCATCTGTAGAAATTGATGGACAAAAACTGAAGCTGTCTGTTAGACCTGATCTTTCTGATGAATCTGCCAAATGGTATGCTACCATAGACATTGCTAATGCCTTCTTCTCTATTCCCATAGCAGAGGAATGCAGGCCTCAGTTTGCTTTCACCTGGAGAGGAATCCAGTACACTTTCAACAGATTGCCAATGGGCTGGATCCACAGCTCCAGCATCTGTCATGCAGTGATCCACGAGGCTCTGGAGAAAGGTGGTGCTCCAGAACACATCCAGTTCATCGATGATATCATCGTCTGGGGTTAAACTGCTGAGGAAGTCTTCGAGAAAGGTAACAAAGTCATTGACAATTCTTCTGAGTGCAGGTTTTGCCATCAAGCGAGACAAGGTGAAAGGACCTAGCAGAGAGATCCAGTTTCTGGGAGTGCGGTGGCAGGATGGACGCCGACACATTCCAGTGGATGTGGTAAATAGAGTCTCTACCATGGCCAACCCCATGAACAAGCAAGAAACTCTACGTTTCTTGGGGATAGTGGGATTGTGGAGACTGCACATTCCTGGATACAGTCAGATTGTGAAACCTCTGTATGATGTGACTCGAAAGAGAAACAACTGAAGAACTGAATTGAAGAACTGGCAGATGAGGTTGCTAAGCCCCTCTCTATTATATTCCTCTATATTTCTCTATTATATTCCAAAAGTCATGGCAGACTGGGGAAGTCCCCACAGATTGGAAAAGGGCAAAATATTGCTCCCATTTTCAAAAAGGGTAAGAAGGAGGAACCAGGGAAATACAGGCTGGTTAGTCTCACCTCTGTGCCAGGAAAGATCATGGAGCAGATCCTCCTGGAGGCACTACTGACTTAGAAGAGTAGTGAAGAGGTGATTGGGAGCAGTCAGCATGGCTTTGCCAAGGGCAAATCCTGCCTGACAAACCTGGTGGCCTTCTATGAACAGGTGACAGCATTAATAGATGAGGGGCGAGCAACTGATGTCGTTTCCCTGGACCTGAGCAAAGCCTTTGACACTGTCCCACACCACATCCTGGTCTCCAAGCTGGTGACACACGGGTTTGATGGGTGGACCACCAGATGGATAAAGAACTGGCTTGATGGCTGCACCCAAAGAGTGGCTGTCAATGGGTCCATGTCCCAGTCGAGGCCAGTGACAAAGAGGAGTCCCTCAGGGATCAGTCCTGGGACCAGGCTTGTTCCACATCTTTGTGGGTGACATGGACAGTGGCATTGAGTGCACCCTCAGCAAGTTTGCTGATGACACCAAGCTGTGTGGTGCAGCAGACACGCTGGAGGGAAGGGATGCCATCCAGAGGGACCTGGACAGGCTGGAGAGGTGGGCACAAGCCAACCTCATGAGCTTCAACAAGACCAAGTGCAGGGTCCTGCATCTGGGTCGAGGCAATCCCAGGCACAAATCCAGGCTGGGCAGGGACTGGCTGGGGAGCAGCCCAGAGGAGAGAGACTTTGGGGGTGCTGGTGGACGAGAAGCTCACCAGGAGCTCTCAATGTGCACTTGCAGCCCGGAAAGCCAATCAGAGCCTGGGCTGCATCAGGAGAAGTGTGGCCAGCAGGTCAAGGGAGGTGATTCTCCCCTTCTGCTCAGCTCTGGTGAGACCCCAGCTGGAGTACTGCCTCCAGTTCTGGAGCCCCTATTACAAGAGGGATCTGGAGGTGCTGGAAGGTGTCCAGAGAAGGGCCACGAGGATGATCAGAGGGCTGGAGCACCTCTCCTGTGAGGACAGACTGAAGGAGTTGGGGCTGTTCAGTCTGGAGAAGAGAAGGCTCCGAGGTGACCTCATTGTGGCCTTCCAGGATCTGAAGGGGGCCTACAAGAAGGCTGGGGAGGGACTTTTCAGACTATCAGGGAGTGATAGGACTAGGGGGGAATGGAATGAAGCTGGAGGTGGGGAGATTCAGGCTGGACATGAGGAGGAAGTTCTTCACTGTGAGGGTGGTGAAGGCCTGGAATGGGTTGTCCAGGGAGGTGGTTGAGGCCCCGTCCCTTGAGGTGTTTAAGACCAGGCTGGACGAGGCTCTGTCCAGCCTGATCTAGGGTAGAGTGTCCCTGCCCATGGCAGGGGGGTTGGAACTAGCTGATCCTTGTGGTCCCTTCCAACCCTAACTGAAACTATGAAACTAAAAGATTCTTCTAACCAAATTCATTGGATAAATCTCTGGAATCAGAGGAGCTGTACCATAACAATTCTCTCTCTTCTCTTCTGATCTCAGCTGTTTTGCTTCGCTCAGGAGAGATCACCTGCTTTGGCTGCCCTTGGCTATGTCTAATCCACTGCTTTTTTTCTGTCTCCACTCCTTTCTCTCTTGGAACAAGGGGGTAGGGGATAGGAGCAGTGGAACAGCTTCCCTGGTCTCTGAGCAGGGGGGTTTCCTGTCATTTGCTAATTGTAAATACCTGTCTAATATTGTCACTCCTGTATGCTCTGTACCTGTTCATTGCATTCCATTGCAGAGTGTAGCTCTTGCTTGTCCATACAGCTTCATTTGCTTCTAACTGAGCTGCTCTGGAAAAGCTAATGCTGGGGGAAATTTCAACCCACCAGAATGGGACTCTCGTTCTCTGGGACTAGGCTGTTGGTCACTTTCTGTTCTGAAACCAGAGGAATCTTCATGGCAATTCTGGGTCCCTGCTGCATTTGAAGCTGTGATGAACTCTCCCATGGGTTGGTAGTGATGGGACTGAGCTGATCCATTCCTCATGCAGCTCAGGGACAGGGGTTACAATGAGGCTGAGAGAAGTGTGCCCTAACTTGAGACTGCCTTTCCCTCCTTGCACAGGTCTCCATGGCCAGAGGCAGCAGATGGCCAACAGCAGCTCCATCACCCACTTCCTCCTCCTGCCATTGCCAGGCACAAGGCAGCTGCAGCTCCTGCACTTCTGCCTCTTCCTGGCCATCTACCTGGCTGCCCTGCTGGGCAATGGCCTCATCATCACCACCATAGCCTGGCACCACCACCTCCACACCCCCATGTACTTCTTCCTGCTCAACCTCGCCCTCACTGACCTGGGTGCCATCTCCACCACTGTGCCCAAATCCATGGCCAATTCCCTGAAGGACACCAGGGACATCTCCTATGCAGGATGTGCTGCTCAGGTCTTTCTCCTTCCTTTTTTCATTGCTTCAGAGTATTTTCTCCTCACCACCATGTCCTACGATCGCTACATTGCCATCTGCAGACCCCTGCACTATGAGACCCTCCTGGGCAGCAGAGTTTGTCTCCACCTGGCAGCAGCTGCCTGGGGATGTGGGTTCTTCCATGCTCTGCTGCACACAGCCAATACATTTTCCCTGCCCCTCTGCCAGGGCAATGCTGTGGAGCAATTCTTCTGTGAAATCCCCCAGATCCTCAAGCTCTCCTGCTCCACATCCTACCTCAGGGAACTTTGGCTTCTTGTGCTCAGTGCCTTTTCAGTCTTTGTGTGTTTTGTGTTGATTGTGGTGTCCTATGTGTGGATCTTCAGGGCAGTGCTGAGGATCCCCTCTCAGCAGGGATGCCACAAAGCCTTTGCCACCTGCCTCCCTCACCTGGCTGTGGTCTCACTCTTTCTCAGCACTGGCTCCATTGCCTACCTGAAGCCCTCCTCCATCTCCTCCCCATCCCTGGACCTGCTGGTGTCAGTTCTGTACTCAGTGGTGCCTCCAGCAGTCAACCCTCTCATCTACAGCCTGAGGAACCAGGAGCTGAAGGCTGCCCTGAGCCAACTGATCCCTGGCTGCTTTCAGAAGCAATAAACTCTTTGTCTTCTCCAGAAGAGCAGTTCTGATGCCACTCAGTGCAGGCCCAGCCTGGCTGCTGGAGTTTTGCTGTTTGTGGTGGATTTTTACTTTTAGCAATGTTGTCATCAGCTTTCTAATCACTCTCTGCTTTGCTTTTGTGACTGAGGATTTATGTTGGAGGAGCTGTGCTCCTTGTTTGGTTAAACAAAATAAAGAACCTTTCAGTAACATTTATTTTTTCCTGAGGTCCTACCTCCAAGAATTTTCTAGAGCTTCAGGGACATCTCCTCTGTGCAGAGGCAGAGGGACAATGAGTCCCAGCACAGCAGCACTGCCAGGGAGCAGCAGTACTTGCTGGACCTCTGGTCCTAGTACAAACTGCTCCTCATTCCAGTACAAACTGATCCTCTGTCTCTCTCCCACACCAACTTCATCCATCACAGGACAGATTTCATACCCTGCCTCCTCCCACTACAGTGTGGCCACCTCACAGTGCAAAATGGAGACCCTGATTCCAACCCACCAGAGACTGGGCCCCATCTCAGTCCAGGCATGGTCCCTTTAAGCCCTCCACATACAAACCTGGCCTAGTCCCAAAATAAACTGATCCTCCTGATGTCATCCCAGCACAGCTTGAGCCACAGCCCAGAACAAACTGGTAACCCTGTTCCTGTCCCAGTATCGACTGAATCTCACCCAGTGCCAAGAGGATATTTTGAACCCACTCCCAGGACAGGCTGTGTCCCTTCCCAGTAAAAACTACATAATCTGAACTGCTCCCAGTACAGCTGGGGCCTCCTCCCAGAACAAATTGGATCTCCTTGCCCTCTCCCAGTACTGCCTCTGTCCCATCCCAGTCCAAGATGCATCTCCAGGCCCCCCGCTGGGACTGACTGCATCCATTCCAGTACAAATGGTTCACCTTCTTGCCCTCCCAGTACTGTCTGAGCCCTGTGCTTGTCCAAACAGAGACCCTTTAACACTTCCAAGTGCACATTAGGCCTTCTCCCAAAATAGGCTGGATTCCTTTATCCCCTCCCAGTATAGGTCTGTTTATTGTAAATCCACTCCCTTGGTTCCCTCACTAAGTACAGACCAGACCCCAGTCCAGTACAATTGGGATCCCCTGGCTCCATTCCAGTACAGTCTGGCGCTTATCCCATTACAAACTTGATCCTTTTAAGCCCCTGCCAGTACAGACCTAGCCCAGTCTCAGTACAAACTGGATCTCCTGAGCTACCCCACCCCTGCAGAGATGTGGTCTTGTCCCATCAGTAACAGGATCATTTGAATATCTCCCAGTACAGTCTGAGGCCGATCCCAGTAAAAATCACATTCCTGACTCCAACCCAGTGCAGACTGGGCCCCATCTGCAACAGGCTGCCCAGGGCAGCTGTGGAGTCTCCTTCTCTGGAGATACTCAAGGCCCACCTGGATGTGTTCCTCTGTGATCTGCTCTAGGTGACCCTGCTCTGGCAGGGGGGTTGGACTGGATGATCTTTGGAGGTCCCTTCCAGCCCCTAACATTCTCTGATTCTGTGGTTGCCCTCCCTGTACAAACTGAATCTCTTATAGTTTATAGTTTCATAGTTTCAGTTAGGATTGGAAGGGACCACAAGGATCATCTAGTTCCAACCCCACTGCCATGGGCAGGGACACTCTACACTAGATCAGGCTGGACAGAGCCTCTTCCAGCCTGGTCTTAAACACCTCCAGGGACGGGGCCTCAACCACCTCCCTGGACAACCCATTCCAGGCCTTCACCACCCTCACGGTGAAGAACTTCCTCCTCACATCCAGCCTGAATCTCCCCACCTCCAGCTTCATCCCATTCCCCCTAGTCCTATCACTCCCTGATAGCCTGAAAAGTCCCTCCCCAGCCTTCTTGGAGGCCCCCTTCAGATACTGGAAGGCCACAATGAGGTCACCTCGGAGCCTTCTCTTCTCCAGACTGAACAGCCCCAACTCCTTCAGTCTGTCCTCATAGGAGAGGTGCTCCAGCCCTCTGATCATCCTCGTGGCCCTTCTCTGGACACCTTCCAGCACCTCCAGATCCCTCTTGGAATAGGGGCTCCAGAACTGGAGGCAGTACTCCAGGTGGGGTCTCACCAGAGCTGAGTAGAGGGAGAGAATCACCTCCCTTGCCCTGCTGGCCACACTTCTCCTGATGCAGCCCAGGCTCTGATTGGCTTTCCAGGCTGCAAGTGCACATTGAGAGCTCCTGTTGAGCTTCTCGTCCACCAGCATCCCTAAGTCTCTTCTCCTCAGGGCTGCTCCCCAGCCAGTCGCTGCCCAACCTGGATTTGTGCCTGGGATTGCCTCGACCCAGATGCAGGACCCTGCACTTGGTCTTGTTGAAGCTCATGAGGTTGGCCTGTGCCCACCTCTCCAGCCTGTCAAGGTCCCTCTGGATGGCATCCCTTCCCTCCAGCGTGTCTGCTGCACCACACAGCTTGGTGTCATCAGCAAACTTGCTGAGGGTGCACTCACTGCCACTGTCCATGTCACCCACAAAGATGTTGAACAAGACTGGTCCCAGGACTGATCCCTGAGGGACTCCGCTTGTCCCTGGCCTCCACTGGGACATGGACTCATTGACAGCCACTCTTTGGGTGCGGCCATCAAGCCAGTTCTTTATCCATCTGGTGGTCCACCCATCAAACCCATGTGTCACCAGTTTGGAGACCAGGATGTGGTGTGGGACAGTGTCAAAGGCTTTGCTCAGGGCTAGGTAAACGACATCAGTTGCTCGCCCCTCATCTATTAATGCTGTCACTTGTTCAGAGAAGGCCACCAGGTTTGTCAGGCAGGATTTGCCCTTGGCAAAGCCATGCTGACTGCTCCCAATCACCTCTTCACTACTCTTCTGAGTCAGTAGTGCCTCCAGGAGGATCTGCTCCATGATCTTTCCGGGAACAGAGGTGAGACTGACCGGCCTGGAGTTCCCTGGTTCCTCCTTCTTACCCTTTTTGAAAATGGGAGCAATGTTTGCCCTTTTCCAGTCTGTGGGGACTTCCCCAGTCTGCCATGACTTTTGGAATAGAATAGAGAGGGGCTTAGCAACCTCATCTGCCAGTTCTCTCAGCACCCGTGGGTGTATCCCGTCGGGTCCCATGGACTTGAACACTTTCAGGTTCTTCAGGTGATCACCAACCTGAGCTTCACTTACCATGGGCAGTTCTTCCTCCCCGTCCCTGGCATCATCTGCCATGACTCCAGGAGTGTGGCTGGAGGCCCTTGCAGTGAAGACTGAGGTAAAGAAGTGATTGAGTAGCTCAGCCTTTTCCACATCACTTGTGACCAATTCACCAGTTTCCTTTCTGAGGGGGCCCACACCTGCCCTACTCTTCTTCTTACCATTAATATACCTGTAGAAGTTCTTAGTGCTCCCTTTGACCTCCCTGGCTAGATTCAATTCCAACTCTGCTTTGGCTTTCCTAACCAGGCCTCTTGCTGCTCGGGCAGCTTCCTTATGTCCCCCCTGTTCTATCTGTCCTTCCCTCCACTTCCTGTAGAGTTTCTTTTTAAGTAATAGTGTGTCCAGGAGCTGCTTGTTCATCCAGGCAGGCCTCCTAGCGTTCTTCCCTGCTTTTCTCCTTGTTGGTATACATAGCTCCTGGACACAGAGGAGGTGGTCCTTGAATACTGACCAGCTGTCCTGGGTCCCTCTTCCCTCCAGGGCTTTGTCCCATGAGACTGTGGCTAGCAGATTCCTGAAGTGATCGAAGTCTGCATGCCTAAAGTCTAGGGTCATAAGCTTAGAATAGGTCCTCCTGATAGCCCTGAGGAGATTAAATTCAACTGCTTCATGGTCACTGCAGCCAAGGCAGTCTCTGAGCCTCACATTGGTTACCAGCCCTTCCCTGTTGGTGAGAACAAGGTCCAGAAGAGCACCTTTTCTTGTTGGTTCCTCTACCATTTGGAGGAGGAAGTTGTCTTCTATGCAGTCTAGGAACATCCTGGATTGCTGGTGCCTTGCTGTGTTGTCCCTCCAGCAGATGTCAGGGTGGTTGAAATCCCCCATGAGGACCAGGGCTTGTGACCTGGAAGCCACTTCTAGGCCTGTGGAGGGCCTCATCTGCTTGGTTCTGCTGGTCAGGTGGCCTGTAGGAGACCCCCACAGTAATATCTCCTTCCCCTGTCTTGCCTTTAATTCTAACCCATATACTCTCAACCATCTCATCATCCCTCCCCAGGTGGAGTTCTGCTGACTCCAGCTGGTTCTTGACATAGAGGGCAACACCTCCTCCTCTCCTTCCCTGCCTATCCTTCCTAAAAAGCTTGTACCCATCTGTGGTGGTTTGAGCCTTAACTGGAAGTTAAGAGCTCAGGTGGGGGGGCAAGGCTGAGAATCTCTCCCCCACTCCCCCCCCTCTTCCCTCCCAACAGAGAGGGGAGAAAAGGAAAGAGCAAATCCACCAAACAATAATTTGGAGTCGGCTTGGAAGTAGAGAGGCAAAGAGTTGTCTTTAAGCAATATATATATATATATATAACAATAACAGGAAAAAGGTTCACAAGGGCAAGGAACAAGGAGGGATGGGAGGGGGACAAAAACAAGAGAATAATACAAAACCAGCCTTTCTCTGAGGAAGCCTGGAGGCAGCAGGTCCGACCACGTGGCAGAGGAGCAGGAGGGTAGCTGCAGTAGCTCTCGTCCAGCAGAGGCAGAAGCCAGAAAAGCCGGGGGCCAACAGCTATGAGGTCCTGCTTTTTATACCCTAGCTGGGCAGGAAGGGGGGAGTGGAACAGACTCAGCTTCCCAGGTGAAAAATGCCCTGCAGGGCGTGAAAAGTACCTGCAAGCCCTCCCCCCTGCTTTGTTCTTTTGTTCCCAAAAAGGGTGTTAACCCACCACACAGAGCACCTGAACCCCCTGATCATTTTTGTGGCCATCCCCTGGAACTCCTCCAACAGCTCCATGTCCTTCCTGTGTTGAGACTTCAGAGCTGGATGCAGTACTCCAGGGAAGGTCTCACCAGAGGAGAGTGAAGTAGCAGGATCCTCTCTCCCCCTCTCTGGCCATGCTGCTTTGGATGCAGCCCAGGCTGCCACTGGCCTTCTGTGCTGCAAGCTCACACTGCCTGCTCCTGGCCAGCTTCTCATCCACCAGCACCCTCAAGCCTTCTCCTCAGGACTGCTTTCCATGCCCTCCTCCCCCAGCCTGTATTGATAGTGAAGATTGTTCCAGCCCAGCTGCAGGACCCTGCTCTTGCTCTTGTTGAACCTCATGAGGGTCACCTGGGGCACCACCTCTCCAGCTTGTCCAGGGACCTCTGGATGCCCTCCTGTCCCTCTGGTAGCTCAACAGCACCACTCAGCTTGGTGCCATCTGCACACTTGCTGATGGTGTCTCCATCCCTCTGCCTATAGCATTGATGAAAATATGAAACAGCACAGGATGGGATGAGTGGAATCAGTTTTTCCTGGGACAAGGCCTGGGCTGCACTTGGAGATGTTAATGGGACCCAGTTAGAAATGGGAGATGGCCCAGACTGGACTCTGGGATGATTAGGGTATGGAGTTGTGACTGTGACAAGACCCAGCCTGTGGTGGAAGGGTTTAAAGGAACCCAGTGTATAGAGGAATGAGACCCAGACTGTACTGGGATGTGTCCAGGGGACTCAGGTTGTACTGGGATGGGGCCCAGTCTGCCTGGGTGGGAGTAAATGGATACACTTTGTGCTGGGATTGGTCCCAGTCTGGTCCTGGGAAGGGGTTCAGGTGTTGCAGTTTTTCTTGGGAGCAGGCACAGTCTGTACTGGGAAGGAGTCCTGATCTCTGGTTTGCAGTGGAAGGGAAGAACTTGGTACTTGGAGGGGGCCAGGTCTTCAACCTTGCTGTGGGATGAGACCCTGTCTGTACTGGGAGGGGATCAGGAGATGCAGTTTGTACTGGGAGTAGGCCCAGACTGTACTGGATTGGAACAGTTAACATGTGGAGAGATGCAGTAGGAACAGGGAAGGGGTCCAAGGGATGCACTTTGTACTGGCACAGGAACCTGTATGGGAGATGGCAAAGTGATGCAGTTTGTAGTGGTATAAGAGCACATCTGAGATGGGAGGGGTTCAGGTGATGCAGTTTGTACTAAGATATGACCAGGTCTGTACTGGGAGGGGGACAAATGGTTCCCAGTTGTACTATGTGGGGACCAGACTGTACTGGAATGTGCCCAGGGAACAGAGCTTGTACTGGAAGAGGGTCCAGGCTGCACTGGAAGGGCATAAGGTGATTCACTTTTTATTGGGACAAGGCCTAATGGGTACCTGGAGGGATGAAAGGGATCCTGTTTGGACTGGGACAGGGCACAGACTGGACTGGGAGGGCATGAGGGTGTGCAGTTTGTAGTGGGATGGATGCAGATGGTACTGGGAAGGGAGCCAGGGGATAGATTCTGTGCTGGGATGGGACCAAGGCTGCAGTGCTAGAGGACAGTAGGATCCAATTTGTGCTGGGATGAGGCCACATCTGTACTGGGAGGGGGATAAAGGAACCCTGTTTGGACTGAATCTATACTGGAAGGGAGTCAGGGTGTCCAGTTTGGACTCTTAGTAGGTGCAGTCTGTAATGGGAGGTAGTTGGAGTATGAAGGCATGAGGAGACCTCCTGTTCTGATGGCAGTGCTGCTCTGGAGCACAGCTCTGTCCCACAAGCAGCCCTGGCCTCTCCCTGCCTGCAGTCCCAGCACTGCCACCCAGCAGCACAGTGCCCAATCTGCCAGAGCACTCAGGCCTTGCTGCAGCACAGAGGCTCAGCAGGGCAGTGTGGAAGGAAAGAGCGAGCAGCTCAAGACAGCAGAAGCTGTGGGGCTGCCTGGCACTGCTGCTGTGCTGGGACTCTGCCCCTCCACCTCTGCACACAGGCACTGCCCTGCAGCTCCACAGAAGCCTTGGAGGAAGGAACTCAGAGAAACAACTCCCTGCAGGGTCTTTTATTGTGCTGAACACCCAGGGAGCACAGCTCCTGATGTCTGCAGCCTCTGGGTCACAGCAGACAGGACAACACTGAACCAGAAATGGTCTGAAGAAAGTCATTTGTGTGGGAACAATATTCTCCTAAAGGAGAACAGCACCAGCAGCAGCCAGAACTCGAGCAGCCAGGCTGGGCCTGCACTGAGTGACATCAGAACTGCTCCACAGGAGAAGACAAAGAGTTTATTGCTTCTGAAAGCATCCAGGGATCACTTGGCTGAGGGTAGCCTTGAGCTCCTGGTTCCTCAGGCTGTAGATGAGAGGGTTGACTGCTGGAGGCACCACTGAGTACAAAACAGACAACACCACGTCCAGGGTTGGGGAGGAGATGGAAGAGGGCTTCAGGAGTGCAAAAAAGGCAGTGCTTGTAACCAGGAAGACCACAGCCAGGTGAGGGAGGCAGGTGGCAAAGGCTTTGTGGCGTCCCTGCTGAGAGGGGATCCTCAGCACTGCCCTGAAGATCTGCACATAGGACACTACAATGAACACAAAACAGATAAAGAATAAACAGACACTGGCCACAATAAGCCAAAGTTCCTTGAGGTAGGATGTGGAGCAGGAGAGCTTGAGGATCTGGGGGGTTTCACAGAAGAACTGCTCCACAGCATTTTGCCCTGGCAGAGGGGCAGGGAAAATGTATTGGCTGTGTGCAGCACAGAATAGAGAAAGCCACAGGCCCAGACAGCTGCTGCCAGGTGGAGACAAACTCTGCTGCCCAGGAGGGTCTCATAGTGCAGGGGTCTGCAGATGGCAACGTAGCGATCGTAGGACATGATGGTGAGGAGAAAATACTCTGCTGAAAGCAAAAAGGCAAAGAGAAATACCTGCACAACACATCCTGCATAGGAGATGTCCCTTGTGTCCCTCAGGGAATTGGCCATGGATTTGGGGACATTACAGGAGATGGTACCCAGGTCAAGGAGGGCGAGGTTGAGGAGGAAGAAGTACATGGGGGGTGTGGAGGTGGTGGTGCCAGGCTATGGTGGTGATGATGAGGCCATTGCCCAGCAGGGCAGCCAGGTAGATGGCCAGGAAGAGGCAGAAGTGCAGGAGCTGCAGCTGCCTTGTGCCTGGGAAGGGCAGGAGGAGGAAGTGGGTGCTGGAGCTGCTGTTGGCCATCTGCTGCTTCTGGCCATGGAGACCTGTCCAAGGAGGGAAAGGCAAACTTCTCTCAGCCTCATTGTAACCCCTGTCCCTGAGTTGCAGGAGGAATGGAGTTCTTCACAGCTTCAAATGCAGCAGGGACCCGGAATTGCCATGAAGATTCCTCTGGAGTCAGAACAGAAAGTGACCAACAGCCCAATCCCAGAGAACAAGAGTCCCATTGTGGTGGGTTGAAATTTCCCCCAGCATTAGCTTTGCAGAGCAGCTCAGTTAGAAGCAACTGAAGCTGTATGGACAAGCAAGAGCTACACTCTGCAATGAACAGGTACAGAACATACAGGAGTGACAATATTAGACACGTATTTACAATCAGCAAACAGCACAAAATCTTCCTGGTCAGAGACCAGGGAAGCTGTTCCACTACCCCTAATCTCTAGCCCCCTGTTCCAAGAGAGAAAGGAGGAGTGGAGAGTGAAAAAAAGCAGTGGGTTAGACTTAGCCAAGGCCAACCAAAGCAGTTGATCTCTCCCCAGCAAAGCAAAACAGCTGAGATCAGAAAGAAGAGAAGAAATGTTATGGTACAGCTCCGCTGATTCCAGAGATTTATCCAATGAATTTGTTTAGAAGAATCTTTTCTTTCCCTTTTCACACCCAAGAGTGATCTATTTATTGTGTTTCTACTTTTCTGCTCAAAATCTGTAACTAAATTTCAAAGGCATTGCCTAAAACCACCACACCCATGGAGAGGTGGAGAACCAGGGAGCAGGCCTGCAGTGCTGCAGAGACAGTGAAGGAAGAGAGAAAGGCAGAGGGGCTGTGGGGTGAAGGCTTCTCCTTCCCCAGCTCTGCCCACTGCTGCTCACAGGATGGAGCTGAAGGGCTTTGGTCCTCCTTCTGTGTGCACACTCCAGGAGCCTTCAGCTGAGCATCAGCATCCGAGATGGAGATGCCTCCAGGAGCTACAGCTGCAGTGTCCTGCACCCACAGCCTCAACGTGTCAGGGACTGCAGTGACTTCTCCTCCAGTGAGCTCTCAGCATCCTCCCTGTCCTGGACACCATGAAGCTCTCTCTGTCTTCCTCATCTTCCTGAGATCCTCTGGCAGTGTCCTCAGCCCTGCTGTGCTGTGCAGAGGAGCTGCTCCTGGCCAGAGCTGTCTCCTGCAGTGCTGCCTGCTTGCCAGCAGCTCCTTCCAGCCCAGGAGTCCGGCCCAATAGGGCAGCAGAGGACCAGCCCAAGGTGTCTTATTGACTCCTCTGGTGGCTTTTGGTGCCCTGTAAACCTCAGGGACTGAGAGGAAGCTGATGAAACCTCTCCAGAAGTCAAAGTCAGATTCAAACTCTGAAGTTTCTTCTACTCTTAATGGGTCCCAGTGAAGCATAATGGGAAAGGGTCCCCAGGGTCTGGTTAGGGCAGAAGGAGAAGGAGAACTGAGGCAGTGCTGACAGGTCAGGACAAGCAGCTCAAGGTGGCTTTGCTGCTGTGGAAACCTGGAGAGGCTTCATCGATCCAAAGGGCCAAGCCCTGACCCCCAGCCCCTGGCAAGGCAGATCCTGTCCCTCACCTGTGGCTCTGGGCTCTGCTGGGGGCAGTGGGCAGTGAGGATGAGCAGGACATTGACAGGTTTTGCTGTGGTTTGCTTGGAATGAGACAACTCCTGCTGAAAAGGAATGAACTGTACCTTTAAAAATAATTTTTATCAGATGCTTTGTACAATAAAAATCTCTCCAATTAGCTGCAGAAACCTTGGCAAGAATGAGAGGTTCAGCAGGATTTAATGAGCCCCATGGAGTATTTGGGGCTGATTCCATCACCCTTAGGTACTGCCAGCACTCTGCCAAGGTACTGCCAAGAAGCCTCTCAACAAGTCCAAGGCAGAAGGAAACTCCAAAGTCCCTTGAAGCACTGATTGGCCTCACTGAGGCTTGTTACTGACAAAGGCTCCCCAGGGACTCCTTAGAGCAGCTTGTTAGAGGCCAGGATTCCAGGGAGACAAAGGCAAAGTGCAGGGCAGAAAAACTTGCCTTTGGTCTGTGAAGCAGAAAGGCCAAGCCCTGACCACTGCCCTTGCAATAGAAGAACCTCAAAGCCTCAAAGGAAAGTTTCTCCTCACAGGCCTTGGTGGCAGAGGCAACTGCCAGAGCCAAAGGGTCAAAGACCTTGATCCTGTTTGGCCTCTCAGTGTTGCCAGAGCCCTTGGCCATGAGATACTCCCCCACCATTACCCAATAGGGAGCATCTCCCATGGGAGCAGAGAGGGAAGAAGGAGGAGGAGAAGGACTTTGTAGATGGATTTAGAGGGTGCAGGATATTATGGGTATGAAATAGACTGTTTCCTGTGTCCACCTTAGTGGGTTGGACCCTCTGGACACAGGAGGTGTAGCTTATGTGGCAGGAATAGAAGGCACCCAGCCTGAACTGCCACAGAAGGTGAAGGGAAATGTCTGAACACTGCTGGTGACCAAACCAATGTCTTGTGACAAAAGCAAGAGATTCCAAAACAGGCAGTGCAAGGTGAAGAGAACTTCTCCTGGCTAGGAGACCAACAGGAAGAAGTGACTCAGAGAACTGGAAAAACTCAACAGCTAAGGCTGTGCAGTGTTGGCAGCCAGGAAAAAGGATGACCCCAAGATGTGCTCAAGCACCAGCCAGCAGCAGAGGCCACTTGATTAATGCACATCATGGCTTAGATCTTTTCCTTTCTGTGTCCCTGTGCCCTTTGTACTTAGGTGATTGGTTTAGGCTTGGTGTCCAGGCACCTCTCTCCCCCTTTTGGTAGCCTGGGGAGGTCTCTCTGTTTCTTCCTTTGTTATTGACAGATCTTCTTTCCTGGAGTTGTTTACATTCCTGATTCAAGGGCAGAGCTCTGCTTAGTTCAAGGTTCAAGCTGCCCATGGCCACCTGCTTTACCTTCAATTCCTCCTTTTTGCCCAGGGCTCATTCTCTTCTGCAGGGCCCTTTGCAGACATGAGAATGAACAGGGCACTGCCAACACCAGGAGTGATCCAATCAGCAATATTCACAACCCAGTTTGTAATACTCTTCTATGTTTAGAATGATCACTTCAGTGTGTACAGCACAGACCATCACATTCTGTCCAGCCCTGACCAGGAGCTGATAACAAAGAACCAACAGCAGCTGGATTTTGCAGGCTGCCATGGCTGACACTCTCCACATCAGTGGCTAATTCAAGCAACACTTTTGATGTTTCCTTGTCTTGTTTTGCAACCCAAGATGCCAGTTCCCTTAGCTGAGCTGCTGCTTTGCTGTAGCAATTTGAAGCAAGATTATCCTGGCTGCTGTGTGTTCTGCTTTGTTCTACAAACCTATATTATCATCTCTTCAGCTATTACGCTAAGCCTGCATGGCTCTAAGGCAAAGGGAGTGTGATTAAAGATCATAGTACTGTATTAGCTCCAGCTCTATGCTGCAGGTACACACAGCTTTCTGCTTGTAAGGTCCCTGAAAGATCTAATTCTTGAGGCTCTAATGGGGCAAAGAGCAAATTATCATCCCATATGTCCTGATGCTCAAAACTCCTTACTGTGTGCTACAATTTGTCAGGCATTTAAATTCCAGGTTTGATTTCATGCATGCAGCAGTGCTGCCCAAATGGTTTGCTACCCCATGGAGTTAGCTGATGTGGGCTGAGGGCCTTGTTTCCATTGATCATTTGCAGACCCACACTGGGGCCTTTTTTGCCAAAGGATTGCTCACAGACTGCAATGACAAGAAATGAGTTCCTGTGACAGGGCTCATACCACTCTGAGAGATGGTTAAATGATTCAGGGTAGACAGCTTTCCACAGCCTGCTGTGTGGTGTCTCCCCCAACATTCCCCCTTTCTGTTTTTCAAGCATAGTTTTAAGAGTGTGATGGGCAGGTTCAGTTATGGCCTGGCCTGTGGGGCAGTGGGGTGTGCTGGGAACATGAGGAACCCCCCACTGGCGTACAAATGCTTGTGACCTGCAGGCAATTGAGCTGGGGCCAACATCAGCTCTGATTTGCTGTGGAATGCCCAGGGCAGAAAAAGCTTTTCTCTAGTGCATAATTCCATCTCAGGCCTTTTCACCACCATGTGGGGTAGCCCATAGCACAGCAGAGAATGTGTCAACTGAGACATGGACATGTTTCAAAGGCCCAGACTCGGGCATGGGAGTAACATCAGATTACTATAGCTGTAGGCTCTGTAATCCCCTGGGATTGACACCAGCTAGCTGGGTCGAGGAGAAATGTTGACAATCTGCACAAGAAGCCACAATATCTCTTGCTGAAGATGGTGATCTGCCAAACTGCCTCTGCAGTGTGTGAGCCCCTTGGTGGAAAAAGGCAGGGATTGAGCTGCTTGCTGCCACGTCAGGCATAGGTGCAGCCCAAGCAGGCACCATCAGCTGTGGTGTTTCCATTGGACACAAACCCTGGCAGCACTGTGTGGCTATGAACATGCAGCACATGGACTGGTTCTGTTTGACTTGGCAGCACAAGCCATAGGGCTTTTAGCAAATGAAGGAAAGATTTGTTGTTAACCTCCTTCAGCAGTGCCTGGTGCAACTGCTGTACAAGGTTACAAACACACAGTGAGTCAGTGACAACGGTTATGGGCTCGTTGGGCCACTTAGTAAAGACCCTTACCACTTCTTTTAACTCCAGGAGCTGAGGTGAACCATCCTGAGAGGCTAGGAGCTCCTGCCATTTCCCCTTTTCTTGCCAGGCAGCAACTGCCTTCCCTGTTTCCCCTGAACCATCAGTAGAGATTGTCTTTCCTGGGACTGGTGTTACAGAGAACCAAGTCGGTTCCACTCGTTGCAGCCCTCCATGTAGCTGCAAAAATCGATGTGCCCAGCATGCAGCAAAACCTTCCCTGGGGAATCTATCAGGGCCATTGGCAACTGAGGGCTGTGTGCCATACACCAGTCCAGATAGTCTGACATTAAAGGCAATGTCAGAGTGGCAGGGTCTGGTCCTGAGAGTTGAGTACACCGTTGCCTGGCTTTGCACACAACCCCAGCAACCAGCTCCATCTGAGTGCTCACTGTTTGCTTTGGGGGAAATGGTAAAAAGACCCAATCCAGAAAACACAAAGGATGTGACCAGTGCTCATTCCATTGTGCTGTGAGAGCTGGAGAGATAAGCACAGAAATGCTGACAGGTGCTGCTTCTGCTACCCGATGGGCTTGTTCCCATGGCATTGGCGAGCTCCACTTGCTGCAGTGGAGCAAGAAGAAGTGGAGAATTTTTGTTCTGCTTCTGACTTCTTGAGCAGATTCCTTCAGTCTTCTCTCAGTGTGTGAGGCTCAGGCAATGATCCCCAAGTGCCTGAAGAGCAGTTTGTGTCTCTGTAGTTTTCTTCAAGGTTTCAAAGTGTTCCTCACAAAGCTCCTTTAGTATTTATTTATTCAGCCACCTAGTGACAGAGTGGATAAGGACAAGGCTGACCCTGACTGACTGCAAGGGAACCTGAAGTCAAATCTCTTTCTATGGCTGTGCCTGGAGGGAAGCACAAAATAGAAACACAGGGACAGAGCTGGCTGGGTCCAGTGCAAGATAGAAACCTTGACCCTGGTGACAACAAAGGTGTCTGTCTAAAGACACAGAGAGGTGGAGAGAAGGCTGCCAGAGGGTGTCCTGAAATTCAGTGTCCTTCTCCTGGAGCTCAGGGCAAACACTCACAAAGCTTTGGCATACTTAGGACACAAGAACTGAGCTTGGAGAAGTCTGACTTGGTGCTGGCCCTTGCTGCAGGTTGTGCCTGAGAGATGTCTGAGTTGGGGAGATGCTGGACACAGCTGCTGTGATCCAGGAGAGCTCCAAGGCTCTGGCTTTAGGGTCACTGTTTTGAGAGGTGGAGATCATTGACTTTCATCAGGTGTTTCTCTGATCTGGAGAACGTTGGATGCTGAATCATCCTGGGATCTTTTGCCACTTGCACAGACCCTGAAGTTTTTGACCTCCAGAGTTTTCTGTCACCTCCCTGTTGGCTGTGATCCAAGCACAGATGCACTGAGCTGGCAGGAGGTGACCAACCCCCAAGCCATAGGGAGAGCAGTGCAAGGCTGGGAGAGCCCTGGTCAGGACTGAGCCATTCCTTGCAGGTCAATCCTCTCCTCTGAACCCTTGGCTTCTCTCTGCCTGGGCTCATATCCTTCTCTTCTCTCCATCAGCCCTGCTCCTTTGTGCTGGGGAGGAGCAAAGTTTGCAGATCTGCTCCTTGGAACAGGCCAGAAGGTAAAGAACCCAACTTTGGCACAGCAGCAAGATCCCAGGCTCCAGCTGACCCCTGAGCACCTCTCAACCCTCTGCAGACCCTCCTCCCAAACCACACTTCACCACTTGTGGAGCTTTGAGGGTCATTGGCTGTGATGGGAATGCAGGAGTTCACCTGCCTGAGCCCCAGGTGGTCAGGTATCAGTTGCATGGCCAGAGGGGGATGGTTGGGATGGCTACGTCCTGGGGTGTCAGCCCCATCAGCACTACAACCAGGGGACTCAGCAGAGGACTTAGGGCTCTGATCCCTCCATTGCAAGGAGTCACACACAGTGTCCTTATTCTCAGTCACTTGGTCCCCAAGGATTTGCCCAGCAGCATGGCCTCCCAGAAGGACGTGGACAAGATCTTGAAGGAGAAGAATTTCCTGGAGTATAATCTGAAGAAGCCAAATCTCAGCCTTGAGGAAGAGGAGCAGTGGTTGATGGAGACATGGCTGAGGACAGCAAGGATGAAGTATATGAGGATTAGGAGGAGGATGACAATAATTATGAGGACAAAGGGGATGATGTGTAAGAAGAGGAGGATGATATGGAATAGGACAAAGAAGAGAAAGAGGAGGAAGATGAGGAGGAAGAAGGGAAGCACATATCAGCCCCTCTGTGTCACCCAAGCAATCACATCAGTGCCCTGAGGGTGGGCAAAGCTTCCCACCCAGCTGGAGCTGGTAAAGCCCCACTGCCCCCAGCCCAGTGCCCAGCCCTCTGTCAGTGGTGACTACGGCAACAGCTTCACCCTCAGCTCCAACCTCAGCCGGCCCTGCTGCGTCCACAGCTGGAAGCAGATGCACCTCTGAGCTGCCTGAGGCAAGAGCTGCACTCAGATGGCCACCCTCAGCCAGCACCGCTGCACCCACACCGGTGACAGCGCTCTACCTGCACTGGGAGCAGCAAGGGCTTCATCTGCAGCTTTTATTTCACGGTGCATATTCACCCCCACACCGGTGACCAGCGTGCCCCAGGGGACACAGCGATACCCCAACCCCGGCACTGCCAGGCCAAATGTGACCCCCCTGGGGGGGCCTTCTCCAGCAGCTCGAACTGCATTCTCCTCTTTTACACCTTCTATCCTCAGAAGCAAATGTGCCCCTGCCCTTCTCTGCACCAGCCAGTGCTGAGGAGAGTAATGACAGTGCTGAGTCAGCACAGCTGGCAGCAAGACTGCAGCTGGGCTGAGATTTGGCTCTTTGTTCCTCAACACTATGGGTTTCCTAGAGGGAAAAGAAAAACCTCATCCCAAGGCTAATGCCTAATTAGAATGGAAACCCAAACTCTAATAAAGTAGTCTCTTGCTGCTTTTTCTTTGATATTTCTTTCCCAAAAGGCCACTTTTGGCAACATTTCTTCCCCAGGGCCATGGATGAAGCCATCTGCCCACTTCAGGGAGGTGTCCTTGAGGGGTTCTGGGAGGGTCTTGAAACTGAAGTGAGGAAATCAAACTCAGTGCCTGCCATAGCCATTTGGCAGTATCCTTCAAACACCTGCATGGACATGGAATGATGGCTCCAAACTGTTCCTGTGCTGATCACCCATCACAAAAAACTATAAATATTGGTGCCTATTCAAAGTGGAGCAATTGCTTGATTGATTAATTGCTGCTCAGAGTAAGGAAGCAAAATGAAGCTGGTTTGGGTTTTGTGGCATTTGATATATTCTGCTCTGAGTGGGATTCTGTACAGATGGTGTGTGGCCTTGAAGTTGGGTAAGCGAGGAAGATATTTGGCATATAAACTGTCCCTTTGGTTTAAACAGAAGCTGAAAATGCTGCATGAGCACTGCATGGGATTTCTGTGGCTTAACAGCTATGATAATGTGACTGTGACTGTTCCTGCAGGAATACATCAATTCAGCATTCCTGTTGCAGAGAGTTATGTGAGCAGCTGGGACCCCAGAATGATTTTACTGATGGCACTGCACCGAGAGAGACGAGCAGCGAATAGCTGTTCTGCTTTCAGACGCAGCAGACACAGACGTCATAGGGCTAGTTCTAACTCAAATGCAGACATTTCCAGTGATGAGGAAGACACAGAAACAGGACAAACAGGGGGAAACAGGAAGACAGGAGTTAATGGGAAAGCAGCTCTGAGACCAGCAGCAGTTCTGGCATTCAGCCAGCGGGGGGCAGACACAGCTCACAACAGCAGTTCCAGCGGCTGTGGCTCCACAGGCAGCCATTAACGAGGCAAAATCTCTTCCACCTGCAGCAGCAGGAATGGAAGCGAGTTCCACGGCAGCTGCTGGGTCCCAAAGTCCACCTGCCAGTGGTGTTCCCTTGCAAACCCCTTCTGCTTCTGCAAAGTCTGCTGTAAACTTAAATGCAGCTCAGTTAAACAGATCACAGCTTTGGATAAAAGAGGCAGGCACAAGGCAGATGCAGAAGAACAGAAAGAACATCAAGATCCCTCTGCTGGTCAGGGACCTTCTGCTAAAAAGGATCCTTCTGAAAATGGAGAGAAAGTTGGCCTTAAAGATAGAGCTGAATTGCTGAGGCCCTCAGTGGAGAGTGGAGATGCAGGACAGGATACAGGTTCTGGTAAGTCAGAGGATATTGGAGGTGCTTCTGAACTTAAAGACGTCCTACAGAGGGCAGCAGCAGGATTATGGGGACAGCCACTTCAAGAGGAGGAGACTGATGAAGATAACAGCCAAGCAGCTAATGCCCCCAGGCAGGAAATCAGGCATGTAAGAAAGGATTGCACTAGAGGAGAGAATGAGCCAATTCTTACATGGCTAGGCAGGTGCCGCGATACAGGGACCCCTGCTTCAGTAGTGGGGACAAGTTAGCATCTCAGCTTGGAACACTGTCAAAAGCCAGTGGAATAGATAGGCATCTAGGCAGGTACCTTGGTAAGGTTCCTTTGTGGACACGCCTTTGACTGGCAGCTCTTAGGAGGTGTCCATCCAGAGATGACCTTCCATGGAACCCTAAGGCTTGGAACACCATAGATGAGGGAATTAAGAGTGCTGACAAGATTGACCATGGTCCTCATCTAGGACTCAGTCACACACAGGTATTAGAAGGATAAAATCTTATTTGATAAATTCCTTCCATGTCTTGGTCTTTGCTGCCACCTCCTGTCCTTTTAACAACATTGCAGTCCTCATGTCTTCTTTCTTGTGTTTTGCCTGTTGGTCCTCTGCCAATCCCACAGAACTGTCCTTCCCTTGTCAGTGAGGCCCAGGGCTGTGAGAACCCAGCCTGCTTTCCAGACTCAGCCTTATTTCTCTCTCTGTCTAGAGCTGCCATCTGCTGCTCTAGCTCCATTTGCTCTCCCAAGCTCCAGGATTACTTGATTGATGTCAGAAAGCTAAGCTCTGAACTAGTGGGAGAGTTTCTAACAGTTAGTGAAAATGTTAAGAAGTCTCCTTCCCTCAGCTGTCCTGCTGAGTGTTCTGGGAAGAGCTCAGCTGAGGGCCAGTTCTGAGAGGCAGAGGTTGGGTTGAAGCCTGGGGCTAACACCCAAGGGTCAAGGGTAAAGGCTGGAGCCAGGATGAGCAATGGGGGCAGAGTCAGGGTCAGGAGTGGGTTTGGGAGGGGCTGAACTGTAAGGGGTGAGGTGAGGGCTTGGCTCAGCTGCACTGCATTGGAGCAGGGCACTGAGTAGAGAGGATGGGAGGGGCCCAGGCTGGACTGGGAGGGCATCCTAGGATCCAGCCCGGACTGGGAGGTGCTAAAAGCATTCAGTCTGTCATGGGAGGTGTGAGAGTTTCAATTCAGACCCCGAGGAGCCCCCCCAGACACTGGGGGAGGGCTGGGTGGGGAGAGAGGAATACACTTCCCTGCCAAGGACCCTGCACCCATGCCTGGTGAAGGAAGACAAGGACCCCCTGATGAGAAGCAAGCTCCAGGGCTGGCCAGGAATGGATCTTGATCAGATTCCTGATGTCTTCTTTTTGCCTTGTCTTTCTTGGCTGCAATGCTGCTCATTGGACACTCACTGGGAAATGAAAAAGGCTCCAGCAAAAGTTTCCAACCTACCACAGCCTGGGACTGCAGACACAGTGCTGTTAGGCCTGCCCTATGAACTGTCTGCAACTAAGGCAGCAGCTGAGCTGACCACAGACTCAAGTGCAGGAGGAGTGTGGTTCTTAGCTGACTCCACCCACTGTATGGGATGCAAATGGCAAGAGAAAGCTGCAGTGCTGGAGGCTGGCACTGGGAAGACTGTGGCAGAGGAAGGTGGTGCACAGGTAGGAGGATTGCCCTGCACTCCTGCTGGCAGCAGAGAATGGTGCCCCTGCTATTCACACTGATGCCTGTGCAGCCTCCAAGGGTGCCACTGAATGGATGTGTCAGGGGGAATCAATCTGGAGAGCTGGAGACTGGCAATGATTCTGAGAAACAGGTCACTCAAGACCCTCAAAGGTAGGGTGGGTCAAAGGCCATGCACAGAAGGAAGAGCTGCTGCACAATGGAACCAGCAGGCAGATCACCCAGCAAGAATTCCTGTGGTGAACAATGAAGGGAAGATTGAGCAAGATTGGCTGAGTGGCTGCACATGAGAAGAGGCCACCCAGGGAAGGCCAACCTCTATTCTGAGTGCCAGGCTCAAGGGAGGTCAGTTTGAAACACTTGAAACAATTCTTACAGCTTGGCCACAATGTTGGGTAAGGCTTAAGGCCAACCACCCAAACCAAGCCTCTGCCCAACAGATCAGACACAACAAGCCTCTGTGGAGTCCCTGGCAAGTTGATTATGTTGGCCCTTTGAAAACCTCTCCTGGGAAAAGTTATATCCTGGCAGGAGCAGAAGTGGTTTCAGGATGAGCCATGGCCACAGCTCTCAGCACTGCCACAGCAGCAAAAAGGATTGCAGCCCTGGAGAAATGGTTCAGCATTCTACCTGTGCCTGAGTGTGTCCAATGGATCACACTTCACAGTGAGCACAGCGCAAGGCTGGGTGCAAGGAGAATGAATTAAAGGAGTGTTCCCTAGCCCATATAATCCTCAAGCTAATGGTGTAGCTGAACAGACCAATGGTCTTATTACAAGTCATGCTAATAGCTCGAGGCACAGCTGGGACTCACAGTTGGCAGAAGTAGGTTTTACTGTCAGCAGCTGATGAGGAATATATGGAAGCCCCAAAATTCAGACATTTTTTTCCCATGGAACTAGTGATGGCTGCTGCCCATGGCCCTGATGGACAAAGGAGTGAATATGAGGGGTTGGAAGGGACCTCCAGACATCCTCCACTCCAACTCCACTGCCAGAACAGGATCACCCAGGACAGGTCACACAGGAACACATGCAGGTAGGTCTGAAAGTCTCCAGAGAAGGAGACTCCACAACCTCTCTGGCAGCCTGCTCCAGGGCTCCAGCACCCTCACAACACAGAAGAGTCTCTTCATGCTGAGGTGGAACTTGCTGTGTTCCATCTTGCACCCATTGCTCCTTGTCCTATCACTGGGCATCACTGCCATGAACCTGGCACCTTCCTTTGACACCCCCCCCTGATATTGATAGCCATTGATCACATCCCCTCTCAGGCTTCTCCTCTCCAGACTAAACAGCCGCAGGGCTCTCAGTCTGTCACAGAATCACAGAAACATTCAGGTTGGAGAAGACCCTCAGGAGCACCAAGTCCAACCAATAACCCTACTCTACAAGGTCCATCCCTAAACCATATCCCGAAGCACCACATCCAAACCACCTTGAAACACCTCCAGGCTTGGTGACTCCACCACCTCCCTGGGCAGCACATTCCACTCCCTGAACACTCTGGATGGGAAAGTTTTTCTCACTGCCCAGTCTGAACATACCCAGTCCTAGCTTGAGGCCATTGCCTCTTGTTCTGTCACTAATGACCTGTGAGGAGAGACCAGCAGCAGCCTCTCCACAACCTCCTTTCAGGTAGCTGTAGAGAGCTATGAGGTCTCCCCTCAGCCTCCTCTTCTCCAAACTAACCAGCCCCAGCTCCTGCAGTTGCTGTTCATCACATTTCTTCTCCAGGCTCTTCCCCAGCTCCTTGCCCTCCTCTGCCCTGGCTCCAGCACCTCCACAGCTCTCTTGGATGGAGCTGCCCAAAACTGGACACAACACTCAAAGTGTGGCCTCCCCAGAGCTGAGTCCCAGGGGTCACTCACCTCCCTGCTCCTGCTGGACACAGCATTGCTGACCCCAGCCAGGATGCCTTTGGCTCTCTTGGCCACCTGGGCACACTGATGCCTCCTATTCAGCTGCTTGTCCATCAGCACCCCCAGCTCCCTTTCTGCCAGACAGCTCTCCAGCCACACTGCCTCTGGAGCATTGCTTGGGGTTGTTGTGCCCCAAGTGCAGGACCTGGCACTTGGCCTTCTTGAAGCTCCTCCTGGTAATGTTGGCCATGGATCCAATCTATCCAAGTCCCTCTGCAGAGCCTCCCTACCCTCATGCAGATCAACTCTGCCACCTCACTTGGTGTAATTTCCTGACTCACTGCTGACTCACTCTGTGTCTTCATCAAGGTCATCAATAAAGATGTTCAACAGAAGTGCTCCCAACACTGAGCCCCGAGGAACACCACTTGTGACCTGCCACCAGCTGGATTGAACTCCACTGAGTTTCATAGTTTCATAGTTTCACTCAGGGTTGGAAGGGACCACAAGGATCAGCTAGTTCCAACCCCCCTGCCATGGGCAGGGACACTCTACACTAGATCAGGCTGGCCAGAGCCTCATCCAGCCTGGTCTTAAACACCTCAAGGGACGGGGCCTCAACCACCTCCCTGGACAACCCATTCCAGGGCTTCACCACCCTCACGGTGAAGAACTTCCTCCTCACATCCAGCCTGAATCTCCCCACCTCCAGCTTCATCCCATTCCCCCTAGTCCTATCACTCCCTGATCTCCTGAAAAGTCCCTCCCCAGCCTTCTTGTAGGCCCCCTTCAGATACTGGAAGGCCACAATGAGGTCACCTCTGAGCCTTCTCTTCTCCAGACTGAACATCCCCAACTCCTTCAGTCTGTCCTCATAGGAGAGGTGCTCCAGCCCTCTGATCATCCTTGTGGCCCTTCTCTGGACACCTTCCAGCACCTCCAGATCCCTCTTGTAATAGGGGCTGCAGAACTGGAGGCAGTACTCCAGGTGGGGTCTCACCAGAGCTGAGTAGAGGGGGAGAATCACCTCCCTTGACCTGCTGGCCACACTTCTCCTGATGCAGCCCAGGATCTGATTGGCTTTCCGGGCTGCAAGTGCACATTGAGAGCTCCTGGTGAGCTTCTCGTCCACCAGCACCCCCAAGTCTCTCTCCTCTGGGCTGCTCCCCAGCCAGTCCCTGCCCAGCCTGGATTTGTGCCTGGCATTGCCTCGACCCAGATGCAGGACCTTGCACTTGGTCTTGTTGAAGCTCATGAGGTTGGCTTGTGCCCACCTCTCCAGCCTGTCCAGGTCCCTCTGGATGGCATCCCTTCCCTCCAGCCTGTCTGCTGCACCACACAGCTTGGTGTCATCAGCAAACTTGCTGAGGGTGCACTCAATGCCACTGTCCATGTCACCCACAAAGACGTTGAACAAGACAGGTCCCAGGACTGATCCCTGAGGGACTCCGCTTGTCCCTGGCCTCCACTGGGACATGGACCCATTGACAGCCACTCTCTGGGTGCGGCCATCAAGCCAGTTCTTTATCCATCTGGTGGTCCATCCATCAAACCCGTGTGTCACCAGCTTGGAGACCAGGATGTGGTGTGGGACAGTGTCAAAGGCTTTGCTCAGGTCCAGGTAAACGACATCAGTTGCTCGCCCCTCATCTATTAATGCTGTCACTTGTTCATAGAAGGCCACCAGGTTTGTCAGGCAGGATTTGCCCTTGGCAAAGCCATGCTGACTGCTCCCAATCACCTCTTCACTACTCTTCTCAAACTGGCTCCCATTAACATCTCCAAGTACAGCCCAGGCCTTGTCCCAGGAAAAACTGATTCCACTCATCACATCCTGTGCTGTTTAACATTTTTATCACTGCTATAGACAGAGGGATGGAGACACCATCAGCAAGTGTGCAGATGGCACCAAGCTGAGTGGTGCTGTTGAGATGCCAGAGGGACAGGATGGCATCCAGAGGGCCCTGGACAAGCTGGAGAGGTGGTGCCCAGGTGACCCTCATGAGGTTCAACACGAGCAAGAACAGGGTTCTGCAGCTGGGCTGGAACAATCCTCACTATCAATACAGGCTGGGGGAGGAGGTGTTAGAAAGCAGCCCTGAGGAGAAGGTCTTGGGGGTGGTGGTGGGGGAGAAGCTGGCCAGGAGCAGGCAGTGTGAGCTTGCAGCACAGAAGGCCAGTGGCAGCCTGGGCTGCATCCAAAGCAGCATGGCCAGAGAGGGAGAGAGAGGATCCTGCTACATCACTCTCCCCTGGTGAGAACTCCCCTGAAGTCCTGCATCCAGCTCTGAATTCTCAACACAGGAAGGACATGGAGCTGATGGAGGAGTTCCAGGGGATGGTCACAAAAATGATCAGTGGGTTCAGGTCTTCTGCTATGAGGACAGGCTGAGGGAGCTGAGGTTGATCAGACTGAAGAACAGAAGGCTCTGGGGAGACCTAATAGCTTCTTTCTTGTGCCTGAAGGGTACTGTATGCAGGGAGACTGTTTGCAAAGGCCTGCAGGGACAGGACCACAGTATCACAGTATCACCAAGGTTGGAAGAGACCTCAAAGATCATTGAGTCCAACCTGTCACCACAGACCCCATGACTAGACCATGGCACCAAGTGCCACATCCAATCCACTCTTGAACACCTCCAGGGACAGTGACTCCACCACCTCCCCGGGCAGCACATTCCAGTGGTGAATGACTCTCTCGGTGAAGAACTTTCTCCTCACCTCAAACCTAAACTTTCCCTGGTGCAGCTTGAGACTGTGTCCCCTTGTTCTGGTGCTGGTTGATAGATAGAAGAGACTAACTCCCTCCTGGCTGCAACCACCCTTCAGGTAGTTGTAGAGAGAAATGAGGTCTCCCCTGAGCCTCCTCTTCTCCAGGCTAAACAATTCCAGCTCCCTCAGCCTCTCCTCACAGGGCTGTGCTCATGGCCTCTCCCCAGCCTTGTTGCCCTTCTCTGGACACCTTCAAGTGTCTCGATCCCCTTCTTAAACTGAGGGGCCCAGAAGTGGACACAGGACTCAAGGTGTGGCCTAGCAAGTGCTGAGTACAGGGGCAGAATGACTTCCCTGCTTCTGCTGCCCACACTATTCTTGATACAGGCCAGGATGCCCTTGGCCTTCTTGGCCACCTGGGCACACTGCTGGCTCATGTTTAGGCGGCTGTCAATCAGCACCCCCAGGTCCCTCTCTGTTTGGCTGCTCTCCAGCCACTCCTACCCCAGCCTGTAGCTCTGCATGGGGTTGCTGTGGCCAAAGTGCAGCACCTGGCACTTGGAGTTGTTGAATGCCATCTGAAGGGTTAAAACTTGGAAAGCCGAGCTCCAAGCACTGCTAGACTGATAAGAGGAGACAGTGTTAGCCTTGATGGCTTGTAAACCATGGGAACACAGTGTAGCAGGGTAGTTGGAGGAGCACAGATACTGGATTACGAATGGTGGTTATGACCTGAGAGTGTAAGACTTCACACATATCAGATTGTTATAGCAGAGTCCCTGGTCTCTTAATTTTTCTTTGATGCTTGCTAAACCCCTGATAAGATATAGGTACCCATGTGATGCATTTCCTGTAACCAATCACAAACTGCTTCTGTGGTGTGTTAGCTTTCATAAGGAAAGATTTTGCATAATCAAGTGGACACCTGGCCTGGATCAGGCTGAGTCTTGTCTCTTAATGGCGGCACCTGGTGACCCCGGTGTGATAGGGGCGATGAAACCTGAGCTGCGTCCTGCCCCATATTCCCTTGGAACTTTGAGTGAGCTGCTGAAAGGAGGCAGGAAAAGCCGGCCAGAGCGATCCCTCCTGCTAGGCGAGAGGTGAGCCATGGGAAACATGGGAACCAGGAGAGCTCCTGAGGAAGAGACACTTATGAATTAATGCAAGAACTCCTTAGGAAGCATGGCAAAGCTATCTGTGGCTGTGATCTTGAGGAGATGCTGGAGTGGGTGCAGGAGAACATCCCGACAGTTACACTTTCCAGCATGTTTACGAGTGACATCTGGGATCAAGTGGGGGTGAAGCTATGGGATGCTGCTGCCACAGGGAATGTTGAGGCGCAGCGTATGCTCCCGTGGTGGCGGATTATATTCGAGATGCTTAAAGGGCAAGAAGGGAACTCGGAACAGAGTATCGAGGGAGCTCAGACTCCTCCTCCGTTACCCTCTAAGCTGCCACCAAAGCCGAAGCTGCGGACTGAGAGTTTGGGTACATACACAGCAGAACACCCCCCCGAGGACGACCTCCTAGATCCAGGTCCTGTCGATCCTGAACGGGAATCAGACCTTCATCCCCGGGATCCTCACGATGTGTAGGCTTCTATTAAGCACCAAGCTTTGCGGGATGGAGACACTGAGGTTGCCGCAAGAATTGTGCCTCCTGCACTGGATGGGGGAAGAGCGGGAAACCCTCAGTGGGAGGCTTTGTCCTTCCCAGTGATTAAAGAACTCCGTCATACTGCCACTGAGCACGGGCTCTCTTCTCTTGATTTGGGTAATCTTTTAACATCTATACTCGACAATCATGTAATGGCACCATACGACTTAAAATCTCTAGCACAACTGTTGCTAACCATGGGAACCTTACATGCCATTCATAGACAGGCTTAAAGTGGTTTTAGAACACCAAACTGACAATGGGGAGGCAAGGGAAATATTACTGAGCCTGCAGTGTGCCCAGCAGCCAAGAGGGCCAATGGCATCCTGGCCTGCATCAGGAAGAGTGTGGCCAGCAGGAGCAGGGAGGGTCATTCTGCCCCTGTACACTGCACTGCCTAGACCACACCTTGAGTCCTGTGTCCAGTTCTGGGCCCCTCAATTTAGGAAAGATGTTGAGTTGCTGGAACATGTCCAGAGAAGGACAACAAAGCTGGTGAGGGGTTTGGAACACAAGCCCTATGAGGAAAGGCTGAGGGAGCTAGGGCTGCTTAGCCTGGAGAAGAGGAGGCTCAGGGGAGACCTTCTTGTTCTCTACAACTGCATGAAGGGAGATTGCAGATAGGTGGGAGCTGGTCTCTTCTCCCAGGCAACCAGCACCAAAACAAGAGGACACAGGCTTAAGCTGCACCAGGGGAGGTTTAGACCGGATGTTAGGAAGAAATCCTTCATAGAGAGCCCATTGGAGTGGGCTGCCCAGGGAGGTGGTGGAGTCACCATCATTGGAGGTGTTTAGGAGGAGACCTGATGTGGTACTTGGTTGCATGGTTTAGTTGACTAGGTGGTGTTGGATGATAGGTTGGATGTGATGATCTTGAAGATCTCTTCCAACCTGGTCTATTCTATTCTATTCTATTCTATTCTATTCTATTCTATTCTATTCTATTCTATTCTATTCTACTCCTGTTGAAATTAGCTGTGGAAAATGCAAATGCAGATTGTAAGAAGCTGTTAAAATCTTTGCCTAATCAACCCCCCACCTTGCTAGAAATGATTGAAGCATGTAACAGGATAGGTACGGTGGAACAGAAGTGTGAAGCTATGGCTGCAGCTTTTGCAGCTCTGAATGGTCCAATGGATACAGAGGTTTGTTATGGCTGTGGGAAACCGGGTCATCTCAGAAAGAATTGTTTGGTAGCTAATAGCAGAGCCAAACCTAAGGCACCCAGGACTTGCCCTAAGTGCCAGAAGGGGAAGCATTATGCTAACCAATGTTGAGCAATGTATAATTCTCAAGGGCAGCCCCTTGCACAGGGAAACTGGATGCGGAGCGTGGGACGGCGCCGCGCGCAGACACAAATCACCCAGCCGGCACCGGCCAGCCAGATGCTGGCAGCACGCGCGTCTCTGACCCCTGCCCAGCAACAGCAGGCAGCGCAGGACTGGACCTGGCAACCTCCGGCACAGTAACTTTACTTGATACCACGGTACATTTGTAGCAAACAGGTGTGTCAGGTCCTCTCCCAGCAAAAACTCAGGCACTAATATTAGGTAGATCATCAACAACGATCTGAGGACTTTGTGTGCTTCCTGGGGTTGTTGATTCTGACAGCACAGATAAGATTCAGATCATGGCAGGGACTCGGTTTCCTCCCTGCATGGTACCGAAGGGAAGTCGTATTGCACAGCTGTTATTGCTTCCCTTGGGATTGGAACGTCCCCCTGCAAAGGGACCTGTAAGAAATAAAGGAGGATTCGGGTCTACTGGGGATCCACAGATTCTGTGGGTACAGACTATCTCTCAAAAACGTCCTATCTGTCAGTGTGTCCTGCTGTATGGTCAGCAGAAAAATAGTGCTTAGTGGTATTATTGATACTGGAGCAGACGTCACAGTGATTTCTAAAGCTAAATGGCCCCCGTGCTGGCCTGTGGCTAGTGCATCTCAGGTGCTGGCAGGCATAGGGGGAGCTGGAGAAAGTCATCAGAGCCTGAATTTCATTCAGATTCAGGGACCAGAGGGACACATAGCTTCTGTGAAACCCTTTGTTTTATCTGTGCCTATAGTGCTATGGGGTCGTGATGTGCTTTCACAATGGGGGATGACCATGAACACCCATTTTCAGAGGGGGCCATTGTGGAGCGCGACACCCTTCAGTTAACTTGGAAAGCAAATGCCCCTGTCTGGGTGGATCAGTGGCCCCTGCCATTGGAAAAGCTTCATGCACTTCAAGAACTGGTCACAGAGCAATTGGGAAAAGGGCATATTGTACCCTCCACAAGTCCTTGGAATTCTCCTATTTTTGTCATCAAAACACAAACAGGCAAGTGGCGCTTGCTCCATGATCTCAGAAAGATTAATGACGTCATGGAGGATATGGGGAGCCTTCAATCAGGGCTACCCTCACCCACAATGATACCACGATATTGGCATTTAACTGTTACTGACCTAAAAGACTGCTTCTTTAGCATTCCTTTACAGCCAAATGATGCTCCTAAATTTGCTTTCTCAGTTCCAAACATTAACATGCAACAACCTTTGCAGAGATACCATTGGGTTGTGCTTCCACAAGGAATGAAAAATAGTCCTACAATTTGTCAGTGGTATGTAGCAAAAATTCCCAGTCCTGTTTGAGAGGCATTTCCTGATGCTCTGATATATCGTTACATGGATGACATCCTCGTGACAGCACAAAGCCCTGAGCTCATGGAGAAAGCTGTAGCCCTTACTGTATCCAGTGTAACTCAAGTGGGGTTTTGTGTAGCACCTGAGAAAATTCAGAATGTACCACCTTGGAAATATTTGTTGAACCTTCTCACCAAACATTGTTTCTGGTCAATCTTTCGAGAACCCCTTTTTTCTACTTGTTTAGTAGGACTGTCTTTGGACAAGTGGCCAGTTCCTTCATCTTTTAAATTGCTTGGTAACTGGGGACTCTTTCCCCGGATTTGTAGTTTTCTTAGAACGATTATGTATGCTTTTGCTGCTTTATTCTTTTTGCTACCTTTTTTGCCTTGTTTATTGTAATGCTTATAGAGTTTGATTAGTTGCTTTGTTAAAGGGATTCTTGTTATATAACAGAAAGGGGAATTGAAGGGTTAACTCTTGGAGAGCCGAGCTCCAAGCACTGCTGGCCTGATAAGAGGGGATAGTGTTGGCCTTGATGGCTTGTGAATTACGGTCCAGCAGTGTGGTTGGAGGAGGGCATACATTTGATGACAAATGGTTGTCATGACTGGAATGTGTAAGACTTGAGACATGCCAGATTGTTGTAACGGGGTCCCTGTTCCAGTAGTAGGCTGCTTTTGTATTGTATAAGCTTTTATAAAGAAGGATTTTGTGTAATAAACTGGACACCTGGCCTGCATCAGGATGAGTCCCATCTCTTAATTGTGGCACTCCTCCATCTCCTCCCCATCCCTGGATCTGGTGGTGTCAGTTCTGTACTCAGTGGTGCCTCCATCAGTGAACCCTCTCATCTACAGCCTGAGGAACCAGGAGCTGAAGGGCTGCCCCGAGCCAACTGATCCCTGGATGCTTTCAGAAGCAATAAACTCTTCTGCAGAGCAGTTCTGATGTCACTCAGTGCAGGCCCAGCCTGGTTCTGCACTTTCTGGTGGTGGTGTTTTACTCTTTATCAAACTGTCATCCCTTTTCTAACACATTCTCTGCTTTGCTGACCAAAGAGTTTGTGCAGCAGGACCTCTGCTCTTTGGTTGAAAAAATAAAGAACCTTTCATTAACATTTTCCTTCCTGAGATCCTTCCTCCAGAACATTTCCAGAGCTTTTAGGCCAGGTCCTGTGCAGATTTGGGGGAGGGAAATAAATAAAGAGCCTTACAGTAACAGTTTTATTTGCGGAGTACCTTCCTCCAAGCCTCCTCTGGAGCTTCAGGGACAGGTCCTGTGTGCAGAGGCAGAGGGGCAAAGAGCCCCAGCACAGCAGCACTGCCAGGGAGCACCAGCACCTGGACTTCCAGGGCTTTTCTCTTTCCACTTCCAGCTTCTCCTGTGTTAGTGCAAGGCCTGAGTGCTGTGGCAGCTTGGTCATTGTTCTGCTGCATGCCAGCCCTGTGACCATAGGCAGGGACAGGCCATGGGAACTCCTCTGACTGAGCTGGCCCCTAAGAGCAGTTCCACAAAGACAGATGATCTGCTCAGGGCAGAGTCTGAAGGCTTAGGCTTCATCCAAAGATTGTCTCCAGAGCAGGCCCAAGAAAGTGTCCCAGGGATGCAAACAACAGGGAACAGCTCAAGTGTGAGTGTGCAGGGCTGGGGCACACAGCAGTGTCCTGACACAGGCCTCCTGCCAGAGGCCTGAAGGAGCAGCAGAGCAGGCTCTGATCTGTGTCTGTTCACTGGACAGCCTGGGGAAGCTGTCCCAGGGTAATCATCCTACTCTAGCCACTCACCACCACCATTTCCACCACTGGTCTCTCTCCCCAGCTTGCAAAGTGTCTTTGTCCCCCAGTTGCAGGTCACAGGATCAGGAGTTCAGCAGTGCCTGCTGGCATTGCACAGATGAGATGTAAGCATGGCCATGGTGTGTGGGGTGAGAGGAACCTGATGGAGCACAAACACCATCAGCTGTGGCTGGGGTACCAAGGTATTGGAGGAGTGAGGAGCCTCCCATCCTTTGGCAGGGGCATCAGGAGGCCAGGGACACTCTGCCTGCTGCAGTGCAGAGCCGGTGGGAGGGATGGGGAAAGACTGTCTGAACATGCTGAGGTGCAAAAGCAGTTCATGAGGCCAGCTCAGGTGTGGACACCTGACAGAGCTCTGACATTGCTGTCTGTGACTGCAGCACAAACCTCCCTGCCCCAGGGAGATTCCTCTCAGGTGTCCTGCACAGGCTCGTTGCAAATGTTGCTGTCTGCTCACATCAGCCTCCCTGGGCTGTGCCCTGAAATGTGCACAGAGCCAGCAGAGAGGTTCTGGCTCCTTGGAAAAGGCATCTCCAGGAAGGCTGTGACCGTTTTAGGCTGCGCCTTTAAGAAAGGGACAGTTGCTGGAATGCTCTGGCTGAATGTTTTGGGATAATAAATGAAAACAAGATATTCTAAACTACTTTCATTGGTAGATTGGTAGAATGCAACTTTAAGTTTCAGTTCAGTTTGAGTCAGTCTGTTCAGTCTGTTCTTTGTTCCTGCACACGCTTTGGGCTAACAGAATTTTTCTCCTTAATTGCCTTTCTCTCTCTCTCTAACCCTTTTTGGGGAAAAAAAGGGAGGTAGGGAGGGAGAGTGGGTACAGGGGGGAGTCCCTCTGGCTGGAGGAGGGAAAAAGGTCTTCAGTATTACTTTCATTGCTGTATATTTCTGTATATATTGTAAATATTGTATATTTTTGGACGTATCCATTTACATTCCATTTATGCCTGTAAATATAGATTATTTCATCTGCTTCTCCGACTGAGTTAGCTGCAGTTTCTTTGTGTGTGGGGGGAGAACTTTCTGCCACAAAGGCCAAGGAGGAGTCTTGGGTAAATTCCAGGCTGGTCACCCTCAGCACAATTGTGGTGCTGGGTTAAAAGCGATAGGTCAGACAGTCCTGAAGCCATCTTCAGGCCCTTGCAGGACAAGGCAGAGATCATCAAACCTCTCTGGGCAGGGGCAAGAAGGGCATGTTTTGTGCCTGGACCTTAGCCAGACCTTTGCCATCATCTCTGTAGAGCCAGACTGGTGATAGCAGGACTGAAGGAATGGATGAGGTGTTGGGTGGGAAGGTGGGTGCTGGATCAAGCCCAAAAGTCACCAGGGCAGAGTCCTCCTGGCAGCCACTTCCCAGTGACATCCCTCAGGGCAAGCCCTTGGGCCAGCACTGTGCATTCTCTTCATCAGCTCCCTGCACCTTCTAACCCAGGGCCTCTGCAGCTCTTTGTGGGGATGAGGCCAAACTGTCCTCAGGCCTTGAGGGACCTCCTCTGCTTAACCCTGCCCTGAGCAGGGTCATTGGACAAGATGATGTGCAGGGACCTCTTCCACAGATCACCAGGACAGAGCCAGCAGCTCCTCTGAGGAAGGTTTCTCCATTCAGAGGCTTGGTAGGAAACCTGCCAGATGGATTGGATGAAATTTTGATCTGCTCTGGCCACATGGAGAGGGATGGTTGGGTGTGGGATCATGTGGTCAGTTGTGTCTCAGGAGCTCATCATTCAGTAGGAAGCCAATGAGTGTGAATGGCTGTGAGGTCACTTCTGCCTGGGAATGGGATTGGCCAACAGCAGGAACACAGCTGGAAAGGGACTGTGAGGTTTGTTCTGTCTGTGATGAAGAGGTTATTAATTTATTAATATGAAATATATGAATTTTATTAATTATTAAAATTATTAATAAATGTTTAATTAGTATTTTATTACTCAGTATTAAGTAGTATTAATCAATCAGTATTAATCAGTATTTTATTAATCAGTATTCTAGTGCATGATTGTGAAATCTATCCCATAAGTGGTTTATTATTTATAATTTGGACTCAATCAGGATATTTACAGAGTTAATTTCTATTACTATAATGCAGTCTGCAATTCCACTGCTTGTCCACCAGATGGCGACTCGACAGGACTCTGGTGACTGCTAACTATATACAGAGATATTACATAGTCCATCAGAGGATTGGACTGGAAAGATCATCCTGCTAGACTCGGGTGCTTTGAACTGAGTGTTAGTGAGTGGAAAGCAGGTGGATAGGTTCCAGCAGACTACTGTGTCCTTTGTTTGCAGCAAGGTTCGGTTCTGGCAGACTGCTGTCACTGGGCTGACTCCTGGCTGGTCTGGACAGTGATGTATTCTCCCTTCCGTGGCAGCAGAGGGAATGGACCTTAGCCTAGCTGTACAGCAGGTTCCCTTCTCAGGACTTGGGTGGCTCTCTCTGGATGGCAGGGAGCTGTTCTGCAAGGCTGGCCTGGCAGGGCCGGTAGGGCTGGTCCCGGGATGGGGTCGGCCCTCACAGAGTCAGCCTGCACGGCAGGGCGGGGCCACAGTTCTTGGTAGGCAGGCTTGGAGGCTTCCAATCTGGCACAATGGCAGATGGGGCTGGACCCGGCAGAGGTCAGCCCAGTGGCAGCAGGCTTTGGGGCTGGTGTGGGTGGCCTTGGGAAAGAAGGATGGCTGTGTGGAGCAGTGGTGTCCCCTTTGCTTGGCTCGAAGGAGCAGCGGGACCCTGTCAGAGCAGTCCCAGCTTTGGGGCACAGGCACGGACAGTGCTCTGGGTTTCCCTGAGGTTTCCAGGGCATGGAGCAACAGAAGTGGTGACTCCTCTCCCAGCTGACACACAGGTTGTGTCCACTTTGAGACTGATAGTAGAATGCTGGAGCTTCTCAGGCTCAGTGTTGGTCCCTCCTCTGGAGATACTCTCAGGGCTGAGGCTCAACAGGCTGCCTGGCTGCTGGCTTCTCCTCGTCATGCAAAGGCCACTAGTTTGCTTGCATATAGGAGAAAGAAGACTTAACAGCAATGAGTTCAATGGCAGAGGCTATGGCATGAGCTCAGTCTCCAGCAAGGAGAGAGAACACAGTGAAAGAGGGCAACGTATTTACAAGCTGGGGCAATACTGATAGGTTCCTGGAGGCTGGATGTGGCCAATGGGCACTCTCGTAAACAACCGGCTGCAGCCTATGGGAGGCGTGAAGCTGGAATTATGCCATGCTTGGCATTAGCACCAGCATCCCATGCCATGGGGGTGTGCAGGGCTCTGTGCCACCTTGGCCTTTGTTCCCCTCATGAAAGGAGGGGGAACTTGTCCATGTGCTGGGACAGGTTTCAATATCTGGGCATAATTCTGGGCATAATGTGCCTCCACCACATAAGGGCATGGAGTGAGGGGGAGATCATCCTGGTTTCAGTCTTGATGGAGTTAACTTTCTTCACAGCAGCTCCTCTGGTGCTGTGCTTTGGATTTGTGACCAAGCCACCGCTGAGAGCAGACTCTGTCCTCACTGCATGGATCAGTTGAGTAGACACCAGTGGCAACTCCGTGTACGAAGTACACCACTTGCCCACTCCTCTCTTCCTCCTCCTTGCAGTAAGGACACTCACCAGGGCCCAAGCACAAGCTCCTTGGGACCAGATGCTGCTGAGATCCACTAGAAGTGCTGAAACCCCACAGAACAAGGCAAGCTAAGTTCTCTCTTGGTTTCCCTGGAAATGAAAGGTACAACAAACCTGCCTTTGGCTGGGGCAGCTCTCCTCAGGTGGCTCAACTGCAATCCATGGCAGAAGAGCAAATGCAGACTGGATGCAGGGAGTCAATGGATCTACTCACCAGGAACCAAATGAAAGGAGAATCTTCTACATCCATTCTACCAACCCAGAGCACAAAGATTGTAACACAACAGCCCAACCAAATTCAGGTTGTTGGTGTAACTTCCCCATGACCAAACCCATAACTGGGTTTTTGCATTTGGGGTTGCATGGACAGTCCTAAAAACAATCCCCATGCACCCCACAGGACACTGTGCACAGAGACCATGTACATGGATCCTGATATAGGCTGGGCAGGGACTGGCTTGAGAGCAGCCATGAAGAAAAGGCCTTGGGGGTTCTGGTGGAGGAGAAGCTCAAGAGGAGCCAGCAGTGAGCACTTGCAGCCCAGAGAGACAACCAGAGCCTGGGCTGCAGCCTGTAGATCCATGTTGATCAATGACTTAGTTTGCAACAGAATCAATCTATAAGAACCCAAAAAGGGAGTGGTAATGAAATGTTGAGATGGCCTTCATGTCTGGGTGAGGCCCTGGAGAGGATGAGATGTGCAACCAAACCATGTGAGAAAGGCTGGGAGGGAAAAAGAACCAAGTGCTGCATCCTTGAAGCAGCTGGGAAAGGCAAGTGGGGAGAAGAGCCCCTGTTCAAATCCAGATGCAACAGTGAGCTGAGTGGGGACAGGCTGTGGGAAAGAGGATTTGTAACACTCACCTATGCCTGAAGAAGGAGGCAAAGGCTCTGCAGGCCTTTACCCCTTGATTTCCCTTGCAGCCCTGGTCCTGCTCTCAACTGCTCTGTTAGTTTGTGTCTCAGCTCATGGTGCTGGAACCTGGCCTGCACCACAATATTTGTCACAGTTCTGGAACACCACCCCAGCAATCAGTTCAGTTTCTGTCTGTGTGATGTCTCTGGAATCATTGGCTGTGATTGGAAATTCTCTGTGCCAATCACTGCTCACCAGGATGTGTCTTTGCTCACATGTTGTATGGTTAGCTACAACCTACACCCACTGGGAAGAATTTCACTGCAACCCAACAGCTCCTCCAGCACCCTCATTCCATCAGCCTGCTGCAACCACCAGGAGAAGCAGGACAAAAGACTCTGCCCATAGCCCACCCTGACACTGAAGCAATCCATTGAGTGCTAAAATTAATCAAGAGGAGTGGAGAACACTGCTGGTGGGAAGTCCTGTTTGGATTGGGTCCAGCAGCATCTGGGACACTGCCTCTGGTGGCACAGCCACTGTGATTTTCCTGCCTGCTCTGCTCTCTACTTGCTGTTCAGCATTGGTTTGCAGTTAGAGTTAGGAGGATGGCCAAGCAAGTCACACTGCTGCAGACATTTCCCATCATCAGTGTTTCCTGTGTGCTTTGTGTCACTGAATGGCACTGAAGACGACTTTGGAGGCTAAGGAACCACCAAATGTCCTTCCCATTCTGATTGGATGATGACATTCTCTGTTGAGAGGCACAGAGACAGGAGGCAACCACACAGCCACTCTCTGGCTGAGAGAAATGGACTCAGGTCACAGAGCAGATTGTGGTGGCACAGTGCCCCTGTCACTGCTAACCTCCTCAAGACCTGATGGGATTCCCCCTCCCCCCTTGCTTAGGCCATGAACTAGCCCAGGGTAAGGCAGGTATGGATCAGGACAGAGTGAAATAGAGCCCTGAGATGTGTCCTTGGTGTGCTGCACCCTCACTATCCCAGCGTTGCACTGCTCTTCCTATGGCTTGGGGGTTTGTCACCTCCTGCCAGCTCAGTGCATCTGTGCTTGGATCACAGCCAACAGGGAGGTGACAGAAAACTTTGGAGGTCAAAAACTTCAGGGTCTGTGCAAGTGGCGAAAGATCCCAGGATGATTCAGCATCCAAAGTTCTCCAGATCAGAGAAACTCCTGATGAAAGTCAATGATCTCCACCTCTAAAAACAGCGACCCCAAAGCCAGAGCCCTGGAGCTCTCCTGGATCACAGCAGCTGTGTCCAGCATCTCCCCCACTCAGACATCTCTCAGGCACAACCTGCACCAAGGGCCAGCACCAAGTCAGACTTATCCAGGCTCAGTTCTTGTGCCCTAAGAATGCCAAAGCTTTGTGAGTGTTTGCCCTGAGCTCCAGAAGGAAACTGAACTCCAGGGCACCCTCTGCCAGCCTCCTCTCCACCTCTCTGTGTCTTTGGACAGACCCTTTGCTGTCACCAGGGACAAGGTTTCTATCTTGCACTGAACCCCGGCAGCTCTGTCCCTGTATCTTTGTGCTTGGTGCTTCTCTCCAGGCACAGCTGTAGAAAGAGATTTGAATTCAGGATCCCTTGCAGTCAGTCAGGGTCAGCCTTGTCCTTATCCACTCTGTCCTTCAGAGGCTCTTGGATTAGAACACATTCTGCTGAATTACCTTGTAAGCCCCAGGTGGGCAGTGACAACAATGGGAAGGTTGGGGAGGGTGTGGTGGGGTGAGAAAGTTCCCTCCCCCCACACACAAAGAAAGAGACCACAGCTAGCTCAGTCAGAAAAGCAGATGAAAGCTATATTTACAGGCAGAAATGGAATGCAATGAATATATACACAAATATACAATATTTAGAATATATACAGAAATACACAGCAATGAACACAGTGCAGAAAAGCTTTTTCCCTCCAGCTGGCCAGGGGATTCCCTAAACCCCCCTCTCTCCCTCCCTACCTCCCCTTTTTCCCAAAAAGGGTTAGAGAGAGAGACAGTAAGGCAATTAAGGAGAAAAATTCTGTTAGCTCAAAGCGAATGCAAGAATTAGTTTTCTTATCTGGTTAGCTCTGTTAACCAAGGCCGTTCCTGCTTCAGAAAGAGAGAAGCTGTCCAGCCCACAGGACAGAGAAGCACAGACTGAACTCAGATCAGACTGGCAGAACCCAAACCCAAAGCTGCATTCTACAATCTACCAATGAAATTAGTTTAGACTATCTTGTTTTTGTTTAAATATCAAAAACATTCAGCCAGAGTGTTCAGCAACTGTCTCTTTCTTAAAGGCATAGCCTCAACCAGTCACACCGTGTTGGGTGGGGGAGGAGCTAACCCATTAAGCTGTTTGGAGGGTGATAACACACTCCTTTGCACTCTTTAACGACTGGGGATGTGTCTGCTGTGGGCATTGTAAGCACTCTGTAAACACAAAGAGGGAGGGGTCGGGTTGTAATGAGTGTGCCAGATCTCAGCCTGAGCCCCAGGCACAAGGGTCTGCCCCACCACCAGCAGCTCCACAGTTAACCCCTGATGCTCCTGCCAATGCAGTCTCTCTGGCACCAGTCACCACACGCAGAAAAAGAAGTCAAAAATCATTGCCAAGCACAGATGGTGAGGAAGGAACCTCAGCAGGCCCCAGCACCTCACAGAACCCAGCGGTGGATGAAGATGAGTCAGACCAGGAAATAACTGTCACATCGTTACCCAGAGAGGAACTAAGGCAAACTCATCTGGATTACGCAAGGAAAGAGGGTGAGCCAATACTGAGCTGGGCCCTGAGATGCTGGGACGAGGGGGTGGACACAGTGGACCTGGATAAGAGGGAGGCAAAGCATTCAGGCTCCCTGACTCGTGATGCTGCTCTGGACAAAGAGTTAGCCAAACTCTTTGGCTAACTCTCTGGGCCCAGATCCTCAATGCCATCAAGAGCCGGTACCACTCAAGGGACGACCTGCCCTGGGCCCCAGTCAGATGGACAACTATGGAACAGGGCATTCGCTACCTGAGACAGATGGCTGTGCTGGAAATAATTGATGGGGATGGCCAGCTCCCTTCGGACCCAGATGAGGTGCCCATGAGACGGCCCTTTGTGAAGAAACTCACCCAGGGTGCTCCTCAGAAATATGCTCCACGTGAGGAGGGATACTCCTGACTGGACAGGATGGAAGTCCTAAAACTGTCTGTGAGTTTGCCAATGATTTAAGGGAATATGAGGACAGCGTAAATCAGAAACCCCTGATCTCAGCCATAGAAACTATGGCCAAAGACATTGTCAAAGAGATCAAGAGCTCCATGTCTGAACTGAAAAGGGGGAGCGATGCCTCCTTTTCCCCTTCTCCCTCAGAATGGATCCAGGTTTCAGCAATCAGGAACAGGCGACCTTCCCCTAGGAGATCACCCCAAGCCAATTGGGGGATGTCAAGAGGGTCTCTGTGGAGGTTCCTCTGTGACCACGGAGAGGACATGGACACCTGGCATGGCCAACCCACATCTGCCCTCTGGAACAGAGTGCGGGAACTGCAAGGTGGCCACACTGGGGATAACTCTTCCAGAAGGGCTGCCCCAGTTTCCCAGAGGGGTCCCTCTGGCTCAAGAGACCCTTCCCCTAGGAACACAGGACCCTGTGACAAGCGTGGGCATCGCCGCCAGCATTAGAGGTGCCCTACCTCCAGCCAGGTGGAGGCCAGGGACAACAGAGTGTCCTGGGATGCGTATGTGAAATGGCCTGGCACTTCAGAAGCCTTGAAGTACCCAGCTCTGGTGGACACAGGGGCCCAATGCACCCTGATACCATCGAGGTACAAAGGGGCTGAGCCCATAAGCATTCAGGGAGTCCCAGGGGGCACACAAGACCTGACTGTACTGCAGGCTGAGAGCAGCCTGACCGGGAATGAATGGGGAAAGCACAACCTAGTGACTGGTCCAGATGCACCTTGCATTCTTGGCATTGACTTTCTGCGGGAGGGATGCTTCAAGGACCCTAAGGGGCACAAGTGGGCATTTGGGGTGGCAGCTGTGGAGACTGCAGGCAAAGAACAGCTGTCCACCAAGCCCGAGCTGTCGGATGACCCCTCCGTGGTGGGCAGCCATAAGGTGCAGGATTTGAAGCTACCTATTGCCTCTCACATAGTGCATCGCAGGCAATCCAGGACCAACAGAGACTCTCTGCACCCCATACACCAACTGATTCGACGACTGGAGAGCCAGAAGGTGATCAGCAAGGCTCACTCTCCCTTCAACAGCCCGATATGGCCAGTGCGGAAGGCAAATGGGGAATGGAGAATGACCGTGGACTGCCGTGGCCTGAATGAGGTGACTCCTCCGATCAGCGCTGCCATGCCGGACATGCTGGAGCTCCAGTACGAGCTGGAATCGAAGGCGGCCAAGTGGTATGCCACAAGTGACATTGCTAATGCCTTTTTCTCCATTCCCATTGCAGAAGAATGCAGGCCACAGTTTGCTTTCACTTGGAGGGGAGTTCAGTATCAGTGGAATCGGTTGCCTCAGGGCTGGGTCCATAGCTCGACCATCTGCCATGAGGTGATCCAGCCTGCCTTAGAGCAAGGTGGAGCCCCTGAGCATCTGCAGTTTATCGATGACATCATCGGATGGGGTGAGACAGCAGAGGAAGTCTACCAGAAGGGTGAGAAGATAATCGATATCCTACTGGAGGCTGGCTTTGCCATCAAGAGAAGTACGGTCAAAGGGCCTGCCAGGGAGATCCAGTCCCTGGGTGTTCAATGGCAGGATGGCCATCGCCACATCCCTCAGGAGGTGGTGAACAGGGTAGCCACTATGGTGCAGCCCACAAGCAAGCAAGAGACACAGTCCTTTTTGGGGCTTGTGGGCTTCTGGAAAATGCACATTCCCCGGTACAGTCAGATTGTGAAGCCTCTCTTCCATGGAACAAGGAAGAAAAATGATTTTGTGTGGGGACCTGAGCAGCAGGTGGCATTCGACCAGATCAAAGGAGAGGTGGTCCACGCTATGGCTCTGGGACCTGTTCGAACTGGACCAGAGATCAAGAACGTGCTGTACACTGGGGCTGGTGAGAATGGTCCTACGTGGACCTTGTGGCAGAAGGCTCCTGGTCAAACCAGGGGCAGGCCCCTAGGTTTCTGGAGGAAGGGGTACAAAGGCTCCAAGGCCAACTACACCGCAATAGAAAAGGAAAGCCTAGCTGCCTATGAGGGTGTCCGGGCTGCCTCTGAGGTCATTGGGACTGAGTCACCTCTCTTTCTGGCTCCAAGGCTTCCAGTCCTGACCTGGCTGTTCAAAGGAAGAGGCTCAACCCCACATCATGCCACAGATGCCACCTGCAGGAAGTGGATGGCCCTGATAACGCAGCGAGCTCGAATGGGGAGCTTCGAACGCCCTGGCATAGTGGAAGTGATCAGCAACTGGCCAGAGGGTGCTGACTTTGGGATGCCACCAGAGCAGACAGTGAGCCGTGCTGAGGAGGCTCCCCCATACAAGGATCTCCCTGACCATGAGAAGGGCTATGCTCTAGTTACAGATGGGTCCTGCTGGCTTGTGGGGAGCAAGCGGAGATGGAAGGCAGCTGTCTGGAGCCCAAGAAGGCAAGTGGCAGAAGCAAGGGATGGAGAAGGGGAATCCAGTCAGTACGCAGAGGGAAAAGCTGTCCATCTGGCCCTGGATATAGCAGAAGGAGAGAACTGGCCAGTGCTGTACCTCTACACTGACTCCTGGATGGTAGCCAATGCCTTGTGGGGGTGGCTGAAGGAATGGAAGAGGAACGGGTGGCAGAGAAAAGGGAAGCCTGTTTGGGCCGCTGAGCTGTGGCAAGACATCGCTGCCCGCCTGGACAGGCTGCCAACAAAGGTACGGCACATCGATGCGCATGTCCCCAAGAGCAGAGCCAATGAAGAACACCAGCACAACCACCAAGCAGATCTGGCTGCTAAAATCTCCCAAATAGACTTGGATGGGAACACAAGGGTGAGCTGTCTTAGCTCGCTGGGCCCAGGACACTTCTGGCCACCAAGGGAGAGATGCCACATACCGGTGGGCTCGGGACAGATCAGTGGACATCTCTATGGAGGCCATCTCACAGGTCATCCATGAGTGTGACATCTGTGCTGCCATCAAGCAGGCCAAGCGCATGAGGCCTCTGTGGTATGGGGGCAGATGGTCGAAATATAAGTACGGAGAGGCCTGGCAGATCGACTCCATCACCCTTCTTTGGTCTCACAGCGGCAAGCAGTACGTACTGACCATGGTGGAGGCAAGTACAGGCTGGCTGGAGACCTACCCAGTACCTCATGCCACTGCTCGCAACACCATCCTGGGCCTGGAGAGACATATCCTATGGAGACATGGCACCCCCGGGAGGATTGAGTCAGACAATGGAACCCACTTCAAGAACCACCTCATAAGAGACTGGGCAAAGGACCATGGGATTGAGTGGATTTGCCACATCCCATACCATGCACCAGCTGCCGGGAAGATCGAACGCTACACTGGCTTGCTAAAGACCACCCTCAAAGCCATGGGGGGTGGAACCTTTAGGAACTGGGAAAAACACCTAGCCCAAGCCACTTGGTTAGTGAACAGCAGAGGATCTGTGAACCCAGCTGGTCCTGCCCAGTCCCACCTGCTGCAAACAGTGGATGGAGATGGAGTTCCTGTGATTGCTGAGAAGAACCTGCTGGGAAAGGCAGTCTGGGTTTTTCCTGCTGCTGGTGGGGGCAAACCAACCCGAGGGGTGGTCTCAGCTGAGGGTCCTGGTCACACCTCCTGGGTCATGTTAGAAACTGGGGACGTTCAGTGTATCCCACAGCAGAACGTGACTCTGGCTGAGAGGGGATGAACTCGGGGTGGGGTGACACTTATCAATGTATTATAGTCATTGTGTAAATAGTTATAAGTTGTTCTAAGTTTCTCCCTCCTAGCCTAATACCAGCCTAGCATCCAGGACACAACGTACACACTGCACACCAGTGCACCAGAGAGCTCCTGCATCATCGCACCTGTACCTGATGTCCCTACAGCAACGGACTGTACCCAATGTCCCTACAGCAATGGACTGTACCCAATGTCCCTACAGCAGCAGACTGTTCCTGGCTTTTCCCTTCCAAAGACAAACTGATTCCTGATTTTTCTCCACATCCCTGCCCAGTTCAAGCAGCACCTACATTGACCATCACCAGAGAGAGGAGAGACTTGCCCTGGGAGAGAGCGAGCCGGGATAACAAGGGACTTGCATCAAGGATCTGAATATCACGTGTCAAGATTGCATGAAGGGGCTGTGGCAGGAGAGAGGAAGTGGAACAGAGGGGTGGATTGTGGTGGGTTAACACCCTTTTCTGGGAACAAAAGAACAAAGCAGGGGGGAGGGCTTGCAGGTACTTTTCACTCCCTGCAGGGCATTTTTCGCCTGGGAAGCTGAGTCTGTTCCACTCCCCCCTCCCTGCCCAGCTAGGGTATAAAAAGCAGGACCTCATGGCTGTTGGCCCGGCTTTTCTGGCTTCTGCCTCTGCTGGATGAGAGCTACTGCAGCTGCCCTCCTGCTCCTCTGCCACGTGGTCGGACCTGCTGCCTCCACGCTTCCTCAGAGAAAGGCTGGTTTTGTATTATTCTCTTGTTTTTTGTCCCCCTCCCATCCATCCTTGTTCCTTGCCCTTGTGAACCTTTTCCTGTTATTGTTATATATATATATATATATTGCTTAAAGGCAACTCTTTGCCTCTCTACTTCCAAGCCGACTCCAAATTATTGTTTGGTGGATTTGCTCTTTCCTTTTCTCCCCTCTCTGTTGGGAGGGAAGAGGGGGGGGAGTGGGGGAGAGATTCTCAGCCTTGCCCCCCACCTGAGCTCTTAACTTCCAGTTAAGGCTCAAACCACCACACCTTACTACAATTACTCTGTACTAAGTACCTGAAGATACCAAATGCTTACTATTCATTATGTTTGCTAGGAAGACTTAGCAAAACTCTAACTAACAGAACTCTGAAAGACATTACAATCAGAAATAATGAAATTAGCACTGTTGCTTTAAATCAGAGCAGAGCTTTGGTAGACTAGAGTCTTACCAGAAAAGGGGGGTGGGGGAGGGAGGTTGGGAGGTGAGGGTGGCTAGCAAGGTGTGCCCTAGTTGCAATTGTTTCTGCAGTAGGGTCTTAACAACTTACAATACAATACAATACAATATAATACAATACAACCCACCTAAACAACTAAACCGTGGCACCAAGCACCCCATCAAGCCTCTTGAACACCTCCAATGAAGGTGACTCAACCACCTCCTCGGGCAGCTGATTCCAGTGGGCAATCACTCTCTCTGTATAGAACTTCTTCCTAAGATCCAGTCTAAACCTGCCCTGGCGCAGCCTGAGACTGTGTCCTCTTGTTCTGGTACTGGCTGCCTGGGAGAAGAGACCAACCTCTGCCTGGCTACAACCTCCCTTCAGGTAGTTGTAGAGAGCAATAAGGTCACCCCTGAGTCTCCTCCTCTCCAGGCTAAGCAACCCCAGCTCCCTCAGCCTCTCCTGATAGGGCTTGTCTTCCAAACCCCTCACCAACTTTGTTGCCCTTCTCTGGACACGCTCCAGCAAGACAACATCCTTCCTAAACTGAGGGGCCCAGAACTGCACACAGGACTCAAGGTGCGGCCTAACTTGCAGCCTATCATGTCTGAGCAACCGCTGCTCCACCCATACTGGATTATCTGTTGCCCATTTTAATTTGAGGGTTGGTTGCTGACCAGCAGCCACTACAGAAAAGGATCAGTAACAAGTTTTGCTCCTAGCTAACTTAAGGCATCTCAGCCCAATAGAGCAACTGGAAGGGTTAACACGTACGGTCTTACAGTGATTGATTTGCCATTGTAAAAGCCAATTGCACTGGCTCTTTGCTGACCTGGGTTGTTTGCATACCTTCTAAAGCCAAGACTCTGGAATCATTTGCCATGAGCAATGGAGAATTTGCCATGACCAATGGCTAGAGACCATTCCATTTATGGCGAGGTAGTATAGTGACATTGTCTCCAGTATCCACAATCATTGAAAGTTGTATAGTTTGGCCACAAGGGTGTCTGATAGTCACAATCTGTTCTAGCTTTCCCTTTTGGATTCCTGGGGCCAATGAGGTATTAGGCACATCCGTGGAACCAGAGCCTTCTTGTCCTCAAATCCTGGTAGAAGTTTTAGGCACTCAGGACTCAAATGGTATTAGCTGAGCAATTTCTGTCCCAGCAAGATTGCTAACAGGAGGGGTAATGCTATAGAGCACAATTTTCATAGCCCAGTCATAATCAGAATCTATTGAACCAGGAATTATGAGGATGCCCTGTCTAGAGGTAGACAATCTGCTAATTAACAGAGCACAGGGTCTGTGACCCAGAGGACCATGCTGATGGGACTCGACAACAACATTTTGCGGACTCAAGAGTGACATCCACTGCCGTTGCCTGGTTTGATGTTGTCACGCGGGGTGTACTCATGCTTCGGGAGCAGTTTCCCTGCCTATGACAATCTTGAGCAAAATGATTAGGTCTGTGACAGTGAGCACAGCAGTTTCAAGTCTGTCCAGCAGTCAGGCAATTTGACTTAAGGTGCCTAGGTTTCCCAGAAGTGCGATGTTTTCCACCCAGGTTGTGTCCCTTGTGCAGTGGTCGTACTGGTTTCACAACTGGTTCTATGGCTGTGGCTGGATACGTTGCTGTTTGTTGGTGCTTCATTTGTTCTGCTGTGTCCAGCAGTCGTGGGACAGTGGCATCTGTAGGTAAAATGCTGAGAACCTGTTTAGCTTTTTTGTTAGCATTGTCAAATGCCAGAATAATACCACAGGAGATGCATGTACAGGAAATTCTACAGATTCTCCTTCTATTACTGCATTTCTCACAATACCTTTCCAGCAGCACAGAGGAACAGTTCCCCGTCCCTCCCACCTCCCGATCCCTTACACTATCGTTCCATCGGAATTCGACTGTAGCCTCCATCTCAGTGATGCTTTCTGCTGACAGTGTCTGGGACATAGGAGGTGGGGGGGGTGACCACTGGTGCTGGCTGCTGCCATGCTGCCGCCATGGGGATGGCCGCTGGGGCCACTGCCGTGGCTGCTGCTGTGGGGGCCACCATGGGGGCCACTGGGGCCACCGCTACGGTCCGTGCTGCCGGTGTTGGGGGTGCGTCAGTCAGTGCGGCCTCGGTCGGAGCAGTCGGTGCCTGTGAGGGCCGTAGGGGCTCGCGGGAGGGGTGCGGTCGTAAGAATGCCGTAACCATGAGCCTCCAAGCTCCATTTTTTCTAAGAGAGGCTGTAAAGCAAAGTTGGCGCTGTATGAATTTCTCAGCATCGGTGGTGTTGTCTTCCGAATCCGAGCTGTCGTTGGTGATATTAGAGGGAGATGTTGATGAAGGGGTTCGAACACGCTGAACCACAAGTTTCACTGCCTTTTTATCACTTCCTCCCTGCTGGGGTGGTGGCTGGTGTTTAGCACCTCATCCCACAGCTGGGCTCCAGTTTTGTCCCGTGCTTCGGAAGCGAAAGCTTCGGTTGCTGTGGGGATAAGATCATGACTCTGGGCCCAGGCTAATAGCCCTTTCAAAATCCCAGAATCGTCCGTGATACCTCTCACGGAGAGGATAGTTAGCCTGTTCAAAATGCCAGAATTGTCAGTAATACCTCTCCCGGAGAGGACATTTTGGAGGGCATTTAGCACAGCCTCTTCTGTTTCACGGAGTGCTTCACCGTGCCTCTCCCCGGCCGCTTTTCTAAAAAGCATTTAAATAATTCATACACTGCTTGCCTATCCATGTCTAATTACCGTCAGCGCTGACTGCAGTCTCCCAAGGTCTCGGCAGTGTCTTGGCTGGATCACTTCTCTAAGTGCCTCCAAGGTGCGGAGCTCCCATCTTGTTCAGCTCTTTCACCTCCTGTGCTGCTGCAGGGCCGAAAATTACTTCAATCTGGACTGTGGCTGTTCCTCTATTGCTTTCCGAAGCGCGGGATCAGGGTTCCACCTTTCGGGCGCCATTTGTCGCTTAAGGGGAGGCTTGACTAATCACACAATCAATGTGATTGATAAGCACACTTCGACTTTATTGCCTGGATACACAGCTTATATAGCATCTCAGCTAAATATGCACAAGCGTCACTATTCTATTGGTCTCTGAAGGCAACATTATAATATCCAGCCCACTTGCAATTAGGTCTGTGTACAATATCAAAGGCTCTGTGTACATTCTCAGAAAACTCCCTTCTCATTAACTCTTCCTTTCCCATCCTGTTATCTTACAAACACAGCTGCGAGAACAGCTACAAGGCCACAGTGACCTTGCAGCACCAGCGTGCCACCTAACTATGGGCAGTAAACAACAAGATGGAGTAAGGCCTACACATTCTGCTCAAGTAGCTGTTACACAGAATCATGTCCCTTAGATTTAAGCCATTCTCCAACACTACCTTGAGCTCCACCTTGAGCTCCTCCTTGAGCTCCACCTTAAACTCCACCTTGAGCTCAGCCTCCACCTTGAGCTCCATCTTGAGCTCCACCTTGAGCTCCACCTTGAGCTCCACCTTGAGCTCCACCTTAAGCTTAAGCTTCACCTTGAGCTCCACCTTGAGCTCCAACTTGAGCTCCACCTTGACCTCAGCCTTGAACTCAACTTTAAGCTCGACCTGAAGCTCCACCTTGTGCTCCACCTTGAGCTCAGCCTCCACCTTGAGATCTACCTTGAGCTCAACCTTGAACTCAACCTTAAGCTCAACCTAAAGCTCCACCTTGTGTTCCACCTTGAGCTCAGCCTCCATCTTGAGCTCCACCTTGAGCTCCACCTTAAGCTTCACCTTGAGCTCCACCTTGAGCTCCACCTTAAGCTTCACCTTGAGCTCCACCTTGAGCTCAGCCTCCACCTTGAGCTCCACCTTGAGCTCCAACTTGAGCTCCACCTTAAGCTCCACCTTGAGCTCAGCCTTAAGCTCCACCTTGAGCTCCACCTTGAGATCCACCTTGAGCTCAGCCTTGAACTCAACCTTAAGCTCAACCTAAGGCTCCACCTTGTGCTCCACCTTGAGCTCCACATTGGGCTTCACCTTGAGCTCCACCTTGAGCTCAGCCTCCACCTTGAGCTCCACCTTGAGCTCCACCTTGAGCTCCAACTTGAGTTCCACCTTGAGCTCCACCTTGAGCTCCACCTTGTGCTCCACCTTGAGCTCAGCCTCCATCTTCAGCTCCACCATGAGCTCCACCTTAAGCTCAGCCTCCACCTTAAGCTCCACCTTAAGCTCCACATTGAGCTCCAGCTTGAACTCCACCTTGAACTCCACCTTGAGCTCCATCTTGAGTGTCACCTTGAGCTCCACCTCGAGTTCCACCTTAAGCTCCATCTTAAGCTCTACTTAGCTCTGGTGAGACCCCTTCATTGTTCACCACAGGAATTCTTGCTGGGTGATCTGCCTGCTGGCTCCATTGTGCAGCAGCTCTTCCCTTCTGTGCATGGCCTTTCACCCCTCCTGCCTTTGAGGCTCTTGAGTGACCTGTTTCTCAGAGTCATGGCCAGTCTCCAGCTCTCCTGATTGATTCTCCCTGACACACCCATTCAGTGGCACCCTTGGAGGCTGCACAGGAATCAGTGTGAATAGCAGGGGCACCATTCTCTGCTGCCAGCATGAGTGCAGGGCAATCCTCCTACCTGTGCACCACCTTCCTCTGCCACAGTCTTCCCAGTGCCAGCCTCCAGCACTGCAGCTTTCTGTTGCCATTTGCATCCCATACAGTGGGTGGAGTCAGCTGAGAACCACACTCCTCCTGCATTTGTGTCTGTGGTCAGCTCAGCTGCTTCCTTAGTTGCAGACAGTTCATAGGGCAGGCCTAACAGCACTGTGTCTGCAGTCCCAGGCTGTGGTAGGTTGGAAACTTTTGCTGGAGCCTTTCTCAAGGGACTGTCCAGTGAGCAGCATTCAAGACAGGAAAGACAAGGCAAAAAGAAGACATCAGGAATCTGATCAAGATCCATTCCTGGCAAGCCCTGGAGCTTGCTTGTCTTGCTTCACCTGGCATGGGTGCAGGGCTCCTTGGCAGGGAAGTGTATTCCTCTCTCCCCACCCAGCCCTCCCCCAGTGCTTGGGGGGACTCCGCGGGATCTGAATTGAAACTCCCACACCTCCCATGACAGACTGAATGCTTTTAGCACCTCCCAGTCCAGGCTGGATCCTAGGATGCCCTCCCAGTCCAGCCTGGGCCCCTCCCATCCTCTCTACTCAGTCCCCTGCTCCAATGCAGTGGAGCTGAGCCAAGCCCTCACCACACCCCTTATACCTCAGCCCCTCCCAAACCCACTCCTGACCCTGACTCTGCCCCCATTGCTCATCCTGGCTCCAACCTTTACCCTTGGCATTGACCCTTGGGTGTTAACTTCAGGCCTCAACCCAGCCACAACCCAACCTCTGCCTCTCAGGACTGGCCCTCAGCTGAGCCCTTCCCAGAACACTCAGCAGGACAGCTGAGGGAAGGAGACTTCTAAACTTTCTCACTAACTGTTAGAAACTCTCCCACTAGTTCAGAGCTTAGCTTTCTGACACCGATAAAGTAGTCCTGGAGCTTGGGAGAGGAAATGCAGATATAGCAGCAGGTGGCAGCTCTAGACAGAGAGAGAAATTAGGCCGAGTCTGGAAAGCAGGCTGGGTTCTCACCCCCCTGGGCCTCACGAACAAGAGGAGGACAGTTCTGTGGGATTGGCAGAGGACCAACAGGCAAAACACAAGAAAGAAGACATGGGGACTGCAATGTCATTAAAAAGAGAGGAGATGGCAGCAAAGACCAAGACATGGAAGGACTTTCTGTATCAAATAAGATTTTATCCTTCTCATGGCTGTGTGTGACTGAGTTCTAGATGATGACCATAGTTAATCTTGTCAGCACTCTTAATTCCCTCATCTATGGTGTTCCTAGGCTTAGGGTTCCATGGAAGGTCATCTCTGGATGGACACCTCCTAAGAGCTGCCAGTCAAAGGCATGTCCATAAAGGAACCTTACCAAGGTACCTGCCTAGATGCCTATCTATTCCACCAGCTTTTGAGAGGGTTCCAAGCTGAGAGGCTGACTTGTCCCCCACTACTGAAGCAGGGGTCCCTGTATCGTGGCACCTGCCTAGCCATGTAAGAATTGGCTCATTCTTTCCTCTAATGTAATCCTTTCTTACATGCCTGATTTCCTGCCAGGGGGCATTAGCTGCTTGGATATTATCTTCATCATTCTCCTCCTCTTGAAGTGGCTGTCCCCATAATCCTGCTGCTGCCCTCTGTAGGACATCTTTAAGTTCAGAAGCACCTCCATTATCTCCTGACTTACCAGAACCTGTATCCTGTCCTGCATCTCCACTCTCCACTGATGGCCTCAGCAATTCAGCTCTATCTTTAAAGCAAACTTTCTCTCCATTTTCAGAAGGATCCTTTTTAACCAGCAGAGGGATCTTGCTGTTCTTTCTGTCCTTCTGCCTCTGCATCTGCCTTGTGCCTGCCCCTTTTATCCAAAGCTGTGATTTGTTGAACTGGAGCTGCATTTAAGTTTACAGCAGACTTTGCAGAAGCAGAAGGGGTTTGCAAGGGAACACCACTGGCAGGTGGACTTTGGGACCCAGCAGCTGCCGTGGAACTCGCTTCCATTCCTGCTGCTGCAGGCGGAAGAGATTTTGCCTCGTTCATGGCTGCCGGTGGAGCCACAGCCGCTGGCACTGCTGTTGTGAGCTGCGTCTGCCCCCCGCTGGCTGAATGCCAGAACTGCTGCCGGTCTCACTCAGAGCTGCTTTCCCATTAACTCCTGTCTTCCTGTTTCCCCCTGTTTCCCCCTGTTTGTCCTGTTTCTGTGTCTTCCTCATCAGGGGAAATGTCTGCATTTGAGTTAGAACTAGCCCTACAACGTCTGCATCTGCTGCGTCTGAAAGCAGAACAGCTATTCGCTGCTCGTCTCTCTCGCTGCAGTGCCATCAGTAAAATCATTCTGGGGTCCCAGCTGCTCACATAACTCTCTGCAACAGGAATGCTGAATTGATGTATTCCTGCAGGAACAGTCACATTATCATAGCTGTTAAGCCACAGAAATCCCATGCAGTGCTCCTGCAGCATTTTCAGCTTCTGTTTAAACCAAAGGGACAGTTTATATGCCAAATATCTTCCTCGCTTACCCAACTTCAAGGCCACACACCATCTGTACAGAATCCCAGTCAGAGGACAATATATCAAATGCCTCAAAACCCAAAACAGCTTCCTTTTGCTTCCTTACTCTGAGCAGCAATTAATCAGTCAAGCAATTGCTCCACATTGAATAGGCACCAGTTTTTTATAGTTTTTTGTGATGGGTTGAAGTTTTCCCCCAACATGAACTTTGCCAGACCAACTCAGTTAGAAGCAAATGAATCTGTATTTACAAGCAAAACCTGCACTCTACAATGGAATGCAATGAATGTGTACAAAATATACAGGATTTACAGTACTACACAGATCCTTACAACTAATAAACAGCACAAGGACCCACCCCCAGGCAAGGACCAGGGGAAGCTACTGGCTTCTCCCTCCCTGGCTCCTCCTTATCCCCCTGCATAAAAGGGACAAGAGAAAGGAGCAGAGAAGTTAGACTTAGCCACGGTCAGCCAGAGCACATTATCTCTCCTGAGAGAAGCAAAACAGCCAAGAGAAGAGAAGAGAAGATGAGAAGAGAAGATGAGAGGTTCGGAGAGGAGAGGTTCAGAGAGGAGAGAGAGGAGAGGTTTGGAGAGGTTTGTAGAGATTTGGAGAGGAGAAGTTCGGAGGAGAGGAGAGGTTTGGAGAGGAGAGGTTTGGAGAGGAGAGGAGAGGTTTGGAGAGGAGAGGTTTGGAGAGGAGAGGAGTGGAGAGGTTTGGAGAGGAGAGGTTTGGAGAGGAGAGGAGAGGAGAGGTTTGGAGAGGAGAGGAGAGGAGAGGTTAGGAGAGGAGAGGTTGGAGAGGAGAGGAGAGGTTTGGAGAGGAGAGGAGAGGTTTGGAGAGGAGAGGAGAGGAGAGGTTTGGAGAGGAGAGGTTTGAGAGGAGAGGAGAGGTTTGGAGAGGAGAGGTTTGGAGAGGAGAGGTTTGGAGAGGAGAGGTTTGGAGAGGAGAGGAGAGGAGAGGTTTGGAGAGGAGAGGAGAGGTTTGGAGAGGAGAGGAGAGGTTGGAGAGGAGAGGAGAGGTTGGAGAGGAGAGGAGAGGAGAGGAGAGGAGAGGAGAGGAGAGGGAGAGGAGAGGAGAGGAGAGGAGAGGAGAGGAGAGGAGAGGATGGAGTTTTCATAACACAGCCCATTTTATTCTTGATATTTATCCAATGAATTTGCCTTGAATCATCTTTTGTTCTCCATCTAACACCCAACAGTGATTTATTTCTATTTTTCTACTTTTCTGCTCAAAATCTGTCACTAAATTTTAAAGGCATAAAACCACCACACATGCATGCCAACACCATCCTTACATCCTTTGACTGGAACAGGCTGCAGGAGACACCTCCTTGACACACTGGCACCTCTTTTTGGGAAATGCTTTTTAGCTTCTACCTGTGGTTAGGTTTTATTGTTAAGTGATTGATAAGAAAGAGAATTTAAGCAGCTCCTCGGAGCAGTACTGGAGAGTGGGGGTTAGGGATATACTGCTAGGGAATATTTGGGACTTCTGCTCTGCTTAGCTACTTTGCTAAGGCCTTCTGGGACTTCATCTGTTAAAGACACTCTGAAACTCTGTAATGCTGGGCACTCTACAACACAGTAGTAAAGAACTTCTGGGAGGACTTCAGAGATTCTCTGCATTTCTGGAATTCTGCTTGAAGCAGCAGCAGGGTTCATGCCCCTACATCCATCACCCTAAGAGACCTCGTTATAAGGGGCTACTACTACTGCTGTGGAAACAGGGGGAGCAATAACCACACCTCCCAATGCAGACTGAATATCTTGAGCACCTCCCAGTGCAGGACAGATCCTATGAGGCTCTCCAAGTACAGCCTGGGCCCTTCCCATCCTCTCTACTCAGTCCCCTGTTCTAACAGTGAAACTGAGCCCATGTCTCACCTCACCCCTTCCAGTTCAGCCCCTCTCAAACCCACCCCTGACCCTGACCCTCCCCCCATTGCTCATCCTGCCTCCAGCCTTGACTCTTGGCATTGACCCTTGGGTGTTAACCCCAGGCCTCAACCCAGCCACAATCTAACCTCTCAGAACTGACCCTCATCTAAGCCCTTCCCAGAACACTCAGCAGGACATCTGAGGGAAGGAGACTTCTTAACTTCCTTGCTAACTGTTAGAAACTCTCCCACTACTTCAGAGCTTAGCTTTCTGACCTCAATCAAGTAATCCTGAAGCTTGGGACAGCAAATGGAGCTAGAGCAGCAGATGGCAGCTCTAGACAGAGAGAGAACTACGGCTGAGTGTGGAAAGCAGGGTTCTCACACCCCTGGGCCTCACAAACAAGAGGACAGTTCTGTGGGATTGGCAGAGGACCAACAGGAAAAATACACAACAGAAGACATGGGGACTGCAATGTTGCTGAAAGGACAGGAGGTGGCAGCAAAGACCAAGACATGGAAGGACAAGATTTTATCCTTCTCCTGCCTGTGTGTGACTGAGTCCTAGATGAGGACCATGGTTAACCTTTCCAGCACAGGTACATTTTGGAGCCATCATTCCCACTATGGTCCTGCATTGGAGCATAATTTCTCGCTGTTCCAGGAGGCAGTTAGAGATCTTCTCAGCTGCTTGGACCCCCACAAGGCCATGGGACTGGATGGGATCCATCCTAGGGTGCTGAGAGAGCTGGACAAGCCGCTCTCCATCATTTTTCAGCAGTCCTGGCTCACTGGAGAGGTCCCAGAAGACTGGAAGCAGGCCAACGTGGTGCCCATCCACAAGAAGGGCCGGTTGGATGAGCCAGGGAATTCTAGGCCTGTCAGCCTGACCTCAGTGCCAGGCAAGATTATGGAACAGGTCATCTTGAGTGCGATCACACAGCACTTACAGGATGGCCAAGGGATCAGGCCCAGCCAGCATGGATTTAGGAAGGGCAGGTCCCTCTTCTATGGTCAGGTGACTGCCTGGTGGATGTGGGGAGGCCTGTGGATGTGGTCTACCTGGACCTCAGCAAGGCCTTTGACACCGTCCCCCACAGCAAACTCCTGGCCAAGCTGGCAGCCCATGGCTTGGATGGGAGCACACTGCGTTGGGTTAGGAAGTGGCTGGAGGGCCGAGCCCAGAGAGTGGTGGTGAATGGTGCCACATCCGGCTGGTGGCCAGGCACTAGTGGTGTGCCCTAAGGATCAGTGCTGGGCCCCATGCTCTTCAACATCTTTATTGATGATCTGGATGAGGGCATTGAGTCCATCATCAGTAAATTTGCGGACGACACCAATCTGGGGCAGGAGTTGATCTGCTGGAGGGTAGAGAGGCTTTGCAGAGGGACCTCGACAGGCTGGACAGATGGGCAGAATCCAAGGGCATGAGACTGAACACATCCAAGTGCTGGGTTCTGCACATTGGCCACAGCAACCCCAGGCAGTGCTACAGGCTGGGGTCAGAGTGGCTGGAGAGCGGCCAGGCAGAGAGGGACCTGGGGGAACTGCTCGATGGTGGGCTGAACATGAGCCTGCAGTGTGCCCAGGCAGCCAAGAGGGCCAATGGCATCCTGGCCTGCATCAGAAACAGTGTGGCCAGCAGGAGCAGGGAGGTCATTCTGCCCCTGTACACTGCACTGGTTAGGCCACACCTTGAGTCCTGTTTCCAGTTCTGGGCCCCTCAGTTTAGGAAAGATGTTGATTTGCTGGAAGGTGTCCAGAGAAGGGCAACAAAGTTGGTGAGGGGTTTGGAAGACAAGCCCTCTGAGGAGAGGCTGAGGGAGCTGGGGTTGCTTAGCCTGGAGAGGAGGAGACTCAGGGGTGACCTTCTTGCTCTCTACAACTACCTGAAGGGAGGTTGTAGCCAGGCAGAGGTTGGTCTCTTCTCCCAGGGAACCAGCACCAGAACAAGAGGACACAGTCTCAAGCTGTGCCAGGGGAGGTTTAGACTGGATGTTAGAAGAAATTCTTCATAGAGAGAGTGATTGCCCATCGGAATGGGCTGCCTGGGGAGGTGGTGGATTCACCATCATTGGAGGTGTTTAGGAGGAGGCTTGATAGGGTGCTTGGTTGCATGGCTTTGTTGGTTGGGTGGTGTTGGATGATAGGTTGGACATGATGATCTTGAAGGTCTCTTCCAAACTGGTATATTCTATTCTATTCTAGCTATATATCTATTCTATTCTATTCTATTCTATTCTATTCTATTCTATTCTATTCTATTCTATTCTATACCAGATCTTGTCTTTAATGATGCCAAATGCAAAGGGGTAGCCCTTCCATTTCACATAACCAAGACAGGGAGAGGGTGGCACTAGTATTGCTGCATAAGCAAGAAAATTGGTATGACACCAGCAGTAAAATAGGAACAGTTGAGGTTTTCCTTTCTCCTACCACAGCTACAGAAGATAAATCATTTCAAAAGAAGAGAATCCTTTGTTAAAGGCCAATTTAAATAAAGTTTAAAAAGGGATTAGGGTTAATGAGGTGTTTTTAAGAGAACAGTTTTTATTTCTCAGTGTTTCTCCACTGTCAACACTCTCCTTTTGATGCAATATGTTGCAAAAGAAAGCTCTCTGCCTTTCCCATTTTCAACAGCTACAATATTTACAATATCAATACAATATTTACAATATCAATACAATATTTACAATATTGACAGTGGAGAAACACTGAGAACTAAAAAATCCTTTTTTTTTTTCACATGTCATCATTTATTGCACTGTTATGTTCTCTTAAAAATCCCTCACTAATCCAGATGGTGACTTGGTGGGACGCTGGCAGCTGCTAACTATATACAGAGATATTACACTGTGTATCAGAGGATTGGACTCGAAAGATTATCCTGCTAGATTTGGTGCTTTGAACTGACTGTTAGTGAGTGGAAAGCAGGTGGAAGGTACTCTGTGTCCTTTGTTTGTAGCAAGGTTAGGTTCTGGCAGACTGCTGACTCCTGACTCCTGGCTGGTCCAGGCAGTGACAGTGGGTGGAACCTTCTCCCTTCTGTGGCAGCAGAGAGGGAATGGACCTTAGGCTAGCTGCTAAGCAGGTTCCCTTCGCAGGACTCGGGTGGCTCCCTCTGGATGGCAGGGAGCAGTACTGCAGGGTCAACCCATCAGGGGTCAGCCCTCACAGAGTCAGCCTGCACAGCAGGGTGGGGCCACGGTTCCCAGTAGGCAGGCTTGGAGGTTTCCAAACTGGCGCGATGGCAGATGGGGCTGGACCCGGCCGAGGTCAGCCTGGTGGCAACAGACATCGGGGCTGGCATGGATGGCCCGGGGGAAGAGGGACAAGTGCATGAAGCAGCAGCTTCCCCTTTGCTTGGCTCGAAGGAGCAGCAGCAACCTTATCGGCGGTCTCCTGGCTTTGGGGCACAGGCACAGACAGTGCTCTGGATTCCCCTGGGGTTCACAAGGCATGGAGTGGCAGAAGTGGTGACTCCTCTCCTGTGATGGCAGGGTTACACAGGCATCAGGCTGACACTGCTCCTGCTCTCCGAGCTGACACACAGGGTTGTGCCTCTTGTCAGTCTGCTGCTTCAGGCTGAGGCAGACGTTTGCACTGCCAGACTGACTTAAGTCCCTTCCCTGGCAACTGGGCAGATCTTACCCTTGGGGGTCCAGTCCTCTTGAAGGCACATCGGGCTCTTCCAACCGGTGAGGCTGTCAATGCAATGCTGCAGCTTCTCAGGCTCAGCGAAGGTCCCTCCTCAGGAGATACTCTCAGGGCTGAGGCTCAACAGGCCTGCCTGGCTGCTGGCTTCTCCTCATCGTGCAGAGGCCACTAGTTTGCTTGCATATAGGAGAGAGACTTAATAGCAATGAGCTCAGTGGCAGAGGCTATGGCATGAGCTCAGTCTCCAGCAAGGAGAGAGAACACAGTGAAAGAGGGCAATGTATTTACAAGCTGGGGCAATACTGATAGGTTCCTGGAGGCTGGATGTGGCCAATGGGCACTCTCCTAAACAACCGGCTGCAGCCTATGGGAGGCGTGAAGTGGAATTATGCCATGCTTGGCATCAGCACCAGCATCCCATGCCATGGGGGTGTGCAGGGGTCTGTGCCACCTTGGCCTTTGTCCCCTCATGGAAGGAGGGGGAACTTGTCCATGTGCTGGGACAGGTTTCAATATCTGGGCATAATTCTGGGCATAATGTGCCTCCACCACATAAGGGCATGGAGTGAGGGGGAGATCATCCTGGTGTTCAGCCTTGATGGAGCTCATTTTCTTCACAGCAGCTCTCTGGTGTGGCTTTGGATTTGTGACAAGCCAGTGCTGAGACAGATCTGTCCTCACTGCATGGATCAGTTGGGCAGACACCAGTGGCAAATCCATGTACGATGTACACTACTTGCCCACTCCTCTCTTCCTCCTCCTTGCAGTAAGGACACTCACCATGGCCCAAGCACAAGCTCCTGGGGACCAGGTGCTGCTGAGGTCCACTGGAAGTGCTGAAACCCCACAGAACAAGGCAGGCTAAGTTCTCTCTTGGTTTCCATGGAAATGAAAGGTACAGCAAAGCTGCCTGGGGCTGGGGCAGCTCTCCTCAGGGGCTCAACTGCAATCCATGGCAGAAGAGCAAATGCAGCCTGGGATGCAGTTAGTCAATGGATCTACTCACCAGGAACCAAATGAAAGGAGAATCTTCTACACCCATTTACCAACCAGAGCACAAAGATTGTAACAAAAACAGCCCAACCAAATTCAGGTGGTTGGTGTAACTTCTCCATGACCAAAAACCATAACTGGGTTTGTATTTGTGTGGTGCGGACAGTCCTGAAACCAATCCCCATGCACCCACAGGACCCTGTGCACAGAGACCATGTACATGGATCCTGATATAGGCTGGACAGGGACTGGCTTGAGAGCAGCCATGAAGAAAAGGCTTGGGGTGTGCTGGTGGATTTAGAAGCTCAACAGGAGCCAGCAGTGAGCACTTGCAGTCCAGAGGAGACAACCAGAGCCTGGGCTGCAGCCTGTAGATCCAT